>JASJOG010000229.1:117500-495728 GCA_030142905.1 Heliopora coerulea
TAATTACTCGTAAATTGAATTTTCTGATCTAAGACAATGAACGCGAGTGCTTTGTGGGATATAGAAGCTGATTACATGGAGATTTTTAAGCCTGGCCTTCTGATAAAAATACATGAAAAACGGAGTTTGCAATTACATGAAGAAAGTCTCAACCCGGTTTGAGCTAGCCGGGCTGAAAACGAAAAAATTTCATCCCGGACTGAAAAGGTGATTGACAGGCGTGGGGAGATGCAATTTGCTAAAACAGCAAAGGCTATCCGCAAATTCCAGCTTTGGTTCACTTCTGATTTCAGTTTCACCCCGGGGCTGAGTTCATGTAATCGGGATTTCTTTCACCCCTGTCTGCAATGCTAAATTTTAGCTTTGGCTGAAATTTTCCCATGTAATCAACCCCACGATGTGTAAATCAAACAGTAATCATTCGAATATCCCATACGATATCCTATAGGAAAAGAACGTTAATTGTCTTACTGTCTTAGAACATGGTCACTTCGACTAAGAGATTTCTCCTTTTTATGCATTGTTTAGTTCACGGAATTTTTCTATTGTAGGTTATATATAACGGAACGACGTTATTACTTTGATATATGTGTTGTACTAACTTTCCCCAGTAAATCTGAATCGTGATGATCTTGCCTTGCTTTTTAAAGTTTTATTCTCCCATATACTAGCGGCTGGCCTATTTGTTCCCCGCATGGCATAAATAAAATTCAAAGATTGCCTTTAAATATTAAAGGCACTCTTTAGGGCAACGCATTCTTAAAAATGACGTGTTAAACAACACAGAACCGTATCAAGGTGGCAATTCCCTATTGAAGGTGCCCCCCTCAGCCCTTTCTAATGCACCCTCCTTATATTATGATAATTATGTAGCCGTACAAGCCGTACTAGCCGAATACAAGCCCAGGTCTGGTAAAGAATTGTGCCAAAGTCTTGAAAGCTTAAAACTACTCGACTGTCTTAGTCTGTATTCTAGAACCGATATCGGTACTTGATTCGACATATGAAGGTAGAAATCCACAATGAGGAATTGTGAATGAAGCAGACAGAGTTTTTGTGGTGAAATCTGCACAGGTAAGACCTATCAAACATTTCCACCGTTTGAAATTGAGGGGTAGGGGAGCATACAAGTAAGATGGAAACAGATAGATTTGAGATATGGTGTTTTTACATATGCTGCGTTTGTACTATACCGGATGGGCATTTGGTTTACACGACAGAAACGTTATTTTCAGAGCAATCTTTGAAACCGGGCGATGTTGTTCTACTCTTGAAAGTGGTACGTTCCATATCGGATAGGTTTTCGGAGCGCTTGGAGTCTTCGATTGTAGTTGCGTCACGTGATCATTTGTGTGTTACTGTTGTTAGATTATTGCAAACAATTTTAGGGTACAAAAGGGATACAATCACACAATAGATCATATTTTTGAACACGTTGGCGCGCTGGAGAACCAGATAGCTGTTTTAGATGCAAATTTCTTCGAGGCTGATCATACTCAACCCATACTCATACCCACGTCAGGTACTTTTATCATACTGCAAAACTTTTAGAACAGTAAAGAACCGTCCTGCTTACGCTACACCAGAAATGTTTTTGCATTGGCACCAAAACCCATCCAGTGTAGCGTATTCACAGCCTTTGGTGCATTGGTCATTACTCTGCCAAGATTATCATAAATATTATTTGTATAGCGTTGCTTATACTAATTTGCTTGTGTACAATCGAGGCCAAGACTGTAACTTTTTTGACATTTATAAAAGTAGCCAGCAAGTTCATTGCTACTTCACGCGTTTGGAATTACCTATATGTCCTTTTATTCACCTATGTTTTAACCAGTTCTTGACCACGAAGGGCTCCTACGAGTTTACACTGACTATTCACAGACGATTTTTATTTTGACCTTCGGTAATTTCGGACGTTTAACCATCTCTGGTTACTATGAGATGATTTTAAAGTTACTATTTTGTCGAGGTGACAAGTTTAAACAAAGCTCTAGTACGCCTGTGAATCATGGTGAATGCTGTAAATTGTAGAAACAATATAAGCGACTAATCTGTATGAGATTTACAAGGCGACCCGTAGTAAATCCTGTACAGATTGGGAGCAAATATTGTATCTTTCTAAAAATACGAATTCATTTAATTGGCCATATTTACCGGTTATTTTGAAGTTTCGGGAAATTTTAACGTAGAAATTGGAGAGGAAAAGTTTATAATTCTAATTAGTATTCTGTATCCGATTTACAGCATACTAGTTGATATCCAAAATCTTTTGTGCTTTCTTCATGAATTATAAACGAGTATTTTAAAACCTACGTAAAAGTTCTCAAAAGAACCGCAGCAATGCTAAGAAGAAAACTGTAAAACTACAAAGCACATTTGTAATTAAAACTACAAAGCACATTGTTAGCATTGCTACAGTTCTTTTGAGAACTTTCACGTAGGTTTTGTACCATTCACCATGGTTCACACGCTTGCTAGAGCTTTGTTCAGAGATGATTTTATATGTGAAGGGAGGAACTATCTTCTGGCAAAGGTTAATAGATCAGAATTCTGGGTGTTTTATCGCAACAATCGCAAGTATCTTTTCAAAAAAAATTGCGAAAAGAATTCCTTACAGAAATAAGGACGTGGCCTTGAAAAATTCTGAAGGTTTCCTACCCGGAATCCCTCGCATTTGCCATCCACTTTTTATTTTTATGGATGCCGTCGCCACTGCAAAAGGCAAAGGAACACTTTGGTGAAGGCTGCATCCAACGACTTTTAACAACCTACCCAGGAGGTAGTTAAAAAGAAAAAAGTTGAAAAACATGAGGATGTAAAACAAGTTCGTCCATCGAATAGTCCACTTAACATTAAACAATGGCAATTACAGTTGTAGCTTTCATTTGAGCTGAAAGAAGACTATCAGGAAATATAATTTTGTTGTGTGGCTGTGAAGATTTTCAATGTGAGTTTAAATACAATTTTACTGTTTCTGTGTCAAGCTCTTCGTAAATAAATTAATGTAAAGTAATTTTTTGTTGATTATTTCGTTGTTTCTTGCCTGTTGTTTGTAACCATTCATTTCCATTCAAGGCCAATTTACATGTAACTTATTAATACTCACAATGTTGACTTAGAGCATACTAATAAAGATTTAAAGATACATAAAACTAAGACTTTATTAGTGTATTCTTGATAGAGTGTCAAAACCCTTATTGATGTGTTCAATATTTCACTCTGAGTGTAAATGTTTTTATCCCGTTATTTCCCTGCTCTTCAAAGCCCACTCCACTTGGAACAACCAATGCACTGTGAGAAGTAGAGAACTGTGATTCTGGACGGTGATCAATTGAGTGGATGGGAAAATATTCAAATTATGTGAATCTTGCATAGACGATATCAGAGATACTCCTTTAAAATGTGATTTTGTTTTAAAATTCGTGAAAAAAAAGAAAAACTTTTCCCCCCACACCAATTCTTGAGATTGAAATCATTTTCATAAAATCTAACGAATAAGAGACAAAATAAAATAAGTTTTGATGTGATACAAAGTTAAGTTCAAGTGGAAATTCATCTTCTTTAATGTAATACAAAATTCCCCTTGTTGACCTAGGCTTTGCTAGATCTCAATTTTTTGACAAAAAATCCTGAACTTTCATGGTAAGTTTACTTGATGGTAAGGACGAGATTAAATAATGCAACCGAATACATGAATTAGGTTATTTTAAGAACTTATATTAGAACAAATGTAAATACAAGAGCCAATCTGAAACTACCGAAAGACTATTTGCCTCAGTGAATCATAACTCCATATGTTAAATACCCGTTAACAAACAAGGTACAAAACAAAAAAATTGTAGGTCATCTACTTGACTCTTTAGGAAAAAATAATATATCTACTTTATGTAAAACAATCAGTTCTGACATCCCTCAATACAATATTTATTTCTTCTTTCTATTCTTCTGAGCCAAGATTTCAAGATTGGTACAAGGTAGCTCCACCGCGACCGTTAAAATAAATGCACATGCGTAAGACAGCACCAGTGTAGCAAGGATGTAGGTAACCTGAGAATATAATTAAAATTCGTTAATAATTTATGAGGAAAATTTAAAAAGAGCTAATGTTTAACTAGTATCTTCATATCTGGTTAAAGATTGATAAATAAAACATCCATGTTTTAAAAACGTTAACAGGCAATGATGATTCATACTGAGCTTTTTCTGAGCCAAAGTGATTTTAATTCACTTTTTCAGCAACTTCCAGACAAATTATTCATCACGTATACTCAGAATATCTAAAGTAAATTAAAATATTCGCGTCCGACCTTCATAGACGCGCCGCTCATATTTTAACTATTACATGTTAAATTTCCTTTAGCTTGGTAATGGTTTAACCTTTACCAAGAGATTGGGCTATTAAGATTGTTCAAAGTCTCAGGGGGTTGATTTGGTCTCCTCACATAAAATTTTTCAATATTTTTCGTTATGAAATACAAATTAGCGCATATGTGAAGAAGATCAGTTCTAATGAGTTTAGGATAAATGCAATACAGCTGTTTTTGACGTCACGATTATGCCATACAAACGAATTTTTATGGTGAATTTTTTGCATGTTTAATATATATTGTATGTTACAAACGATACTTAGTAAATAGCTCTAGCCAGAAAATAAAGAAAATATTGAAAATGGAGCTTGTAAAACAAATGCAAATTGCAAGTGACGTAACACTGACGTCAAAGAGCACGTGTTTTCTGCTCTGCTTTTTGGCTTTTAATTAAAAATGAATATGTAGAAAGTGGACTATATTACAAGTAGCTATTTCCAGATGAACATAAACACGATGACCGTGATGATACAGTCAACTCTCTCTAAACTGGACATTCGCGGGATCAGCTGTAAATGCCCGCCTTAGAGCCAGAGGTGTCCGCCTTATAGAGAGCTCATGTGACGTGACACCTGACATTTGTGACGTCACATCTCGATCATAATCTATATTCGAGGAAAATTAAACGTCCACAGTCCCCTTACACGATATTATGCACACTTCAAAGGCATGAACTCGGCTCTCAACTGACTGGAGAAATGCATTGCGAACAAGAAAATAACAGAAAATAACAACAGCGGTTCTGCAAAACCGGGAACGAGAACAGGGAAAATAGAAGACGGATGAATGTTAAAACGTAAACGTATTAACGGTTGCACAAATAAACTGTTGTATTGATTTTTAATAAAAGTTAATAAAAGATTACAAATTCTTGTCAAACATGAATTATAAGTGAATTATTCTTGTCAAGCGAATTATAATTGAAAAAATGATAATGCAAAAATCAGTACTCCCCTTCATGTTTTAAAGTTACAGATTCCGCTAAACCAGAAGTGCTATGATGAAGATTTATGGTAAGTATTCATGTGGAGGTACAAGACTTTGGTGACGAAGATGAAACGAATTACGAAACCGACGAAATAAACAAAGAAAACATGAGCAAGTTCTGAATTTTTATTGCTGACCAAAAATCAGAAAATACATAACATACAGCAAAATACGACAAGGAAACCGTGTGCAAGTTTTTGTCGAAAGAAGAACCAGTAGAGAAAAGTAAAATACGTACTTTTTTCCTCTGCAAAACTGTCGTAAAAAAGAAACATGCCGTAGCGTACAAACCTGTAACTCTTGCGTATTTTCAACTAAGCATTCAGTGACACCTCAACCCAAAGGATTCAACGGTGAATTTGCCAAAAGACGACTGCTTTAAACTTTTAAGCTTTCTGGAGAGGTTTTTCAAATCCTGATGAAAGCATTACTGGTCGAATAAGGTAAACTTCATCATCCACAAGCCACCCGAGAAGTGAGAAAGACTGAAGTGGACAACTGTTTCGCTGAAGGACAGTTTGGTGACCAAAAGAAGTAGCTTTGCTGCGAGTTACGTGGTGGCTGTTTGCCTTACATATTTTGTTTCGAGCCAGAAATACATCGCAACTTCTTTAGTGGGGCGACATTTCCTACCGAGAACAATCCTGAATGAGGCAATGAAATTTTTGTGTGGAAAGCGGAGAGAACATTCTAAGTCTGTTGCGGCCTGGACAAGTCTTCTGGACGATGAGTGTTGTATCCCACTTCTCAAACAATCGACCATGAACGCTGTCCGGTTAAAATAGTAAAAAAGTATTCAAAAGCCATCATCATGCAGAGATGAGTGAACCAGAATCTTTATTCTACTTTACCAATAGGCACCAATTAAATCCAGGCAATGATATTTGGTGCAAAAAGTCTCCCTTGGGGAAGAATTAAGTCGGAAAGTTACTTTTGAAAGCTGCTCAAAACAATTCCGTTCACAGAACTTGTATTTCAAAGCTACTCGATTCAGACTTACCTGTGATTGTGTAGTTTAAGTAAGAGGTTGCCAGAACCTGAAAAGTCTAGAGATTTATACAAATCAGCATCTATTCAACTTCAGCAAAGAATGTCGTTTACACTTAGTCGCTCCGCAAATGTCCTGACAGCAAGCGAGTTTTCTTACGTCTTTTGTTCATATTTATCAAGAAGAACCAAGAGAAAGCGTTGCTGCAACAAGTGAACAGTTGGCCAATGCATATTCCAAGGAGCAAACTTTGAGAACTGCTGTTTCAAGTCATAAATTGTCCACTAACTAAGATGTCCTCCAAAAGAGAAACAAGCAGCAAGCTCCAAGAAAGCCATTTCGTTTGGCGGTCTTAAATCATTTACTGGCTTCAGTGTTCAAATGATGAAAACAACGTCTGAGAGATCCATAAAACTGGAAAAAGAACGAGACCAAACCGATTTGCTTCGATACGGACCTAAGTGACCTAAGGTTTGATCGACAACATACCAATCCCCGAGCTTGCATACGACATTCTTGAGTGTGTGGAATCCATGGATACATGCATATATATATATATAAACGTAGATACACAATGCAAAAATTTTTCCTATTCACCACGTGTGTAAAAGGACTCCACGCACCTCGAGATTAGTACCCTCGCACCGCACTTTGCACGGTGGGCGAGGGGATAACTCGGAAGCTTGTTATTCTCATTAGCATATAGTTTAGCACATAAACACCTCTGTCAAATAGTTAATTCATTTCATGTAGGGAAGATGGCATAACCTTGCCGAAACATGTTTACCATCAAAAGGTTGTCGTTTACTTGAAGTTTGTTTAAAAATGTTTTAGTTGTAATCAGATATTGTTGTAAAGTTGGCTCCAACCCGGCAACAGAGCTGGAAATAGAGAAGGAAGATGATGATTGTTGTAAAGTTGGTTCCGCTATAAACCAATAATTGACTAGAAATACGTGCACGTAACAACCCCTCGCCCACCCTTCCAATATATCTCTCGAGAGTCCAAATAACATTGATAATTTTTCAAAATTGTCAAAAAGACAAATCCCCCCTTACTATAACTGGAAGAGGGTATGCAATATAAGAAAAAGACAATATTTGCACACGGATATTAACAACCTAAACTGGAAATGGTTTTATATTCAAACTGTTCGTCGTCATAATTACGTTTAAAAGTTTGACTCTGTTTTAATAAAACAAAACATTTGGTGAGAATAACCTTTAACGGTTTTGTAAATAATGGGATCCATCCTGACAATTCTACTGCTAAACAATGGATGTTCGTATCAAGACCCTATATTAGTTGCGATCTTGAGGTATTTGTGTCGTTTTTGGATGAAACTTTTCACTTTTTTCCACTTTGAAGAAAGACATTTCAGTAGACGGCACTGAATACTTTCCGTCTTAAAAGCGGGATACAAGCATTACGGATAGCTTATGATTGAAAAAAATATTTTTGATATTTTTTGCATTAAAAAATTGATAAATCCGACATTGTCTTAAAGTTAATTAAAAATTTCTAATAGAAGTGCTATGATGAAGATTTATGCTAAGTATTCATCCGGAGGTAAAAGACTTTGGTAACGAAGATGAAACGAATTACGAAACCGATGAAAGAAACGAAGAAAACGTGAGAGTTTTTCATTTTTATTGCTGACCAAAAATTGGAAAACACAACAACATAAGACAAGCAAACCTTCTGCAAATTTTGTAGAAAGAAGAAGGAGTAGAGGGAAGTGAAAGACGTACTCCTTCCCACTATAAAACTTTCGTAAAACAGAAAAATGGCGTAGCATAGGAACCTTCAACTTTTACGTATTTTCAACGAAGCGTTCATCGTCACGTCAACACAAAGAGTTCAACGGTGAATTTACAGAAAGAACAAGGCTTTATACTTTCAAAATTTCTTGCGAGGTGTTAAAATCCTGATGAAAGCATCACTGGTCGAACAAGGTAAAGGTAATCATCCACAAGCCACCCGAAAAGTGACAAAGACTGAAGCAGACAATATTTTCACCGAAGGCTAGTATGATCTCCAAATAGAAATAGCTTTTCAGCGTGTTTCAGCTACTCGATTCAGACGTACCTGTGATTGTGTAGCTCAGCTAAGTGATTACCAGAACGTGAAAAGTCTCGATTCATACAAATCAACATCGATTCAACTACAGCGAAGAATATAGTTTACACTCAGTCGCCTAGCAAATGTCCCGGCAACGAGCGAGTTCCCGTAACGTCTTTGTTCATATTCATGAGAAAGAGTCAAAGTTAAAAGAAAGACAAAAAGTCAAAGCGTTGCTCCATAATGTGAACAGTTGGCCAATGCATATTCCAAATTGTCCAGTAATCAAGATGTCCTGCAAAGTGAAACCAGCCGCAGGCACCAATAAAGCCATTTCGTTTGCCGGTCGTAAATCATTTACTAGCTTCAGTGTTCAAATGATGTAAACAACTTGCGAGAGATCCATATAAGGGAAAAAATAAGGAGACCAAATCGATTTGCTTCGATATGGTACCTAAGTATGGTTTGGTCAACAACATACCAGTCCTCCAGTGTGCACACGGCATTTTTGAGTGACCGGAATTTTGGCCACAATAAATAACGGTCTTGATGATCGATTTTATCCCCTCTCGCTTTTCTCTTACCTTAACTTACACCCGTTCATTTAACTACTGATCGATCGGAACAAACTGGTTTCTGGAAGATTTTTCTGAAAGATAAAATCCCATTAGCGCTCACATTTCATCCCATCAACTACAAAGTCAAGGATATCATTCGCCGTAATTTTCATATTCTAAAGAATGATCCTGAAACGTCTTCGATTTTCTCCGACAACCTTTTAATCTCTTATAAAAATAAGTGTAATTCATAGCGCTCTTAGACAAAATCTTTCGGCACCAGCGGGTACTTTTTCTTGTTCTCGGACCCACTGCAACACATGCTCTTTTCTAAACGCCTTTAGATGCATTTAGGGACCTAAATCTAATTTTGTCATTCGACATTGTTTCACATGTGTCTCCTCCAACCTCGTTTACTGCATTTCGTGCTGCAGATGTGGTCTGCTCTACGTTGGAGAAACGGGAAGACGTTTATCCGACAGATTTGCCTAATATCTTCGCTCCGTAAGGAATGGAGACGTCGACAAATCTGTGGCCCGATATTTTAATAGTGCCAATCATTCTCTTTCGGACATGAAAGTTTGTGCCATCTTCCAAATTTTTTGCGGTAATAATAGTCGCAAAAGACAGGAAAAACGTCTCATCTTTCAAATTGGAACCATTCACTCTCACGGACTCAACGAACGTTTTTCATTTACTTAATCGCTTTGTGGCTAATGTTTTTGCTTTGCACCAATGGGCGTAACAATAGCTACTTGGCTCTTTTGTGTTTAGCTTTCACCCACCCATATTATATTTGACACACCCACCTGGTTTGCTGATCGGCGATATTTTAGGCAAGTGACGAGCCACCATCTCATTTACATTTGTTTTCACTTTTCTATTCTGATTAGCCATTTGTTGTCACATGACCATTTTCACACACACACACACACACATGTATATATATATATATATATATATATATATATATGTGAAAATGGTCATGTGACAACATATATAAAAGTTGACAAATTGGTGAAGGAAATATCGAGTGCCCATTATCCTCAACTTTTTAAGACCTAACCGGGACCTGTTGCGAAAATGCAACGCCTGCCTTTCGGCTGGGAATCGACCCCGCGACCCCGCGACCCCGCGACCCCGCGACCCCGCGACCCCGCGACCCCGCGACCCCGCGACCCCGCGACCCCGCGACCCCGCGACCCCGCGACCCCGCGACCCCGCGACCCCGCGACCCCGCGACCCCGCGACCCCGCGACCCCGCGACCCCGCGACCCCGCGACCCCGCGACCCCGCGACCCCGCGACCCCGCGACCCCGCGACCCCGCGACCCCGCGACCCCGCGACCCCGCGACCCCGCGACCCCGCGACCCCGCTAATCTAGTGCGATGCTCTACCAACTGAGCTCCGGAGGCCGTTGCCGAGAGCATGGCCACGAGTTCATTATTTTATGAGGTTGACTCATGAAGGTGGCAATGTTTCTAATATAATCTCTTCACCAAAATTGGTGAGCCCACCTCATAAAATAATGAACTCGTGGCCATGGTCTCGGCAATGGCCTCCGTAGCTCAGTTGGCAGAGCATCGCCCTAGATTCACGGGGTCGCGGGCTTGATTCCCAGCCGGAAGGCCGGCATTGCATTTTCGCAACAGGTCCCGGTTAGGTCTTAAAAAGTTGAGGATAATGGGCACTCGATATTTCCTTCACCAATTTGTCAACTTATATTCTAAGGAAGGTGCCAATGGTTCTTATATATATTCCGTGTTTTTCGATCCTCCCATGTTTTTTCTCTCTGGCGAAGAGCCTTCGCTCGAAACGTTAGATAACTACTCTCACATTTCGGCAGTATTCAAATCCTTCAGACTATTTCACTTCGATTTCCACACTGCCTAAGCAGCACTCCATTTTTTTTTCATGGTTTCTCATCATCTTGGTGAACTCCTGCATAGCAATCACAGCCGCACTGTGTATTTCCGACTTCCCTGACGAATGAATCTGAAATTTAGCGCATGCAGATGTCTAGAACGTGAGTGGAGATTTAAACAGTCGGTTGAGCTTTGCAAGGTTTTTGCCAAACTCTATTCCAAAACAAACGCAGGGTAGACAAAAAGCGCCGTCCAAGTACTTTCAATAAACCAGCCGAGGATTGCGTTCTGACTTGTCTGGCTTTAACTTTCGATGTCGACCACCACTTTCCAGTGTCGAAGGAAAATTAAAAACACGGTCAGGTTTCCAGAAGTTCTGAATAAATTTGTACTTATCTGCGCCTGAAAATAGAGCGATGTCTTTGTAAATCAAGCCAATGTCGTATGGCAAACAATCTTCCTTCCGGCAAACCAGGCTTCCTCGAGCATGAAATGTCGCCATCGCTCGTGAGTATTCATAAAGGCTGACAGATTCACGAGCGCTTCACAAAACCTACGAGGCCAATAGAAGGCAATCTTGACAGGTTCCACTTAATTAGCTAACCAATCATGATGAGGTTTGAGTGGTTCACTTTCTGGTTAACCCATAGCAGAGACTTTTGACAGGTTCCGCTTAATTGGCTGACCAATCAAAGCAATTTTTAAGCACATCACGAGCAGTTCGCATCCGGTTTGTTTCTTACGCACGTATTTAATCCGTAGTTCAAGACATTGCGAAATAAAAGACAGGAAAATAATACCTCGTTTCAATAATATTGGGTTTCTCAAGCACAAAAATCCCAAATGATGAAAAGGCATTACATGTCGTTTACTTGAATTATCTAATTAACATTATTTTTATCAAATTTTGACCAGTTTAATGGAACCAATGGAACTAGTCTGGATCCACCCCTGGTTCCAGATCTTTGGAAAAACAGAACTCCAAATTTTCTTCATAAACCACATTGGTGGTTGGGCCACAACAAACTTGGATGAACTACCTCGACGGTTGTTAAACTAATTCATTTTATCGATTTCCTGAAATAGGTGCAAAATTCCTTTTGCTACTTGACCCTGGCACATCTTGTAAATCAGTTTTGATTTCTTTTGCCTCCTTTAACACTTTCCGGTCCGTACCCGACTTTTTAATTTTACTCTGGCTAACGCTGGACAATTCTACTCGTCAAAGGGAGACCTCTTGCCCAGGAAAGGGTTACCAACTATTTCTCTAAAGACATTTCATATTGTTTGGCTTCATTGTTTGGTCCCGTTATTACTCCGGTGGCACTATGCTGTAGCTTTTGTTGGCTGTGTACAAGGATGCAGACACTAGAGCACCAAACAGCAAGGTAATTATCAAAACAAGATTTCAATAGTGCTTTATATGTTGACATAAATAATTTTTCTAAACCTTTTTCCTTCATACGGTTGTCGTACAACAACAAATTTCAATATAGAATTAACCAACGAACAAAGCAAACCACAAAAGAGTACAACGAAAAAGAGGCTATAGTGATAATTTATTAAAGGGTTGTAATTAACATTTATCTTTCACTAGAGCTCTTTTAACACCAACTATTATTTTCTGTTCTTCCCAGCTCCAAGTTTGCTTTCACGGGCAAGAGCGCTTAAAATAAAGTTTTCTTTATCTTTTTTCCACTATTTGACTGTTTACTGCTGTTGTAGCTGGCTGATTCGGGCCCTTGCACTATAATTTCTTGATTATTGTGCCTATTTGAATGAAACCAGGCAGAAATACTTCCACATACTTGATGACATCATTTTTACATCACTTACCCATTGCTGTTACCTGAGGTTTTTAATGTTTTTTCCTTTCACTTGTATTTCTCCAAACATTTACACTAAAGAAAACCATTCAACATGAAAGATTGAGAATTTATAACATATGAAATATTTTATTTTAGTTTTGTTTGTTTGTGACGTCAGTATGATGTCGTACTGGGTTTAAAATTTCTTAGTTTTAATTGATAAATATTTTTATTTTACATACTGTATCTATTTTACAATATGACGTTTTTCGCTATTTGCAACTTCTTTGACCTTGCCGAACAGCTAGGTGTTAAGATGACGTCAAAGTAGGCTGTCAAATAAAAATCGAAAGTTTTTGGATCTGAAATAATCTTGTTTTTGTAATAGGAAATATTTTTCTTTTGAACTAGCATTTAATTAAAACTAGTATTTCGAAAGAATTGCAGTTATAACAGTCTTGATGCATGACACATTCATAACACGTTCATGATGGCAACTCAATTCAAAATTCAAGAGCGATTTCTCGCTAAGTTTTCGAATTTCGCTGTTGGATCTAGTTCATATTTAAAGAATCATTACAGGTGAATTTTGGTTAGAGAAATAAAGAGGTTTTAACGGTTATATAACCTCAACCAAGAATTTTTATGTCCTGATTTTAAAAAATCTTGTTAAATATAATTGTTATTTTTAAATTTTATCCTATTATCATGATTACAACTATAGTAACAAATTAAGAATACTCTTTCGAGTAATATAATGTATAAATTACTCTCAAGAAATAAAGCTATTATTATTATCATTAATAATATTATTGTTATTATTTATTGTTCATATATTTGGCCTTATTTATACTTGTCCAAACACCGGGTCCCCTCCGGGGTCCAAGAGTGAGAGGGCTCTAGAAGTCTATTCTCCAGTTGGACCAATTTTCATGTTCTTATAATGTTTTTCTAAGTATATGTGCAGTACCAATGAGAGTAATCTTCTGCAGTTCTTGAAGCTTGCTATTTCCCGGAATTCTCTCTCGACATTCCTACTAGTTCCCTTTCGGATCATTCCTAGTGCGCCCATGATGACTGGTATCGTTGTTGCGTTTAGATGCCACATCCTTGTGATCTCAATTTCCAGGTCCTTATATTTCTAAAATTTATCATATTCTTTAGTCGAGATGTTACTATCACAGGGAACTGCCATGTCAATAATTTGACATGTCTTTGCTTTGAAGTTTTTGATAACAATGTCTGGTTTATTGGCCGAGGTGGTACGGTCTGTGTGTACTGTGAAGTCCCAAAGAATTGTCACATCTTTTCCATTGGTGACCTCTACAAGATGATGTTCGTTACAATTTCTCAGGGAGTTTGATGTTGTAATGCTTGTGTAATATTACGAGGGTGTCCAAATATATCTGGGGTCACAGGGAGGGGGTCAAGGATAGAGATATCAAATGACGAGGGTAGAGAGTTGAGTAGATATAGGAGACGAGATACAGATATATACATCGAGTAGGAGACTAAGGAAGTGATTAATAAAGGTCGTCTGTTATTTGATTGTGTGTGCCGTATTACATTGGTGCCGTGACCAGGATGACTACTCCAACAACAACAATGAGAGCAAATTTGTTATCTGTTCCGGCAACATTTTCAGACGGCGATTTCGGACTGTGGTTGCGCAAATTCGAACTGTGTTCGACGGCAAACGGTTGGAAAGAGGAAGAAATGCTGAAGCGCTTACCGACCTTGTTATCAGGCAAAGCTTTTGTAGTGTTTGATCGGCTTGGAGATGACAAGAAAGGGGACATATTGTATCAGCAAATGGAATCCACCCAAATCCAAAGAAAGTCCAAGCAGTCCAGGATTTTCCGACACCTTCGTCGTTGTCGGACGTCAGAGCATTCGTGGGAATGGCATCATACTACCGCAGATATGTCCAAAATTTCGCGGACATCGCCTCCCCTCTTCATGAACTAACCAAAGGAGGCAAAGAATTTTGTTGGACACCAGCAGCACAGCAAGCGTTTACTACTCTAAAGACCCACTTATCCACCTCACCCATCCTTGCCCTGCCAAATTTTATGATTCCCTTCACGGTTTACACTGATGCCAGCGATACTGGTCTCGGCGCAGTGTTATCGCAACGTACTGGTTCCAGTGAACACGTAGTTTGCTACGCGAGTCGGTCACTGACATCAGCCGAGAAGAATTATTCGACAACTGAGAAAGAGTGTTTGGCGATTGTGTGGGCAATTTACTATTGGCGCCCATACCTATTAAGCAAGGAGTTTAAAGTTGTTACCGACCATCAAAGTTTAACATGGCTGCAAGGATTAAAAGAACCCAAAGGTCGCTTAGCACGCTGGATCTTGACCCTGCAGGAATATGACTTTTCCATCGAACATCGCCCCGGCCGTGCGAACAGCAATGCGGATGCACTTTCACGATCTCCCCTGCCAACTCCACTTGTCAATCATCCACATTTACCAGATGAGGAAATCACCACAGGGGTTAGAGCGATCCTGGTGCAGTCAGATTGGTCCCAGGAAGAGATTTGCCAGGCACAACACGATGATCCTGTTGTCTCAACTGTACTTCAGGCAAAGTTGAGCACCCCTGCAGAACAAGAACCACCTAGTGATTGGACAGAGGATCGTGAACTTCGTCGTTATCGGCAAATCTGGAAACAACTGGAGATAATTGACGGTGTTTTGCATCGACGAGTAGGAACAAGCGGTCGGAAATATGGTCTGGTTCTTGTGGTCCCTCGAAAAATGCGTGCGGGTCTATTGAAGCTTTCTCACAATGACCCTTGTTCGGAGC
The DNA here is from genome assembly GCA_030142905.1 of Heliopora coerulea. NCBI lineage: Eukaryota > Metazoa > Cnidaria > Anthozoa > Scleralcyonacea > Helioporidae > Heliopora > Heliopora coerulea. Next base: position 132,951 of record JASJOG010000229.1, read on the forward strand.
ACATGGGTATAAATCGCGGCGTCGAACGGTTGCAGCCGTGGTATTACTGGCCCGGAATGGCCAGCGAAGTCCATCAGTGGGTTGCAGAGTGTGATGTGTGCAACCAAAGGAAACCCCCGTCACCATCCCATCGCGCTCCTATGGAAAACATCCGAGTAGCTCAACCAATGGAATTGTGGGCAATGGACATTTTGGGACCACTCCCTATAACAGCACGAGGGCACCAGTATCTCTTGGTGATGAGTGACCACTTTACAAAATGGGTCGAAGCAGCGCCAATGGCTGATCAGAAGGCAGAGACAGTAGCCCGGGCATTTATTGACAACGTAGTGTCTCGACATGGCGTTCCAGTAAAGCTTCTCACTGACCAAGGTAGAAACTTCGAGTCGGAGCTCATGAAAGAAGTATTTAAACTATTGGGCGTTCACAAGTTGCGGACATCGCCATATCACCCACAAACGGACGGCCAAGTGGAACGGTTCAACCGTACACTAAAGGCAATAATCTCGTCGTATATAAATAATCATCACAACGACTGGGATTTACATTTACCCTTGGCGTTATTTGCTTATCGGACGAGCGTTCACTCCTCAACGCATGTATCCCCTTTTAAAGCAGTTTATGGGCGTGACGCTACCACACCGCTCGTATTACTGGGTAGCAAAGAGAAACCAGGAACTCGGTTGATTGCGAACTACTGTGATGAGCTTGAGTTTACGCTGAAAGAGGTCCACGCGATGGTTGCCGAGAATATCAAGAAATCACAGATCCAGCAAAAGCAAAATTACGACGATCGTAACAAAGCTCACGAGAACAAGATTTTAAAACCCGGAGACATAGAGTGGTTACACAGCACAGTAATACCGAAGGGATGTAGCAGTAAGTTTCACAAACCTTGGATTGGTCCCTATATCATACTCCGTCGTCAAGGAAGCCTAAACTATGTGATCCAACCCACATCGGGAAAAGGACAGAGTCTGTGTGTACATCGCAATCGACTAAAGCTAGTACACAATCCAAATGATGTTGTAAGCGAGCAAGCCTCGCTCCCTCCGCTGCCAGCCACCAGTGACAATACTCAAGAGCAGCGAGTTGACGATGAAGCGCCGATATTGCATAAGGAAGTTGAGCCAACGAACGTGGTTCCCTTACGGAGATCTACACGTCAACGCAGGCCACCTGAACGGTACCAGGACTTTAATTTAGATGAACTCGAGATCGAGGACGCTCTCGCTTAAGGGGAGGGTAAAATGTAATATTACGAGGGTGTCCAAATATATCAGGGGTCACAGGGAGGGGGTCAAGGATAGAGATATCAAATGACGAGGGTAGAGAGTTGAGTAGATATAGGAGACGAGATACAGATATATACATCGAGTAGGAGACTAAGGAAGTGATTAATAAAGGTCGTCTGTTATTTGATTGTGTGTGCCGTATTACACTTGCACACATTCCAGTGAATATATTGGCCTAAACGATCATGGCGAGCCTTATATTCTTTAGATGCTAATATAGCACAGCCAGCTATGAGATGATCTACTTACTCATCCGACTTTTTGCAGATACGGCAAAGAGGGTCTGTACGGTCGTTAACTAACTTAGATCTATAGACGTTTGTCGGGAGGCTCTGACCTTGACCTGAGATCAAGAGACCCTCGGTTTCCGCTTTGAGACCTGACCCTTGAACCCAACGATGTGTGGATTTACTGTCAACATCAGCTTCTTCTAGTCTTTGTGGATATTTGCCGTGCAGTGATTTATTTCTCCAAGTTTCTTTAAAAGCATTTAGACCAGCCTTTTTTGCCAGTTCTTTCAGCGTTTTGGCAGCAGCTGTTGGTTTAAATTGATTTTCTTCTACTGTTGGTTGCACATCATACCGATGTTTCAGTTTTCTACTCACGGTTATTATGGAATTTTCCTTAGATTTCTCATACTTTAATACAGCTTGCAGCATGGGATCTGTTGTTGTTTCGAGGTATCTACCAAGGCCTATCAGGGTAGTTTCATAAGCCATCTCGAGTTATTATTATTATTGATTAAAGTCAGCTCATACGAGCCAATGATTATTATCATTATTATTATTATCATTATTAAAACTCGCACACCACCCAACTAAGGACAGTGGAAGGGGTCTAAGCCTGCTACGGGCTCCCACCATCCCGCCAGGTAAGGCCGCAACAGACATTGCACATTTCAGGGAACTTGTGGGGAAAGGAAATTTTACCATTAAAAAGGATTTTAGGAAACACGATCGGGGCCAGCCCTTACTCACCCAACTTATCCAGTCAGGAAGGAGTAAGGGATATACAGCCCACTAAAGTCCCTGAAAGTACTCCCGGATGCGTATATCTAGTTTGACCTTAACAGTACCCTGTTGCACTTCCAACCAATTAAGGTCAGTTTAGGCGTACCACTGCAAGGGTCAAGTCTGAATATTGTTTTATTCTTAGACTAGTGCATATCTGTTTCAGCATTTAAGGCTGGTTTATCCTCAACCAACTAAGGTCAGGGGCATCAACCTGCTGTACAGATTTTCTTCTAGTTCTTGGGCTAACAGGGCAAGTTTGCCAACACCTGAAGGTAGTGTACTTGCAGCTGCCAGCCAATTAAGGCAAGCTGAGGCTTTCGGCTACCTGTTTACCCAGCTGTCAAGGCAGAGGGCCACTCCCTAGGTCATTTCATCAAAGCCTGCTTGTTTTTTGGAGGTCACTGGCTCCGAGTCAATGCCCTGCCTACCTAATTATCATTATTATTATTATCATTATTGAGGAAAGTCAGCTTATACGAGCCAATGAGGTCGTTTAGCCCAAACTGCCATATTATGCCAAAGTGGGGACATGTCCCATAAATTATAGTGGTATGGCAATCACAAAGTGACATCGTGAGTTGTTAATGCCATTTTTCACCACAATCTCACATACACAATTCCGTTGGTTGGGCATGGTCAAGGGCTGGTGCTTTGCACCTATAAATCATGAGACTTCCTCAATAACCATCACACTTCCTCTCAGACTATTCTAAGGGTCTGTTCCGCAAAGCCGACCAATTAAGGCAAGCTAGACGCCAGTCCAATAGCTGAAGTTGGATAATGTGATCTATTTTGTTCTTAGACTATATTATTATTATTATTATTATTATTATTATTATTATTATTATTACAACTCGCACACTACCCAACTAAGGACAGTGGAAGGGGTCTAAGCCTGCTACGATTATTATTATTATTATTATTATTGTTATTATTTTTATTATTGCGAGACTTGGTAAAAAGCTTGAAAAAAACACGAGTCACTAGGCAAATATGTTTAACTTTTCGAAAGTCGAGCAGCATTCCAAGTGTTTCGATCATAGTATCCAATCACAGGAATCCATTTGGAATTTCTTTTATAAATTAACGACAGATAAAAGTTGTTAACTTTGTTAATACATCGTTGAAACCAGCAATTCTCCGAAAAATCATCAACTACTAAACAGGGTCTAGCTTAAAAAGATCGGACTCTTGTCAACAAAGCCACTTCAGCGTAACAAAAAGAAGAAAAAAAATAAACTTTGTTTTTCGCTATTCGAAAGTCGACTAAGCCACACTAGTGTGTGAAACACACCATTCAACTGCACAAAAACTACTACTGAACATATAACACAAACCTCAGAATACTCTTGCTGGGAGATTTTCCGTGTCTGAATATTTTTAACCAAACATAGACATTAATCAATCAGAGCCCGCGTGTTCACGTTATTAATGAACAGGCTTCAACATGTACAGAATTCTAACTCGTATTTTTACCTTGACCAGAAGGTATGAACATATAATACCTGCATTGAGAAATTTGCTTTGGCTTCCAGTACGTTTTAGAATCATTTTTAAAATCTTGTTGCTGACATAATAAGTCTCTGAATGGACTTGAACCTAATCATATTAATGAACTCCTGAGAAATAAGAACTCGCGTCGCCAACTAAGAACTTCATGTAAAGGATGGCTAGACGAGCCTGTTGCGAATCTAAAACGAATGGTGATTGGGCATATGGACCTAATCTGCGGAACAAGTTACCGTTATATATGAGGGAATCATCATCAGTAGCAGTATTTAAAACTTGGATTAAGACTCATCTTTTTAAGGACGCTTTTGATTTGTAACTTTTAGATATTAAGTATGAGCACACTTAATTTTTAATTTCTCATTTTGATTCTAAATTTACTCCTGAAAAACGCCACGGACAATTGTAAAGTTTGGGTTATATAAACTTGAATTGAATTAAATTAAATCAAATCATCCATTCATCAATCACATGTCAATTGCAGTAAAATCCAGGGAACCAAACCCTCAAAAGGTATTTCGGTGGAAGCTGAGGCCCTTCACCCCACCCCACTCTACCCTACCCCCCATATTCTACGCCTATGGCAGGCAGTTGTTTTGATAATTCCATGGAGCACTGAGAGGTTATTATTTTAAGGAAGAACCGGTTTATTACTCAAAATAATAACTTTAGTTATTAACGTAGGTTGTCTTTTAATAACAATAAAACTCGGTTAATCTTGAACATTATCCTCATCCTAGTTTCTCAGCTCAAGCAACTTTTGAGAATTCCGAGATACATTAAAATCACTAACCCCGAAAAAGATAGTTAACGTCATTCACTATGAACACTGTCATGCAAACACGCTTGTCGGTTAGAAAATGTCCGAAACTAATTAAACTACTTGGTGCCTAATTACTTGAAAATCTTCTGTTACTTGCCATTCATATTTCTCTATCTCTGTTTGACATGGATATAGGGAAGCCACTAATTTGTCTTCGTCCCTCTTCGTGCAAAATTATTAAAAACAATCTTCGTTTGACATTCCAGTTAATTTCGACCAGTGTCACCTTCACCTTTCGACGAGCAATTTAGCCAAAGAAACATTCGAGAACGTTACTAATCATGAATGCAAAAACATCATTTTCATAAGATTGTATATACACCCAAAGAATTTAAACTATAAAAAGTGAATACCCTGTTGAAAAACAGCCAGAACAATACCTCCATTCTTAATACTAAAAGAATTCATATCATCAACAAATTTCAAACATATTTTTTAAAACTTCCTAAATAAAAAGAGTATGGTCTAATGTGCATACAGAGAAACTACGGGATCAGCTTCTATATTAATCTCTCCCTGGGATTTTTAACCAACGTAAAGTAATTATTAGCATATACCCCGCTGGTGCATTAGTGCTTTTTGTACAATCTGATTGATTTCCCTATCTCTGGAAAACAAGCTGGCGTCCCGTTTTGTTTTAAGTTACGAAGAATTTTTTTGAACGAACAAAGTTGCCGTGACACGCAATACCAAAAAAGCAATTAAATTCGGCAATGAAATATTTTAAGGCACGTATTTCTTTTACTTTTTAGTGAAAAATACACTCAGGATGTGTTCAAAATGTTTTGTTTCTAAATGATAAGTGAGCACAAATGGACTGAATTCGGTAAATTGTTTTGAATTTTTTTAAGAAACGTTTTATAGCAAATAGACTGAGCCTGTTCACAGGCTCCGCTTTTGCTTCAACGTTCTGATTGGCTAATGGTTTTCCCACTACTATGTTTGTCTTGGGCAAACTTGTGTTTTTTAGCGGCAGGGTCTAATAGTTTCTTAACTATATAAGCTTTCGAGAACAAGGTATGCAAATTGTAATGAACAAGAATTTCCGTTTGAATGTACCTGCCAGAAAGGACCAAAAGTTAGGAGACATTTTCAGTTTGCTAACAACTTATACTTCTGGCAAAATGCGAATAATAATAGCAGCTATTCTCATGGTTACGTTTGGAGTTGTCCAAAATATTTACTTTTAAATTTCTGTCCTATTTTCGCATCTCTTTCCCAAATATAATAAACAAATTTAGCGAACGTTAATACTCTCTACTGTTTTATTTACTCACCGAGAAGTATCATAAAACATAAAGTTGGCCCCACGAAAATGTATTTGAAGTTTCTTATACCATTCTATCGTAAATGATTATTAGCAGTGTCTACATATGAGTGTTGCAGGCAAGTCCCCATAGCCATTAAGAAGAGTTAAACCGTCTTCCACTAGCATCCTTTCACACCACATTGAAACCGGCCATTCCATTTCTTTTTCCGACTTCAAAATATTATCCTCGTCGCCTTCTGCTTCTGAACTACTCCTTAAAGAAAGTCTTCTAATTAATAAATTGAAACCCATTCTTAACGGGAATATGTGTTCTATGCCTCTTTCTATTTTCTGATATCACCTTACTGCTGTCTCCTGTCAATTTCCGTTACTGTTTTAATATATCGTCGTAATTGTCATTCTATACTGTTAGTTTAATATAAATATACATGTATCTCGTTGTAATCCCTAAACTCTACTGTGATGATGTTGCTTGTAGCGACGAAACGTTAGTCAATAATTATGTTTTAAACTCTTCTAACCTTTTTTGTTTAACCATTTGTTAATGTTTACGTATGGCGATACTTCGAGCAATTTGTTCGGCATTGCCATTTCATATTTAGTGTCAATAAAGACAATATAGTTAAGACGTATATTGAGATAAGTTTTTGAGATATCAAGAGGGTTTCTCCTTCGAGCCTTGCACGGTGACAATGCATGATAAGACAGACCCGAGAAAACGCCTCTTTCTGCTAAAGAATTTGAAGCTGACAGTAAACGTAATTTCACTGTAAGCTTGCAGAGCTTTGAATATTTTTTCTTACACTGTCAGGGGACTGGTGATGATGACTGTTGCGGCACACAAGAGACCAAATATTCTACAATCTTTCGACACAAAATTAATGAGCGAAATGAAATTCATGGAAATTGAGCTGGACTCGCACTGATCTGCATTCACTAAACCCTCTTGTCACAACGAATCGAGTCCGAATCCAAGTCCAAGTCGACGAGTCCTAGACTCTTGTCCAAGTCTTTACTCACGAGTCCTACAACATTAATTCACATATCGTCCGTTATATCACCAACCTCACACATCCTGTTCTTGTTTAGCATGCATCTCATTCCATCACATTTTAGCATATAGTTGCTGTCGCAAAGGCAGCACATGCGTTTAACCTGAACTTTAAAACGGTTTGAACGTCCCACGGGTCATGTTGAGGTTGCGGGGTCAATCATATATACAACGTCTCGTGTTTAGAAATCGTTTTTCTGACGTTAGAACTTGACAACCGTCCTCATGTTGTCCAATAATTATTGCTACGAAAGATTGCAAATTGCTGATGACTTGCCGCCGAGCTTTTGAATGTACCCTACTTTGGAAGTTCAGCTTAGTTGAGCGCTGTAAGTTTGATCCAATCGAAGAGTACGAAAACTAATTAAGTAAGCTGCAAAACGGTAGTTCATTAACGGGTTATTTGTCTTTAGTTAGGCGAAGCAGTATCATGAATGAGCTTAGATATTGCTCTTAACTTAATATAACTTAGCTTGATACAACTCTTTCGAGACGAGAGCTCCCTCTTTGACGAGTAAATCATCCAGGGTTAGCCCGAGAAAAATAATAGAAGTCTTACATCGCTGGAAAAGGGTTAAATAGTACACAAGAATCAAAGCTATCAATTTTGATTAAAACACCGCAGCTCATGTTTGTTAATCAAGAAGTCCCTAGGTATTCAACTCGTAAAAAAAAAAAAATCAAAAATAAAGCTATGCAGCTGAATTGTTAAACTATTGACGCTTGACTGAACATTTCATTGCCTTAAGAGGGTAGTTAACCCTAAAATTTGCTGAAATTTCCCAAAATTTTTAAAAAATATTTTTAACCCTACTGAATTCACAATTATTATTAGTTTTTCATCCCCTCGACTTATTTTTACAATATTTCAATAATTTACTTCAACATAATTTATTTGGAAAGGTGTCATAAAGTTTACCATAGCAACGGTATCAGATAATATCGTATATTTTAGTTACTATGGGCTTTTTAAGCCGATCGTCCGCAGAACTTTAAATTCTTCCTCAATTTGAAACATTTGAAACATCGCAATGAAATAATTTTGGTGGTAACTGGTGTAGAAATTCGATTGCTGGGACTAGAGAAGACACGCAAAACGTTGGAGTGAATTGTGCTTACTTTGTGCGAGTGATATCCCGCACGGTTTCAAGTATTCTTTGCGAGAGACGCTAAAATGGCGCAGAGAGGTAGTTGTCGGTTGAGGTGTCAATCCGTCTAAATAAGGCTCCACTTTAACGTTGTGGCTGACTTAAGAGACATCATATAATCTGCCCATAGCTTTTCAAAGAACCGAGAAATCGAAACAATCCCATATTCTGGTGTTGTTGTTACTCGGGTGGAGGTCGCATCAGGGAACCGACTGAGACCTGAAGTTTAGCATAGTTTGTTCAAAACATTTTTTTAAAAAAATTTACATTGGCATATCATTGAGATATGTAGGAAAGCCTCGCTTAGGCTATGTTTACCATTTTGGTTTTGACATCGAAATAGACTTAGTATAAATTCCCTGATTTTTTAAATGGGGAGAGATCCATGTCGAATTCGAATATATTTGTCTTACTGTAACTATTTTTAAGAATACTTGACTTTGCATCTCAATTTTATGTGCTTAACATAGCAGCAAATGAGCTGGAAACATTTGTCCATGTTTAAGCTTGATTTTCTCAAAATGAAGGAGTTATCCTGGCCCAAATTTGTGGAAAGTCCAGTTTGAAGGGAATTTCATGGATTGCCATCATTTTTGGACAGCTGGTATGTCTTAGTGGTTTATGCAATAAGAAGACAATTTTTCAAAATTTTCAATAGTTCTTTTGTTACCATACAACCAGTGAATATTTTCAGTTCAGACAAGAGATCATGAGGAAATGAAAATCTGTCTACTTGTTGCACACCCCATGCCATGTGAATTATCTTCACCAAGTTTGGACTTGATATGTATTTTTTTTTTTTGACATATTACTTCCAGAAACTCTTGTTTATAAAAGTGTCTGTTGGTTGTTACCATTGCAATCTTGAAGTTTGAGCTACCTCTCAAATTTATTAAACTGTTGCGAAAGTAGAGCAAATACAGTGTTTTGGATAATTTAGAGTTAATTACCAACTAAAAGGCTACAGTTGCAAAGCCAAGCACATTCATGATTAAAAAACAGATTACTGTGTAGATAGTGTTAAATAACGCAAAGAGTTCAAAGATTAAAAGAAAAATGACACTTTTATCGGCAGTTTCATGTCCGTACTGAAAATCGTAAAAACGAACGACAGACGTTGGCCATGGCATAAACAGTGGCGAAACTAGTGGTCATGTTCGTCATACTGAGCAATATCAACAATATTTCAGAGGTAAGATTTTTATTTTATACGCTTAATAATGAAAGTTTGTGCCGATTATTGTTTTTTTAAGAAAAAATCTTAGTGAATTTTCCGTTCAAGTTTCAAGCATTGGTCGCCCGTGGCATCATGCTAATCTCATATAACAAGCGGAAATTTTGTCATAGCTGACCTAAGGATCGAGGGCACCTTGTTCATTTTCGTAAATTCATGTTCAAAGTAAACCAAAATCTTTTTCCAACGCTGGATTGTCTCAATTTAAATTATCAACCAAGAACTAAGATACCGACAATTTAAAATTTGCTTTGTGATCTTTCATTCAGTTGATAATTCCTTATGATCGGAACCTCGGAAACTTTCGAGTTTTCTAGCGGAACATGGACGAAAATGTATTTTTTATTTGAAGACAAATATTTTGACCCGATATCCAACGTGGAGTGCAATGTACGATCAAAAAGTGAGTTGAAAGGTGTAGAACATTTGTTGCTCTTTTAAATTAAAGCGGAAGCGGTTCAGTTTGAAGTCATCTTTACCCTATAAATTACAGGAACATATTACTTAGTTCCTTTCTCACAGCTAAAAGAATGTTTTTTTTAAAGAGCTTCTGTAAAAATTGGTCCAATACCGAAACGATTTTTGAGTTTTAGAACATTTATTGGTCTTTCCTGAGTCCATTGTAATATGTCTTATTACATGGAAAAATCTGAAACACATCCAAATTTAAGGGTATATAACCCGCTTACAGCTTTTAATGTTCACAGTTGACTAGAAAATAGTGCTAGAAATTTATCTTCATTGGTTTTTACTGTTGCAGTTGGCTCGAGAAGTCCTCACTAGATTTTCTAACTATCAATAAACAAGTTTATTCGAAAATCCATCGCTACCCTGGTTCTCAATTAAACTGTCAAGCCAGCTCATTTTTTGTCTCGTTATTTGTGGAATGTGAGAAAGGGAGGATTCTAAGGAAAATGAAATTTCACCGTTACCACCAAATAAATACATTTTTAAGGTCTGCCGTTACTCACAAGCTTTAAATCGATGCCAACTATTCCGTTCAAAAAAATCCGAAATGTAGTATTTTCTGATTTTGAAGTAGAGTCACCTTGGGCCACATCGACGCCATTCGATAATGGGATGTTAAGTGTGGAAAATATTGACTGTAGACAAGGAATATTTTGTTTTTTACAAAGTTTAAGTCACCGTAGTTTTACTATTCAAGGTTCATGCCTTATATAAAATGTATCTAAGAGAGTAGAATTAGCAAATTCGTTGAAGACTAAGAAATTCAGAGCGTCAATCGTCATCCTATGTTGCCTTCCCAGAATCCACGGAGCTAATCCATAGCACGGTTTTCGTGCATTATCAGACATTTTCCTACTTTTTTCTCAGATAGCAGGACCGGCCGAAATATGCGGGTCATTGTATTGGCTAAATTATTCCTAGTGGATGCGTACCTTGCCAGTTTTGGGCTTTAGTCATCCTCCTTTCCAATAGCACGATTCATGTTATTAAAAATTCAGTAGCAATACTAGTAGCGAACAAATAGACCACCTGCATTTATTTCCCTGTTGGAGGAAAAATACCTCAAAATAAAAGAATATCAATAAATCACTTGATCTGTTGAAGGTCGGAGCTTTGAAGTTGTCCTCCAGATGGGATGTTTAGCATATGAGTGCAACTGGTCTATAGCGAACAAAAGCAAATATGGATTAAAGTCAATCTTGGAGATCTTCAGAAGTTCATACCGACGGAGACGTTATATCCCAGCTACTGAAGAAGTCTTTTGCTGCAAGAAACGTGAGCGAGCAGAAAGTAATCGTTAAGTAAAGACCTCTGCCAAAGCTCAATATTATGAAATGTATGCATTTATTCGGGTCATTTTCAATGTGGCCCATTATTGTATGATGAATTAGCTGCTAATTATATGGACAAATTGCTGCATGAAGAGTAAGTTTCCCCATGGCATTTTCTAGCTTGTAAAGGACTTCCTGTATCATCTGGAATAATATAACATTTATGCATTTAGAATCAAATGATTTTCGATGCGGTTCATTATTATGACTTCTTGCTGATTAAATGGACAACTTTCTGAATGAAGTGTCAGTTTCCTTATGGCATTTTCAAGTTGGCAGGGATGGATCTAGGATCTTGTGAAAGGGGGGATTGCCAGACCAGTTGGGGTTGCAGGTTTATGAGAAGATGGGTTGGTCAAACAAGCCTTTGGTTATTCTAGCTTTTTAAAGGATGGTGGTTCCTTTATCACTTATATAAGGTGCACAATCAAAGAAAAAAAGATGCAAGTCATATTTATTATGCAAACATGGAAATTATGACGAGGAATCCCCACATTGTTTAGTCGCTCAAGATGGTTTAAACCCACTAAAACCGCCTTGGATCCGCTACTGGTTGGTGAAGGTCTTCCACTGCTATCTGGAATATTATGATATTTATGCATTCAAACACGTCATTTTGAATTTGGTTAATTATCATATGACTTTTTGCTGATTAAATGTACAATTTGCCGTATGAACTGTCGAATTTTCTATAGCATTTTAAAATTTTTGAAGAACTTCATGTATCGTCTGGACTATCATGGCATTTATGTATTAAGTCACGTCATTATTAATATAGTTCATTTTTATATGACTTGTTGCTAATTAAATGGACAATTTGATGTATGATATGTCAGAAATGTTAATCTATTGATTCTGTTTGTCCTTGATATTTCCAAGCTATTCATTATTGAGATGACTTGCTGCTGATTAAGGATGTGCTGACAGTAATTTGTAAGACTATAATCTCATGAATTCAATGAAAAACTGTTACAAAGGAAAGAAAAAATACACACAGTGAGACTGAATGCAAAGAAGAAACCCGTGAAGGAGGACTTGGGCTGATGTCAGTGTAAACCAGCACAAAGGATCAATTCGCTAGGTACTGTTCAAGTATAATCATGGTAAATATTTTACAAGTATGTCTTAAAGTAACTCTTAACTCTCAACTTCCATCTTTACTTAAACTGTAAGTTTGAACTACACCTGCTCATTGCTATCGCATAGATATTGAAGGTACAGATTGCTGACCTTTTAATGGGTCTTGTCGCAGACGCGCGCCAATATAGGGAATCCAAGGACGGTAGTTCAACCGGGAAAAAGCTGAATTGACCCCAACTGGGCAAGCCGTTTCGAGCGCTTCTTTTAAGAAACTTACGCTGCGATATAATGGATATGAAGTAAATAACCAAGAATAAACGACTTTCCAGAGTTAGAGTCATAGATGATAGCCGGCAACCTGATTTACCGTATTTTCCTGGCGATTACGCGTGGGTTATCTGTTAATATTACTAAAATACATAATCATTGCGGGTAATTCAGTGGCGCGGGTGATCAGTCGAATTTTTAAGACCGAGGCGAATCGAAATGACTGAACAAGACGTGTGACTCAGCAGTGCAACACTACAGACGAAACCAACAGTTCCATTTTCATCTTCCGACGTTAGAGATTAAGTCGCACATGTTGTTAAATTAACATGTCGAGGCAATTACGATCCGGTTACATGTAAACACGACAGTCCTCCATGACTTATTTTCTACCGTAACTCGTACGGCTAGGTTGGAACATGTAATACAAATAAAAAACTTTCTCGCACAATGAAAACAGACTACCCACACATGGTTTAGTCTCACATTTTCTCCGAATAAAGCTAGTTGTAAACTTAATAAATGTTTTCATCCACCGTACTTCTTAAAAATCTTGTGGTAGTTTAAACGTTTTACAAATTTTGTAAAAGTGAAGCAATACGAGCAACATTTTTTGTCAACATGTAACGCAGCATTCTTGCGTTTCAAGTTGAATACCGTTGCTGCACATCTTAACAGTTGAAAAATTGCAATGTAAAAAAATTCAGTGCAATGGCTGGCTTGTTTCATAAGGTAGTAAAACGTGGAGCAATTGTATTCCACGTGCAACGCAACAGTATCGTGTTTCACGGAAATTGTTGCTAGAATTAGTTCATCTTAGCTTGCCGCGGCGGGTTATCTGACGATGCAGGTAATACGATCAGATTTTTTTTCAAAAAGTGACATTTTAGTCACTGTGCGGGTTATACGCAATCCAGGTAATCTCCAAGAAAATACGTTAAATGCGATCGAAATCTAATTGCAGGTCAGTAAATTGATGTTATTGTTAAACAAGCCAATTTTGTTATTTTACTCTTATTTTATTATAAAGTAACAGTTCATTAACTGGCTTTGATAAATTTAAACACTTAAGCCAATACAGCCTCGTATGCTGTGTTATAGCCTTGTAAATCTGGCTCTTCATTGCTTAAGACAAAATTGCTCTTAAAGAATTTGTGCAAGGTTCTTATGTTTCAGGATTAATTTATAACATCACAGCAGAAATTAGGTTATGGGACAGTTGGAGAAATTAGCAAAAGATTAATTTTATGAACTGCTTCTGAAAAATCTCAAGTGGACTGAATTTAATAAGGTTCAGACAAAAGTGGTCAATACCTTCTGTTGCTGCCTTGATAATATGAAGCTGCAATGTATATTTACTAATTTCTGATTACCAGTTTGAAATCAGGAACCAAAAAACTATGGTAAACAAGTTTTGTGCAATGAAGAAGATCTCTGTCTAATACCCACCATTGTTCAGATTATTCACCAAAGTTGTGAGAACCATTTGACCAAATGTGGCCTTTTCCTGTTAAATATTCCATGCAGATACCCATTATATGCCTCTATGTCGGCCAAAGATTTTTCAGATGAATGACCGTCAATGCTTGATTGGTTTATTTTCCAGGATATATCTTATCGTAGGAAAACTATTCATGACAGAAAAACTGAAACGAGGAGAGTCTCTTCACTTGTGAGGCTTTCTATGCAGTATTATAAAGTAGATTAATTAACTAACATTAAACACATGTTTTGTACCTTAAATAGACCAGTACTTGTCAATAACACTTTTGAAATTACTTTAAAAATTTTGTTAAACATTCATTTTCTTCCAGTGTCATAACATTTCATTAATATGATTTTCAAAACTTTATATTATGACTGTACCTGGACATCTTTCGAGAAATTTTTATAGTTTCTTATATATGTGGAGACTGGACTGTTTTTCCAGTAATTGAAATTTGATATTGTCCTCTTGTTACAATATCCTATATATCTACAAACTACTAGACATTACTAGAGTCACTGTGAAAAAAACAGCATCAATATTGAAAACGCCATTCTGTGCTATTACGGCAAAGAACTTTATGAAAGTAAAATTACGAAAGACCAGTACATATAATATTAGGAAAAAGGTTGAGGACAGCCAAGCTGAACACATTTTAACTTGAGATAGCCGTGCGATCGCAGAGAGGTCCTTGAGGAGTAGACATGGGGAATGGCACTAGGTATTACATGGACAATTTCAGGATGGGTTTTCTTTAATAATTTGGAGCTTTTTTACGACAAACAACGTATAGGTGACTGAAAAAAGTGTTATTCCATCAAATTACAGTATTTTAAACTAATCAAATGAGGAGACGCATGAAATACAAGCAATAAATCTCACCAGTCGGAAAAAAAATTGATCGAGATGCCCGATACTCGCATTTTATAAACAAAAATTCCAGTCTAGGCTGCAATCATAACAAAGTTTAAAAGGGTCGTCTAACTCTGTACTTTGTTGTGTGGGTCGAGAAAATTGACTTTTGAGGATCCGGGACTTGTACTTTTGCCCGGTTGAGACGCTATCTTGGAATGCCAGTGTTGGCGCGCCTTTGTTAAGTGAGCCAGCAGCGTGTATCTACTATGTTATGGGCTATCCATGTTGGATTCAATCATAGCATTGTCAGTGGCCCTTAAGTGTGGCAATCGCCTCTGGTAAAATATAAAACAGTCATATATATGTTTTATTTTTCCAACTTTAAACTACCATTTGTTATGCTCAGAGTACTTAAGAATCATTCTCAAAATGCAGGAAATGGCATTTACAACGCTCTAAAACTCAAAATTTTCCGAAGGAGAATGGTCCCAGAATACCCCTACACATATCTCGCGCCTTCGACGCTTGCATCGAACAATAGTACGAGTTTTGAACTAAGTTTTCGTCCTACGCTTTATTTTGTTCGGGAACTCTATGGATTCGTGACAATTACAACGTTAAAAACTCAATATGTCCGTCATATTGAACTATATTTTAAAGAGTCATTAGAACCAGAGATATCACCTATGGAAAGATTGATTATACGAACAATTAATCCCAAACTTCTTACAATTTTAGGGTATTTTAAGGCATTTTTCGCGTTAAAAAGTCTAGAAATGTGGAACATTTTAAACATTTTTTAAAATTTTGTTAATGTATGTGGTATGTTAACGAGGTATGTTAACCTCGAAAATGATGACTAATGGCTCCTCTATGCAAACTTGTTTTTGTCAAGCTGTACTACTTGAAATGCAAATCTTAAACAATGGAATATCAAAAGATCTAGAAGGCAGTCATTTATCTCATTTCAAACGGAACCTTTTTTGATATAACAAGGAAATTATTCAGCGTAATATTGGGGAGTTCAACTCTAGGCATTCAAACTTAAAGTAAGTTGGTATAATTTGTGAAAAGAACTATTTAATAGTAAGAGTTTTCTAAGATTAACTTTCACGTTTTTTTAATCCTTTAACGACGATTTTGACTACAGAACGGAAATACTGGCATACAGTCTTAAATTAGTGTTGTCTCATAAATATGATACGCAGTTCAACTACTTAGAGAGAAAGAACAAGTATAAAAATGAACCCACTAAGATCTCTTCATCATATAATGAATTGAGTTAGATAATTTCTCGTTCTCTACTTTGCATAGTGAAAGCATAATTGTTAGATAAGCGAATGTTTTTCAATGCTCAATACAATTTTAAGCTACTTTTATCTTGACTTCCTTCGTGTGATATGGTGACTATTTTTGGTGGTGTAAACTGCAGCATCGTTGCACTGGCAAAAGTAAATTGAGATTAAGGTAGCTCTACTGAACAACGACTTTAGTAAACTTGGAATGAAATCTTTAAAACACCATTGTAGGTAAAGCAATCAACGCTCTTCTTACATAGCTCTTTTAAGCATAAAATCATTTAAACACGGTTTTGAAATACGTTGATATCATAGTGAATGATAATTTACGATAATGTAAAAGAAAACGAAATAAACGCACTAAAAAATGTCTACACAGTCACTAAGATTTAGGTGCTGTTGAACCGTTTAGACCATAAGAGAACTGTATGAAACTTAAAGAGAGGTAAAATACTACGTTAAGAGTAGCCCTAAACAATTAAGAAAGAGCACGATCCACTTCGGCAGAACACTGATCAAGTGCTGTACGTCTGGTGACTCAAAAGAAACAAATCACCGGTATGTACAGTCACAAAAACTGATGACATCAACCCGGAGATATGCGGGAGAGTCAATATAAGACTGGCAGGAAACCAATTCTTTATGTCGGATCAAATCCGGATCATTAAGTTTTATGGAAAAGGCTTCCATCACTTTAAAATGAATGGCGGAAAGACACTTGTAAAGAATTCTAAAATTACCGTCCGAGTAGGTTAAAGCGCAAGACTTAATAAACAAAAGGTGTTTGCCAACAGCTGAGTCATAACCGATGAAATGATTAAATCGGCATCGTCGATCTGGTGGTTGATGTAATGGCTGAGTTTTATTTCTAATGACACAAGTAACATGTTGTTTGATCCTATCACCCAGTTTCTGATTAGTTCTACCCACATAGCGAGATCTACATTCACATTGAAGCCAATACAGATTCTTTGTGAGTGGATGGGAGGATAGTTTTTGTCGAAAACATACCAACAAATCTAGCGAAAAAAAATGTTCGCTCAGTAATTCATTTGATCGATTGTCCGAAAGTTTTAGAAATTTCTTCTCTTCAAGGAAGTTTTAAATAGACTGGACATTTAGCAGGTCCACCTTGAGGAATTTCGTCAAAGCGGACAAAAAGCACTTCATAAAACTTTTAATTAAAGTGAAAAAACAAACCAAACCATCACGTTAACAACCTGAACGACAATGCTGATCTGGTCATTTCATCGGTTGTGATCAGCAGTTGGCAAACACCTTTTGTCTAATAAGTCTTGCGCTGAAACCTACCCAGAGGGTAATTTTAGAATTGTTTAAGAATGCCGTTCCTCCTTTCAATGTAAAGTTATGGAAGCCATTTGCATAAAACTTAATAATCCAGATCTGTTCCGGCAAAAGAAATTTGTTTTCCAGCTAACCCTAATTTTACCCTATGAGAACCTATTTAGATTTAACGAATTGTGACAGAGTTTGCAATGGTGAATGCTTGTGTTATTCTCTAATGTTACGGACGCGCACCTGTAGACGTTTTACACGATAAACAATAAAAATGTGCCTTGAGAAATTCGTTTTATCAAGTCTATATAAAGGCCTCATGTTAAAATCTTTTGTTAAGGGACCAAGGTACATGCTTGTTGACTATACTGACCTCGATTTCTAGTCATGCTGCGAGGTATATGCTAATGCTGGACAAGTGAGATACCGCAGCCAATCAGATTATGCAAATGGGATTCTTATGTGCCTTTACGGCCCATAAGTTGGTCCAGATTCATAAATTATTTTTTAATAAGATAGATAACTATACAAAAATCTCACATGCAATTTCACATATGAAAATGATCTTACATAATATGTAAATTGTTTTAATTCCATATATGAAATGAAAATTTGAAAGGTGAAATTAATTTTGAGATGTGAATCTTCCATCTTATATGCTAAAATACATGTTTCGAATACCAGAATTGCACGTCAGAAACTCTGAATCAGTTCATTTTACTAGTGAATTAGGTATTTCATGTGTGAAAACGTTCTAACTTTATAAGTGCAATGATAATTTCACATGTAAAATTGTGCCATTTCCACACGCTTTTCCCATCTGAAATGACATGAGAAATTTTTGTAAGGGAACGTTCTTCGAGCAAGCATTTTCGTGCGTGGCACAGTGAATTAGTGGATTTAATATTGAGATGGCTAAAATTAAGCACAGCTACGCTGATTAAAAATGTTCACGCATGTTTACAAATAGATAATATCATGAAAAGAAGGGAATGTGTGACAGGGAAAGGAAAGCCGAGTTTAAGGGATTTGATGATGGTTAAATGAAGAAATCAGGAATTGGGAGGGAGTTTTAAGACAAGATTAATTTAATTCAGTAAAAATATTGATTTTTGAAGTTGTATGAATAGGAAATAAAACGAAAATATATCCACACAATGGAAACATCTTGAAAAGCCCAAAGTGCAAGTTAAAAACATAACAAGAATTGAAATCGTGAATTTTCGAGCTTACTACGCAGTCATCTGAAAATAAATCTGGTAAAAAGAAATTTAAAAACTGTTATACGTAAACCAAAACATATAAAACTCAGGATGAATGATAAATTTTCAGTAATCAATGGTACCTTGATGATTTCAGATTGACTGCAGAAAATCTTTTGCATATTCTGAAGTGAAAATAATAGAACTAATGCGTTGACAATGAAATCAAAATTCTTTAAACTATTTCTCCTCGTCTTGGCTTACATAATGGTGAGAATTGTCAAGGTTCACTCAACGTTTTGCGAAGATTATTTCACTCAAAGGCTAATGGAGTGGCGTCAATACAAGAGTCATTGCCAGGACGAAACTGGAACTCGTTCTGGTTGTTGTGCTGCCGTAGGGGACAGCATGGTGGAAAGATGGCAAAACTTTCGAATACTATGTCCATATGATGGTGAGTTGTAGCAGCCATTGGCCATTATAATTCCGTATCAAACCAATATGTAAAACAAAGGAGACAGAAATTTTTATTTTATTAGTCTTTCCACACATGCATCGACAAACCATCAGTAAATAAACTTGGGGAATTCCAGCAAGAATATTTTCAATGAGCGAATAACGTATACACGTATGATCACTCTGCAAAAAGTAGAGGAGTTCTCTTTTTGTGTCCGCTGACCTTTAGAAGGTCAAAGCGGCACTATGTTGGCTACTTGGTGTGGATGGCTGGCAGCATGGTTGGCGCGAGGAAATCGCTAGATGTGAACAAGGCACGTGAGCCTAGTAATCAATATCAAAACAGTGTGCCTGTGAAATTATTTCAAAGTACTTTGCGGCGTTGGTTTTTATAGCAGACGAGATCTTTATTCAAAAAAATAGCAAAGGCATGTGGGTATATGTATCTTTTCTTTAAAACAGTGTTTTCATTGAAGAGGATTCACTTCTCGTAACCGTTTGAAATTGTCTTAGATGATTCCTACAAACACGATTTTTAATCTTGCACACCGATAAAAATGTTGGCTTTTCTGAAGATGCTTATACATTTAGGAGCACAAATGCGACCTTATTTTATTGAATGCTTTAAGTGCTCATTAAAGATCAACTTGATTTCAAGTTCTATCCAGAACTTACGCGAGTTTTGACTCAGATTGCTCAAAAATTTAAACCATAATTTTCAACAATAAATGTAATGATATTTTTGTCGGGAGTTCTCCTGTGAATATAGAGGACGTTTTCACTGTTTGGGATAATTCAAATGGCTTATCAGCTGATTTATTCTGTTATTTTGATCCAGATATTAGAACCCTCTACAAAAGAAATGGAAATAACTTCAAACTTAAGCAACATTTAAGCATCAACCATAAAAATAGCAAGAAAATATTGTAGAAAAATAGCATAAGAACAGAAAAACTCAAAGTAACAGATGTTGCAGATAAACCTTGTAAACACTTAAACCCCAAAAAATTATACATCCTTGAGTACAGTGATTGAGTACAGTGGGTTTCAGAAGATTAATTTAAGCGGTAATTTGTTCGGAGGGAACATTAAAATTTTTAATGTTTTTCTTTTCATATTCCTTACTGCCATTTTTCTTAATGCCATGAGCATGACCGAGATTCGAGAGCTCATCAATCTTATGGAATTCAACTTTTTAAAAACAAACATTTCTTTTTTCATTCTCATAACACAAATAACTTGTACAAGCTTGTTGTAAGTCATTTTCTTTAAACTACTTTTTCTGAAGGACTTTTAAGAAAACACATTTTAAACAATCACTAGCAGAGCCTAGCCAAAGCCCGTGATTATTGCACGTACCGCATTTTTCTGGTGTATAATTTTTATTTTTAACGAGTAAACGAGTTAAAAAAGCATCACTTTAAAATCAATTTCAGAGGGAAGAAAAGTAAAATTTTGGGAAAATTTTTCATTGAAAAGTGGATATTTTGAACCATTATGTTGTATTGGCAGCTCAATATTTTGTAGGTTTAGACTTCAAAGGGATATTTAAAACCTTCTTTAGTAACCACGAGTGCTATATTTAACAATTCAACTTACAATTAGCTCCTAGTTTGCAGCGAATTATTTCTGTATTGCCTGAATGGTCCTGTTGGTCGATGTAAAATGCAAATTCTGCCATGTTTTTCCAGAGAATACTGGCGCCCCTCGAGTTTTAATGACGATGCTGTGTTACTTGTAAGATAGTAAAACTACTAAATGCCAAGAATTTAACTATCTTCACAATTGCTGTACCGTTTTAAAGACCATGAATAAGTTGCAAAGTTGTGATTTTCCTTTTCCGAAAGCAACTGTTATTTCGAAAATCATTGAGCCCGCTATTTGTCGGTCAGCGCACACAAAATACATACCTTTTGTGTCTGGCTGGGTTTGTTGCTATCACGCGATAGCCGAATAAATTACGTTTACGAGTGAAGAAGTTACGAAATGTGAAGGAAATGTTGCGATATTCGAATGCCACGCCTGGTCGGTGATATATTCGACGTCGGAGAAAGAATGAGGTTTTGTGAATGTTTTTTGACACAAGGTTAGTCTTAGGCAGCTTTTTTTGTTTTCCAAGCCATCGTGTTAGACTGACCAACATTTTGGCCAGATTCTCTGTACGTAAGTATATCAACGGAGCCATAGTGTTTGCACTGATAACACTTACAAGACGCCATTTGCGTGAAAGGCCATATACCGAACAATAATATTATGGAGACAAGCAATTATTCTGGTATTGTCATTATTATGGAGCCAAACGGTTATTCTGGTTTTATCTATGACATATATAGCTCAAATCGTGGGAGCTTGGAGATATTTTGAATGAGAGATGAATTAAACAGTTGACTCATAACATTTTCATGAAGGCAAACGAAGCTACATCACGTCTGTAAGGTTTATTTTGGAATGAAATATTATATCTTATTGTATTACTATATGTGTTCAGCCTAACACAGGTTGTTAAGTACCATAAAGGGAAGAAAGGATGAAGTTGTTAGGTTTGGCAAGGTAATGTGCTCCTATTCACATGCCATAGTTGTTGAGACTTTGAAGTGAATCAATTGATGCTCGTCAAACAGTTTGTGCTGACTTCAGTCAAGGAGATGAAAGCAAGTTTGGGTGTAATGCAGAAAGACAAAGTTTAGCAATGGCACTAATTTCATTTGTCTACAATAGAATCGAATGCGTGAACTTTGGGGACAGACTCATTATGAATACAATGTTATTTAATAAAGATTGGCCTTATGACTGTATTAATAAATCGATCAAGAGACTTATCATTACTGATGTACCTGAAATGGTTTCAGGTTACAATAAAATTTATTGCTTACAACACTTGGGCGATTGATGAACCAGGAAGAAATATTAGCAGTAGTAAAAATAAAATAGCCCAGCAAAACACACGAAATATAGGCATAGTAAAGCTTTATTGAATCGAACGTTTCGTTGCAACGTGCAACATCATCAGAGAATGAAAGGTTATGTTACATGAATGATATATTTATATTGTATTACAAAGGTGATCTTAAACGTGTAACAAATATCGATGCCCAGCATATAATACGAAGGATAGGCATTTAAAATAGAAAAGTGACAAAATCTCAAAATTTTTAAATAGATTTAACGTTTCGTCGCAAAGCTTGCAGCATCTTCAGAGATAATGAATTCTCCTACGGCCATTCTCTCACACCACGCTGACACTGGATACCTCACCTCATTTGAGGATTTTAAAATTATCAGCTCTTGTTACTTTGAGTATGAGTTACTTTTATGGGAAAGTTTGCTTATCTCCAAACTAAAGTCTTCTTTAAATGCCAGTATGGGATCAGCTACACATTTTCTGTTTTGATTCATCTTTATTGCTTTTACTGTATCTTTTTACGGTCTGTCGACCTACCGTCAGTTAGTGTAATATTTTTATTCTTTCATTCTATTGGTTATCGCATGTGTTAGCATTTGCCTATAACTATATAATTAGCGTCACTCCGTTTTTTATTTATCTCTGAAGATGTTGCAAGCTTTGCGACGAAACGTTAGATCAATTAAACAATTTTCAAATTTTGTCACTTTTCTATTTAAAATGCCTATCCTTCATATTATATGCTGGGCTTTCATAATTGTTACAAGATTACGATTCCCGCTAGGTGATTTTATCGCTGCAATCATACTTGCTCAAAT
The DNA here is from genome assembly GCA_030142905.1 of Heliopora coerulea. Lineage (NCBI taxonomy): Eukaryota > Metazoa > Cnidaria > Anthozoa > Scleralcyonacea > Helioporidae > Heliopora > Heliopora coerulea. The sequence goes on from JASJOG010000229.1 coordinate 155,753, forward strand.
GATCGTATGCAGTGAAATTAAGGCTTTCACACATTTTGAAGGTTATCTGGCTCTTTACTTTTGAAGAATTCTTCCTTACATCTCCTCGATAACAACAGTTTGTTTCCAAAGGCGACGCTGTTATTGGGAACATTATGTTGTACTTTGGTCAACATATTCTGTTCGGAAACCTAATCTAGCGTCCTTGAAAAATGAAGGCAAAACATTGAAAAATGAAGACAAAACTCATCATTCAACTTTGTGTTCAACAGAAAGAGAGAACAAATAAATCTGCGATTATCCTGCCGTTCGAAGGCAAAATCGCTCCTCAGTGTTATTCAGTGAAAAATTTATTATGTGAGAAAAACATGAGCGGAATTTTTCGTTTGATGATGCAATATGGTGACGTCACACTGACAATTTTTCACTTGTAAATTACTTTTTATTGAAAGGAGGTCGTTTTAGAGCTTGACTTGAAAATACGACAAATTTTACCTTAGAACATAACGTTTCATTGGTTGCCGTACATTTCAAGATAGAACTGACTTAATGACTACTTCACCTTTCATCGCCAAGGCAACGTTTACCGTTTCCGAAGTTCAAATATGACGGAGATTTTACTCTATAAACAATTTGTGGATCTTACGTTAAACAGTTCTTGAGATATTGGCCGTGGGCACATTCCACCTGGGCCTTCCCCTTAACTCCAGAAAGTTCCAAAACGTCACAGTCTGATGCTAATACGAGCTGTGACTTAGGTCTTGACTAGGGTTAACGCTTGTACGAGCTGACGTGCAGTGTTTTGACTTTGTTTAACCCTATCTGGCATGGACTCCTGTTGCTCTTGGGGAGGTTGGGAGCAGATTCACTCCCACCCCATAATTTCATTAGTATTGTGCCTATTTCAATGAAACGTGGCAGAAATATGAAATATGCAACGCTCTATTAGATTAAGTATTACTTGGTTCCACATACTTGATGACGTCAGTATTGCGTCACTCAACGGTGCTTTTACCTGCGCTTTTTTAAAGGCCAATTTACATTATACGATTGTCGTATACGATTATTCACTTTGGCGTATGCGATTATGTCATAAAAGTACAATTCCTGCTCGCCATTTGCTCCCGAATGTTGCAATTTGCCCTAAGGAGTCTTATTACTGCATCGGATGAATTAAAATGAACGACCGTATACGACAGTCGTATCGTGTAAATGGGCCCTAATGCTAATTGTTTTTCAGTGGTATTTCAACAAAAATTTACAATAAAGAAAACCATTCAACATGAAAGATTGAGGGGAGAATTTATAGCATGGGAAGGAGTTTATTTCAGTTTTGTTTGATTGCGATGTCACAATGATGTCATACTTAGTTTAAAAGTTCTTGGTTTTAATTGATAAATCTTTTTATTTTACGTATTTATTTTACAATATGACGTTCTTTGCTATTTGCAAGTTGTTTTAATCATCCTGATGTACATGTTGGCGCAAAAAACTCGGCGTTATGATGGATCTTTAAAAAACTTTTTGTAACTCGAGATATTTTCCATTTGAGCTAGTATTTAATTCGAACAAGTATTTTGAGGATTTTGCCCAGTAAATATCCAATTCATCAACTTCTTTTCAAAAGCAAAAAGGTAACCCTTAACTTGAGTTTAAGATGGCAGCAGCTTTGTGGGTTAAATAAATGTTAATGGTGGATAACGTTTTTTCATATGTGTTTATTATTTCAAGCTGAAATCATTCTGTTTCTGCTTGTCAGGTGTGTGTAAGAAAGATATCTTGATCCTTTTGGACATGTCATACAGTATCGGGAAACATAATTACCACAGCAAAGTAAAGCCGTTTCTCCAAAACCTGGTCAGGAATAAAAAACTGAATGTCGGTCCTGAAGGAACACATATAGCCATGATTGTGTTCAGTAGCAAACGCCAAACGAAAGTCCTGTTGAACTTTGGAGTCAGAACTAGCCAAAATGATGTACATGAATTTATTGAAGGATTGCGGTATGATGACCATAAAGGTGACCAAACTCGGACTGGTTTTGCCCTTCAGATGGCCAACAACCAGGTGATAGCTTGGAGTATGATCTAAAAGTAGAGTACTCAGTGGGTGGAGTTCAACGACGGGTAAAAAGCCAAAAGATTAGAGACCTGACTAAACCTATAATATGAGATTTTCCGACCTTTCGTGCGAAGGCCTTTCATCAAAGTTAACAAAATGACTTTTGCTCGAAACGTTGTTACCTACTCTCGTACAATTTCAAAATGATTCTAAAGTTGTTGCGAGAATCTCCGGTCTACTTGAAATGGATTAACGAGCATACTGCTTCCAGTTGACTCGATAGCTCAACTGCTAACGCAGTTGTCCGGATCGGAAATCCAGTACTAAAAGTTTAAACCCACTCGAGTCAGCTTTTTTTAGTTGAGTTTATTCTGGTCTTGTCTTGCCAATTCCCTAATCTTTCACGTCCACTTATGTTGGTTAACCACTTAACGCAATTTTTGATCAGCTTGACGCTCCTGTATTGACAGGGACACAAAAGGAAATAGCCTATAAACTCGACCTTCATTGGCATACTGGGATAAAAAGCTATCTGCCAGAATGAGTCATTCGATGGATGACATAGGGTTTGATTATATGATCCCTCTCTGCCGGGATGGGGCAGAATATAGCACCAGTAAATCTATCCCGGGATAAATTTTGATTTCGATTATATGGGGAAAAATAGCCCGACTGGGCGAAATGAAACTAAGTTTGGCACAAAAATTTATGTTGCCGAAGTAGGCCGAAGTGTTACCAAAGCGTCTGTGGTGGAGTAACCCAGTGTCTCCCTTAAATTGACTATAATTGCTAATTTTTAATCCATTGTTAACTGACTATTATAGTCAATTTAAGGCAAATTTGTCAATTTTTATCAGCATTTTATTCAATTGTCACTGGTGGGTGACATGTCAACGGTTAAACTAATCGTAAACGTAATCCTAAACGTAACCCCAATTTTAACCCTAATCCTAACGCAAATTCTAAACGCGGTCTTAAATTGAGTGTAATAGTCAATTTGCCATGGGTTAACAATTAGTTATGATAGTGAATTTAAGGGAGAGACTGGGTTGGGAAAAACGATTAACATCACATGTGCGCGAAACTTGCCACGCCTTGCCGGGATATTCCGATTATATGGAAGAAAAACATCTCGGTTAAGCAGGATCCTTCTCATCTAAGGCGAGATCTCGCCAGTAAAAGTTACCCGTCTAGCCGACACAAGACAAGCTCCTCATCTAATTGCAAATTAATTTTAACAAGAGGTTGATCGTGAAAGTTGTATCTTGGCAAAACGTCCAGTGCTGGCAAAGTGGAATGACTTTCTCCACATAATCGGTCCTTTATTTTCTCTTTGCCTTGCTAAAGTGAAACAAACCTTTAGAAGTAATGAACACAAATTTAATCTTGAATAATTTGAAAATTGTCGGATAAAACGCAATGAAACTATAGTATCAAAACGAAAGGTTTCGTTGATTGTCCGTTTATCAGAAAGCTAGTAGATTCTAAATAAATATTAAAAGTTTATTCCAATTTTATTAGATTACCACTTTGCATCTTCCTGGAAAATAGACTCACACTATTATCTGGGAAACAAGCAAGATTGGTTTCAACTGCCACAGAATATTTTACGCAAATTTTTGCGATGTTCACTTCTAAAACATATTACAGTCTTTACTCAGGCTTGGACGCGCCATTGTCCCATCGTTCTGTAGAACAATAGTCAGCCATTTTTCTGTGGTGCGATGGCACAGTGGCCACTCCAAGCCTGTCATTACTGACATTATTTCTTCGATGAAAAGCAAACGTGGTAATTGGACTGTGAGAATTTGACCAGCTCTTCTACTTTGATTAAATTTTAAAGTTAAGAGAATATACACCTTTTGCTTTTAATTACCAGAAAATATACTATCATTAACGCCAATCCTAAATTCATTAACGCAAAAATACATTCATTTTATTCAATCGACTTTCACTACCCTTGATACTCAACCATTTGCATCAAAGAACATTCCATAGAGTCAACAGACGACCATTAACACCAATCTACTATACATTTGGGATAATAAAAATTCAATTAGGGAAGATATTTCTCTTTCGTAATTGAAATTTTATTTTCCCTAATGTCTAGTAGATTGGTGTTAATGGTCGTCTGTTGGCGCTATGGAATGCCCTTTGATGTAAATGGTTGTGTATTTACGCTTATGAATGTGGATTAAATAAAATGAATGTATTTCTGCTTTAATGAGTTTGAAGTTGGCGCTAATGACAATATATTTTCTGGTAATGAACAGCAAAACGTGTATTAGATGCAATTTGAAATAAAAAACCAGCTGCCGTAATAACTAACGCGCATGCTTCTCAAGCTATAAATACAGAAAAGTTTTCGAGTCTTGGGCTTCACGCTCTCAGATGGTTAGGCGTTACTTATTGCCACTGATTCGTAATTACATTGCCATGCGCACAACTGAAATCAGCAGTCTCGATGTACAATATTGATTCAATATGAGTTGCAACTTTTTCTATCAGATATTAATCCTGAACCTGCTTCTGCCTGAAGATGTACGTACAGTACTACAGCTTTTGCTGCTCATTATTTAAAATACTATCATTAACGCCTACCTCAAACTCATTAACACAAAAATACATCCATTTTATTCAATGAACATGCTCTAGCGTAGATACACAACCATTTGCATCAAAAGGCATTCTACAGCGCCAACAGAAGACGATTAACACCATTCTACTATACATTAAGGATAATACAATTTCAATTACGCAAGAGAAATATCTCGCCTAATTAAAATTTTATTATCCCTCATGTATTGTAGAATGGTGGTAAGGGTCATCTGCTGGTGCTATAGAATGCCCTTTGATGCAACTGGTTGGGTATCTACTCTAGTGAATGTCGATTAAATGAAATGAATATATTCTTGCGTTAATGAGTTTGAGGTGGGCGTTAATAATACTATATTTTCTGGTAGTGAACAGCAAAATGTGAGTTGTACCAGTTGATGATGTACCATGCAGAAGTCTCACTGGTTTAATTTTTCGCGCAAAGCAAACTCTGTTCTGCATATTGTTTACATTATCCGTCCAGTCGTCATAAGATCTTTCCTGCCGATGAAGCATCAAAGAGAAATCGTTTCACGTACCTGAAGTAGGAGCAAGGGTATTTTCGTGATCCGTGATTGGTCAATTTTTTATTTGTGGAATTGTGATTTAAAGAAATATCGTTCCATGAATTGTTAAAGAAAAAGAATGCAATGGATCGTAATAATCGACAAGATGCAATTTTAATTTTTTCGATTCTTGAATTGCAAATTTTACATCGTAAAGTTGTGGCATGACTCCGCATTGTCCTCCTTTTTAAAACGGAAGCGATTTCATTTGAGTACAATTTACAATTGCTGATTCAGATTATTACTTAACACTGTAAAATTGTTACGAAATCATTCAAATTTGATGAAAATAGTTCTAAACACCTATAGTATGCTTTCCCTAAAATATGTGACCACTTGACGGTGGCATGATTTTGGGTGTCTTTTGAAGAGAGAGAGTTAAACCTTTTAAAGTATCATACATGGCTAAAAGGTAGGTAAGTTCTTCGGGCAACGTAAATTTCTTGTTAAGATGCTTGTTGTTTGTAGATTTTTCCGACCTACAGTCCGATGAATGCAAGACCGCAAGTTGCTGATGTCATCCTAATCATGACTGATGGTGAACCAACGGGACCGTATAATGTAAAAAAAATTGCCTACGATACCGCTAAAGCTCTCAAGAATAAAGACGTTTTGATTGTTGGTGTTGCGATTGGTCGTTACAGTGCTCGATTTAAACATGTAATTGAAAACATTGCCACCAATGCAGAATATACGTTTGATGTACGGTTTCACCATATTGACAATATTTTGAACAGATTAGTGGACAAGTCGTGCAAACCTTTTGTGCCAGGTAAGATTCATTCATTGCAGTCTGGTAGTGAGTTGGGAAATAAAGTCTTTCTTTGGCCCATTCTTTTCTGTCCCATTCTCTCTATCCCTCTATCCATTTCTTTTCCCGGTCTCTTCTCCTTTTTCACTTTACTAGCTATCTCTAAATGATGAATAATATCCAGCATTTATTCTAGATTTTAAGTAATAGTCCCAACACGAGTCTCAGTGTTTCATCCGAGATTTTAAACACGAGAATATAATGAAAACCGAGGAGTATAGCCCAGAGGTTATTGTTGTTTTTGGGTGTTTGGACTCCTCTGATGAAACATGATAAATCAATTTTTTAAAGTAGCTTCTCAAATGAGTATTCCCATTGATTTATTGCATGTATATATAAATTTACAAAAATGTTATCCAGATCACTGGTGATTTTTCTACAGGTTTTCATTGGATATCAAAATGTATGCATATCATGTGATACACGTTCACGGATTGGCTACTGTAACTCTTGAATTATTTATGATCTTTCGACGCGAAATTTCAACTCATGTATATCTCAAAGAATGATTCTGAAATAGAATTTAAACACTGCACATCCTCTCATAGATAAGCGTTAAGTTGTCTCGAGAATATCTCATGCGCTTAAGTTGGATAAAAACTCGCCTCCAATCCTTGTGTACTCAATAGCTTGTACCGAAGGTGCAAATTCAAATACCGCTTGCGTCAACATTTTTGCTTCTGCTGTTGCTAATCAACGGGAGAGCTATGCCATTGACTGATATGTTTCTGTCGTTTTGTGGCGTAATAGCGAGTGGGTGAGTGCGGATGAGGCTTTAATAGACTGTTCCAGCACAATTTTCGGCATAATTTGTCATTATGAGCACAATTTTCACGATTTTTCCGAAAAAAACACTTCAAGCATAATTATCATTTTCCGCTTCTTCTGAAGCATTAAATTACTCAATTTTCTATGCTGAAAGAATTTATTATCAGAATTTACAAGTAATCAGCGTCAAGCAGCATGAGAGCGTTTGTAGTTTCGTAACCAGTCTCTGCTGAGAACTGACCCACTGCCTGCGGGCTGTAGTGCTGTAGTGCTGTAGTGCTGTAGTGCTGTTTGTTTAACAGTCAAGATGCCGACTTACAGTGATTTGGATGATGGCAGTGATTTAGAACGTGAAAATGAAGTGACATAAACAAACGTGAGAAGTCTCGATTCATACAAATCAGCATCGATTCAACTTCAGCGAAGGATATCGATTACATTTAGTCGGTTAGCAATTGTGCTGGCAAAAAGTGAGTTCCCGTAACGTCATTGTTCATATTGATGAGAAAGAACCAAGTCGAAGCGTTGCTACAGAATGTGAACAGTTGGCCAATGCATATTCCAAACAGCTGAGTTTTAGAACTGTTCTTTCAAGTCATAACTTGGCCAGTAACTAAGATGTCCTGCAAAAGTGAAACCAGCCGCAAGCACCAAGAAAGCCATTTCGTTTGCCGGTCTTAAATCTTGACTGGCTTCAGTGTTCAAACGATGCAAACAACTTGCGAGTCATCGATAGAAGGGAAAAAAGAACGAGACCAAGTCTGTTTGCTTCAATACGGATCTAAGCAACCTAAGTAAAGTTTGGTCAACAACATACCAGTCCCGAAGTTTCCACACGGCATTCTTGAGTGACCAGAATCCATATATAAATACATATATACAGTATATATATATATATATATATATATATATATACAATACAATCAGTTTCTATATTGACTTTATGTAGAGTGCTCAATATCTTGTAAGATAGAGCAGATAAATGAAATGAATAAGCTTAAAATTCTGGGTTGTTACTCAGAGTTTCACGTCTCTTTGGACCATCATCAGATAACTGTCCAGATCCCGATTTAGTTATTGTTGATAAAATAAGCAACAATAAAATGAACAACAACGAAAGCTCTTGCAATTGCCGAAAAAAAGAATCCTTCCCACTACTTGGAAGCTGTATGACCTCTAACATAATCTACAAAGCCGAAATCTCGCAAGCCGACTGCACGGAAAAGAAATTCTACATAGGTATGTCAGCCCACCTATTCAAACATCGCTACAACAACCATACGAAATCATTCCGCTACCATAAATACTCGAACAAGACCGTTGTATCAAACTACGTGTGGGATTAAAGGACGAAGGAAAGGACTTTACAGTTAACTGGTCTATTTTAAACCGCGCAAAAGGATATGAATGTGGAGCAAAGCTATGTAACCTTTGCCTCGAAGAGAAGTTGTTTATTATGAAAGCCGACAAAAAGAACCTACTAAATAAGCGAACCGAAATATTCTCAACATGCCGACGCAGGAATAAATTCCTCATTAACAAAATTAACACACCCCGTTGACGCACTGCAATGAGATCACCGGACTATTTTTACCTGATTACGTACGAGACTGTATAAAAGAATAACTAAATCGGGATCTGGACAGTTGTCTGATGATCGTCCAAAGAGACGTGTAACTCTGAGTAACAACCCAGAATTGTAAGCTTATTCATTTCATATATATATATATATATATATATATGTATATATTAATCAAGAAGACCACAAATAAACGTTTCGACAGCATGTCTTGTTCACAATCGACAGTATGTCTTCTTCACAATATATATATACATATACACATATACATATACACATATATACATACACACACACACACACACACACATATATATATATATATATATATATATATATAAGTATATATGTATATACATCTGCAATCATAGAAACTGCGAGAATTTTTCTCCCTAGTCATCACGCGTGTAAAACGATTCAATGCACGTCGAGATTAGAACTCTCGCACTGCACTTCGCGCGGTGGGCGAGAGGATAAACAAATAAACCTAGAATTTTCTCCCCTTGTCAACACGCGTGTAAACGTACCCAACGCAGGTCGAGATCAGCATTGAACTCTAAAAAGACTGGAACGATACCTCGTTGTATCAAACCTCACGATTGAATGAAGCCGACATGGAGGCAGCCATGTAAATCAAAATCACGCGTGGGGAAAAGTTCTGTCAGTTGTATTATACTTTTATTATACTTTTCATTGATAGTTAATTCTGACGAACATGCAGTCCTACCGACATTGAACTGTACTTACTGAGGATAAAAAAGAAAACTGTCGAAACCTCCGACACAGGTTAAGTTTTTCGCTATAGGTTGCGTGCTTTATCGCGCAGGGGACTGGAATGACTTGCAAGTTGACCTCCATGTTGGCGTCAAAATACAGTTTGCAGGTATCGTTCCAGTCTTTTTTGAGTTCAATGATTTGCAGGCCATTCCAGTCCCCTACGTGATAAAACAAGTAACCTATCACGAAAAACTTTACCTAAATTTCGCATTTTTTGACAATTTTCTTTTTATCTTTTGTAGATAGAGGACGATGTCGCTCAGACTGCATAATTTTCAGAATTAGGCGTCCATTAAAGATACAGGTGCAAGACAACTTTTCCCCACGCATTTTTTTGACCTACGCAGGGGCCGCGGAACGATATTTTGAGTAGGGGGCTGACAGGGGGCGATAGCATGACCCCCGGAAAAAATTAAATTCAATATTTCTGAGACGGTCGTCAACACTTCTTATTTTACTGATTACTCAGAAATCACAAAACACTGGTTATATTAACAGGAACAACTCAAATATCGGATATGTTTATCGGATTTTTAAAATTATAAACTAAAATGCTAGTGTGGCTCTCGCTATGTAGGTAGAGCAACTCAACGGTTAAGTGAAAGGATCAAGCAACATGTGCCAAGTGTTATACGAAATAAGACCATACCATTAAGAAATCAACTGAAAAGGCAATGTACCTCTGCTTAAACGATTGATTGTGACTCGGCAATCGGTCGACACTTGTTATCAAACGGATGTGCCAATAACTAATCACACTCCAAATTTAGCACCCTGGCAAAGTGCCCCTCAGCATTCTTTCTAAAGATTATGGAATCCAAGTATATTGGCGTTATTTTGATGTTTAATCACTCCTACGTGGGAACACATTGCCTTCACCGGTTTTTTCCCGAGAAGTGCGTTGGAGTGTTTCTATCATTTTAAAAAAATTGTTTTCAAGTGTCTTTTTCATTAATTTAAAATGTGATAAAAGGATTTATGACTTCTGTAACTGGAAAATACTTTTGTCATCTGCAAGACCTGCGGCAGAAGTTAAGCAAAACCGCTTACGGGGTTAGTTGATGAATGGAGAATTCGTCACAAGTTTACAAGTAGAAATATTAAAATGGTTTTCCGGCGTTTACGGAGACACACTTTCGTCATAAGTGGAACATATCTTGGTCATTATTTCTGCAAGTATGAGAGTTGATTCTTCACCTGATAACTCATTTCTCAACAGTTAGCAGACGTTTACACCTGAAGAGTGGTCTGCCGAAACGCAGTGCTTCTTTTTAGTATTTACCTTCTCTGTGTGTGTTGGTTTGTCTAGTTCTTTTCAGAACTATCTTGTACGACCATTCACCGTGGTTAAGACGTTTTTCAAAGCGATACTGAAATATTTAATTTCTTTTCAAAAAAGGGGGGGGCTAAAGCCCCCCCCCAGCCATCTCCTCCGCGGCCCCTGCTACATGGCTGACCTCGTGTCGGCTTCATTCAATCGTGAAGCATGGTTTAACGAGATATCGTTCCGGTCTTTTTAAAGTTCAATGGAACAAACATAGACACTACGAAATTTTTTCTCCATAATCACAACGCGTGTAAATATATTCTACGCACGTCGAGAACTAATCCCTTTTCCCGCTCGGACCTTCGGCCGTCGCACCATGCTTCGCGCGGTGGTCGAGGGCATAAATAAGTTTTATGTTATTTTTAGTTTTTAGCTTTTAAAATGTAATTTACATAAAACAATGGTAGAATAGTCAGCACAGCAGAAAAACCACTCAGACAGAAAACAATTAACAGACGCAGATCAAAAACTTCAGAATATTGTTATCTAAAACACTGTTATGTTTGTAGATGAATTCGAGGATAACCTCCTTACCTTCACGGTTAAATCAACTGACAACAGATACGGCTACTTACGTCGTCATGGCTATTATCCCCCAGACAAACTCGATCTTCTGGAGTTCACGACCAAACGCATTGCAGGTCATTTCCGCTTCTTAATAAATCGTGCCATTCAAGAAGTATCTACTGGGAGATGTTTCAAACTTATTAACTCCAACAATCGTCAATTGGTCCTCAAAAGCAATTGTAATGGATCTGCTGGCTCTGTACCAGTTGCTACATGGCGTTACAACTCGTTTAAGGGCTATTTGGTACATCTTGAAACAGGACTTTGCTTGAGTCCTTGGAATTATAAATTTCGTGCACCATCGGCTGTTGTCACAGTTCCTGGCCTGGATGGATGCAGAGAATACAACAAAGTGATCTTGGAATGTAAGTATTTTTAATAATCCCAATTGATTTCCATGCTACTGATGGTGTTCGTCTGTCATCAACTTGTTACCCTTGGTATCTTCCCCTTGAAAACCTTAAGGTAATTTAGGTAAAGGCCATTAATGCTACGACCAGTTGGCTCACAGTGACAACGTTCGCCAAATAAACTGACATGCAACATCACGTTCATAAACTTTCTCGAAAAAACTGCTGATTTATGGAGCAAAATAAGTACAACATTACCGTTCAATTCCTATGTCGAAGCAGTATATCTGAAACAGTGCGTTGAAATTCAACTAAGATATTTATGTTACCTATTTTTTAACATATCAACTGGTAAAACTAATTTGACTTGAGCGAGATTCGAACTCGAACCTTCAGGTTTCTGGTCCGCTGCTGGTTGAGCTGACGAGTCAACTGGGAACTGTATACTAATGAAGACTAAAACAGCACAAAAAATTCAAGAGTTCCATTCAGCATTTTTTGCCAGTCACTTGTGATGCTTGAAACACAGATAAAAGGCCAAACTTGACTATGTCCTCCAGTTTTAAGGTTTTTTGTTTGCTCTTTATCCTAAGATATTTGCAAGAGATTCTCGTGACAACTTAATGTTCACAGCTCATGATATGCCTTGATCTATTATAGTTTTTGTACTGTGGATTAAACTTTTTTCATGGCAGTTACGTCCCACTGTGATTTGAAAGGAATTTTGGAAAACAAAAAGAGATTTGCATGTTTTCAAAGGAATTATAACAGCATATCAGAATTATTGTTAGGGTAACATGAAAACAAAATATCATGATTAACCTACTCTGCGTAGCTGCCCGAAGAAATGAGTTGACTTGTGCAGTTGTACGGAATTCAAATTCTTATCTTTGGCTTTCCAAACAGAATGCTTGTTTAATGTATTGATAAGTGCACATGAGATTCTCACGACAACCTCACGCTTATCCGTGAGGATGTCCAGTGTTTCGATTCTATTTCAGTATCATCGTCTGAGTGATATAACGCAAAAATCTCCTGATTTACCTACACATTGCAAAGTCAAATTGAGAAATTGAGTTGTCTTGAGAGGGATTCGAACTCGCATCTTTGGATCACTGTACTCTACCAGTTGAGCTATGAAAGCAACTTAGAACAATATACTCTTTTATGAACGATGAAATTTCCCGCCAAAAATTTACTGAACCTTGCATGTGTTCCACGTTCAGTCTTAATATTTTATAAAAGAAATAAGTAACGTTTACGAATGTTTGTGTGCGTTTAGAGTTGTCTCTGACTAGCAGTTGATGATTTTTGAAGAATTACTGATTTACTCAATGCACTACTAAAGTTAGCACTTTTTATACGTCGTTATTTCATAAAAAAAATACAAATGGATTTCCTTATTTGGATACTTTGATCTATACAAACACTTGTGATGTGGCTCGACTTTCGAAAAGCTAAAACTAACGGCTGAAATCTTTTTATTCACTTTTCGCAACATTCCGCAACATTCCGCAAGCTTAGATCACAGTATACACTCACGGTAAATTGACTTTTTAATTCTTAACGAATTCTTTCTCAACAGGCCGTCTTCCTTCGAGGAATAAAATTATGTGGCGTTAACTAGAGTAAAATAATGTGAAACTGATGTTGATGGCAAATAGTTCAGAATCCAAAATATATTCGTCCAAGAGAGATTCCATGCCTATCCGCAGAGATGATCATCAAAGATGATCCTGAAATCGCATCGAAATACTGCAAAAAACTATAAAACACTACCAAAAATTTTAATTGACCACAGGAAAAAGGTCAATGCTCTCTAGGGTTTGACTGCTTCTGTAACAGGCAATTATCCCAACCATGATAATCTCTAAACTCCCTCCCCCCCCCAAAAAAAAGGTAAATCATATTCTGATTTAATAAAAAAAAAGAAAAATATCTCATTTTTGGCTTGCCAAGAGCAGTGAAATTTACTTCTGATACAAGTACGAAGGCTTGAATTACCTCCAGTTTATTCACTGTTTTGGTTTGTTTTGAGAATTGTTTGTTGAGTTATTTGAGTTGTTGAGGTCACAGACACAGTTTTCATTAATAATAATTAAACTGTGATGCTTGACCGAGTTTCTGTTTGTCTGTTATCATCAGGAAATCGTATGGTTACAGTTCTCATGCAGCTCAGGATCAATTCAAACTCGACAGCTTTCAAATGGCCCAAATTGCACTCGAAACTATATGATATCCTTGTGTACCCATTGTGGAACTGTTGCCATGCCATAACTTGAATATCATCTCTTTAACTTTTGAATTATTAATCAATTAATCATGAACAAATTAAAACTTATATATGTTATTTACATAAAACGTATTACCATCTAGATCTGGATTGAATTTATATTTTCTTGTAAATTTGCCCCTTGATGTTGCTTCTGAGCAGCTCATACTTTTCTTTCCAAATATTTTTTTTTCAATCTACAAACAAAAAATTATTTATATTAAGTCAAAACAACTAAGTCTATTACTTAATGTGTGTATGAGGTCAAAAACTTGGTTCTTGACGTATTAAGGTTTATTTGATATGCAAATAACGCAGTTGAATACGTTACAATGAATATTATTAATTTCTTGTCATAAAATTAGAAATACGTGTACGCAACAAACCCTCGCCCACCCTTCCAGTATACTGTATATATCTTGAGAATCCAAAATAACATTGATAATGTTTCAAAATTGTCAAAAATAGAAATCATCCTTGCTATAGCTAGAAGAGGTAATGCAATATAAACAAAACACAACGTTTCGCCACGAATATTAACAACACAATCTGGAAATTATTTTATATTTAAACTGCTCGTCATCATATTTATGTTTAAGACTTCGATTCGGTTTTATTAAAACAAAATGTTTGGTGAGAATAACCTTTAACGATTTAACAAATGATGAGATCCATTCTGACAATTCTACTGCCAAACAATGGATGTTCGTATCAAGAACCTGGATTAGTTGCCATCGAGGAGTATTTCGTGTCGTTTTTGGATCAAACTTATCACTTTTTTGGCTTTAAAGAAAGATTTTTTTATTAGATACCAAGACTTTCCGTCTTAAAAGCGGAGCATTCTCATAGGCTACCGGTCGGATACCAGCATTAAGGACAGCTCAATTTTGAAAAAATATTTTTTGTTCTTATTATTTGTCTTAAAAAACTGATAAATCCTACATTATCTCAAAATTAACTAGAAATACGTGCACGCAACAACCCCTCGCCCACCCTTCCAATACATCTTTCGAGAATCCAACTAACATTGATAATTTTTCAAATTGTCAAAAAGACAAATCCTACATACTGTAACTAGAAGAGGGTACGCAGTATAAGAAAAACACAACATTTGGACACTGTAACATATTCTGTCGAGCATGTAAATATTGAAACACTTTTGTGTGACACACCCAAGCATACGTGGGTGTGGTTGCATGGGCGTTTTGTTTTTAGAGGTATCGTTAGATTGACAGAGGCGAGAAACGTCAGACAGCAGGAAGGATGCTGAGAATAAAAATGTAACAAAATATCACTCGAGAATCCAAGTAACAGAGATAATTTTCCAACTTGTCAGAAAAATCGTCCTAACTATAACTGGAAGACGGAATGAAATAATAATAATAAAGATAATATAAAACACGCACAATTCTTCCTCAAATTAACAACCTACATAGCTTATATTTAAACTGCTTGTCGTCATATTTATGATTAAAATTTCGATTAAGTTTTATTAAAACAAAGCGTTGGTGAGAATAACCTTTAATGGTTTAATGAATGGTAAGAGATCAGTTCTGACAATTCTACTTCTAAACACTGTAAGTTCGTATCAAGACCCTGTATTAGCTGCCATCTTAAGGTATTTCGAGTCGTTTTCCGGTCAAACGTTTCACTCATGTTGCTTTAAAGGAAGACTTTTTATTATATGGCCAGGCTTTTCGTCTTAAAATTGGAGCATCCTCAAAGGTTACCAATCGGCGATAATATTTAGTAGAAAAAGTCTCCCTTGGGGAAGAATGAAGTCGGGAAGCCACTTTTGAAAGCTGCTCAAAACAATTCCGTTTGCAGAACTTGTATTTCAAAGCTACTCGATTCAGACTTACCTGTGATTGTGTAGCTCAGGTAAGTGGTTACCAGAACGTGAAAAATCTCGAGATTTATACAAATCAGCATCTATTCAACTTCAGCGAAGAATGCCGTTTACACTTGGTCGCTCAGCAAATGTCCTGACAGCAAGCGAGTTCCCATACGTCTTTTGTTCATATTCATCAGGAAGAACCAAGACAAAGCGTGGCCGCAACAAATAAACAGTTGGCCAATGCATGTTCCAAGGAGCCAACTTTGGGAATTGCTGTTTCAACTCATAAATTGTCCAGATACTAAGATGGACTACAAAAGTGGTCCAGGAACAGCTGAAATAACCCGACAACGAACTCTGACATTAATTGAAAGGAAATAATTATGGGAAGAGAGGAACATCTGATGCGAAAAATGTAATTCTCATGAGCATTCTCTCTCCTCTCCTCATGCTTCAGTGACCTGCAAGATTATGTCCTTGTAGATTATATGCAAGCTAGTGTTATGCCATAGTACAACAAGCGATAAGGACAGAGTTGTTTGTCAAACAGTACGAAAAAGTACAATATTGGCTCTGCATGAACTACTTACAGTTATAATTTTAACAGTTATAACTCCTTCAAACGAATACACGTTATATTTCATTTAACATGTTAACGTTAAGTAACACCAACTTCACGACTGCAGTTACCATGACTACCATTTAAAGAAACAATAAAGTAGCATATATTCTTCACACTTCTTAGAATTGTCAGCATAATTTAAAAAAACTGGCACACTTCCCAGCACAACTTAAGTAAAGAAAGAGCAGTGCTAGTAGCATAATGCGTTAGTTTTACGAGCACAATCTGTCAAAGCCTAGTGCGGATTAAGGACCCAGGATACGAAGTTTTAGCTTTGTAACGAGCATCGTGTCTCAACAAGTCGGTCGTTGCGGCCGTTTTTATTCCAAATATGTGCGTTGCTAAAGGAGATCGTATCAAGGTAAGAGAGGAAGAAGTTAAAATATACATCACAGTTGTGATTTTTGTAGATAGAGAGATGTTCAGAGATTTGACGGGATTTTCACTGCTGTCTTTAGGTGGACAGATTTATGTATTTATTATTTTCAACAGGTTTATGTGTTAATTAATATTATTATGTATTATTGTAATGTCGAAACACATTACAAACAAAGGTGTAGCCATAACTGTTTACTGTCAACTTAGTTTAAATATCTCACCAAAATTCGCAAATATATGACTGCTTGCCTTAATTACACGAGTTAAATTTCAAGGCCATGAAATTAACACCTTTTAACTTTTCTCAGAAACTCTTTGCACTGAAATTTTAAATTTGCTCCCCCAAAAACAACTCCCTAAAAGCAGCGTCAATTTCGAAATTGTGAATATAATAACATTTCCAGTAACACATTTGAAATTGAAATAAACACAAAATCTCGTGGTGCACACTATTGTCCGAAGTGTTAAAACAACCGCCAAAAGAGGTTTCGTTTCAAGGTTTGCGTTCTTTAAGCAAAAAATTTGGAATTACGATTTCTGGACTGTTTGGAGATATAAACGTCACAGACCAATGAAAGATCTAAGACTTAGTAGCCTAAACTTTGATTTTCCTGGCTGAGACCTAAGACGATTTTTACAACACCAATGTCAAGTGCCTGTAAATTTTTTTATTGATGCTTGATGAGATGCCTAATCGAACCCAATTCAAAAATCTATAGAAACCTCTTAATCATCCAAAGCCCGCCTCCAGTACTTTGTTGTTTTTTACCATATCGGTTGAGTTTTTCATCAGCCCAGTGATTTTCGTGAGCAAGTTCATGATCAAGCATATGGTAGCCAGGTAGTCGCCCTCCAAACACAACTGAACCCATTCTCACAACAGCAGAAGCAAAACGTACACGTACTTATTTTTCAGTTTGACTTCAGCAGTGTAAGAATATCATGAAAAATTTCTGTTCAAATTTCACCTTTTTTAACAAAAATGTACTCAGCTGGTTGTGACTTGAGTATAATGAAATGCGAAAGAGAATTGCACAGCACAATTTGTCAAAACAGAATGTCAAGCGCAATTGCATAGCCTAATTCATTATTGGATTTTCGCGATAATCACCCTTCATACTTTGTACCAGCCGAGACTTTGATTTCTCATGACCAGTTTTCTTCAATCTTATTGTTTTCTCACCAATGTCATCAACAGTGGTATTTGACAACATGACTTGTTAAACACTGAGCTGTTTCGTCCATTGCAATAATGTTGCTGCCTCTGCAATTAAACTTTACACGTAGTCGTCTTGTTTGCAGAACATACGTTATTAGCTTGTCAATGAGTTTAGAGGGATCTTTTTGGAATTCAGTCGTTCTACGCCTCACATTCAACCCATTTTTGTCTGCAACCTATTGAACACAGCCATTGCTTGCAGAAAAGGACGGAGGAACTTGTGTTCTTTTGCATTTCTGCTCGTGAAGAAATCTCGCTTTGTTACTAATTATCTTTCTAGAAACACGAGTTAAGGCCATTAGATCTCCATTCGTGCACCCACTGTCAGACGGATTCCTCAATATCGTCATCAAAATGCTTTCTTTTGTCGTCAGTTGTGTATTCTTTTCCAATTCACACTAAATTTTTCTGCAGCTCTTTTAATACAATTGCATTCCTCTGCGGACTTAACGGCTTCTACTTTAAACACTGTAGGATATGAACTGATCTTTCTAGCCGCATGGAACTTGGATTTATCATCTTCCGTGCTCGAACAGCGAAACTGGAAAGGAAGAACAAGCGTAGTATCTCTGATTTTATCTTCTAGCGTCAGTTACGAGATCAGATAGCAAATGAGAGGGCCAAACTAGTATATGAAAGTGTTAAGTCCAGCTGTATCGAGAAACTAACAATGAATGATTTTTTCGAAGAGTAGTAGGAAATGTCGAAGCAGGAAACGCAAAGCAACGCAATCTCGAAGAAAAACAAACCCGTCCAAAGTCCTCTGAGATTCCAACTGTGCATTGTCTCATCATCGGTTCTCTTCATCTGACTTCAGAAAAACAAATTCATCATCACACTACCGAAACGTTTTTATTTTCTTAACATTGAGATTCTAGGGTGACATTGGCGTTAACAATGGTGTTCAACTGATCTGCACGAAGTAAAAGAACCTACACTAGGAATCTGCGATTTGGTAGAATGGCTTTTTCAAACTGTCAATCACTGAAATGGAAGTTTGTGTATGAACTGGAATTTTCATCCGTCATATGAGGAGATGTATACAAAGCAGTGTGGACTCCAACTGCGGGTCAAACTCTTAGGTCCAGAAAGGACGAGCGTAGGGAAGCTAACGACCGTGATGAATATGTCATTGGAACATGCGTTGAGGCCGAAAACGAACTGGTAACGCACGTTACCAGTTTCATACGTTCCTTTAGAGCTCACAAAGAAGCCGAGGTGTTTGTCAAAGTGTCAGGATCATTTAGAGCAAGGACACCCAGTCGAGCCATCGCCGAGAAGTTTGAGGAGGAGGTGCTAAGGATGAAAGAGCTTTGTTCACACATGGACATTTCGGTTCACACCTTCAGGAAAATTTCATTGGTACTGTAAAACCGTGAGGGCATTAAAAGTAGTTACCGAAAAGATAAAAAGATATATCTCTGATATCTACTTCGGGCCGCCGTTTACCATGGTTAAGAAACCAGTAAAAATACTGGGGGACGCTTATACGAAGGTGGGCTCTTATTTCAAAATTCCCATTCAGGTGTGTGCGTTTATTCGAATGTGGGCCCTTATTCGAATAAATATGGTATCACACTCGTACCTCACTCTTCATTCACACAATTTCCAACACTCTCCCCCCATATATCTCGCAAGAGATATATGTTCCTAAAAGAAACTGTCTCCCATGCAAACAAACGATAATTAACGATAAAGGTTCTCACGATTACAATGTTCTACATGCCCTGCTCATGTACCTTAACACTCTTTGTCAGCTAAGTCCTGCACTCGTACTCAGTCGGCTACTGCTGCATTTCGGGTCACAGAGTGGTTCACAGTTAGTTCTTGGTAATTAGTCACACGCCAGCTTGAAAGGATACAGGTGATTAATAGCTCTCTCCAAATCACCATTAGGCGTCTTCAGTTTGGAGACACGGATGACACTTCTCTCTTTGGGCAGAGTTTTTCAATTATCCCAACTGGCCACTTTCTCCTATTTTGATTATTGGAGGCAAAGATTTCAACCTTCCAACTACTAGGGTAACTGGCTTTCCTGGCATGGTGTTTCAAAGTTTGCTTTTCACGTAATGGTCGAAGGTAGTCCTTAGTCCAAATTTTCCACATGTGATCTTTGCGATAGATTTTCCGGGCAGAAAATGTAAAAGAAAAATTAAGGTAAGAGCAAAACTCAAAATTGTCACATGAAAAGCCATGAAGAGAGTTTGAAATGTATTCAAATAAGTTTACTGACGTTTCGTTGCAATATTGCAACTTTCCACTCTTTGAAATATTTTGCTCACTTCCGCAGATCTCGATCTTCTTCATTGCGAGGCTCTAACTCGGGCAATATGGCAGTTTCCACAAACTGGAAAGTGTCAGGTGTCAGGGTGGGCAGTTTAATTTCATGTTCTTGATAACCAAGTGGGCGATTATTTCACGTCACGACAATGTCTAACATTATATCTTGTAACCCGCACCAACTATGGCAACTGTTTCCAACTGAGTTGTACGGAGCGTGCTTGACTATTTCCACCAAACGTTCTAACTGTCCATCCCCCACCAAGGAGTGCGGATGAAGTTGCACTGCCATTGGATCTTCTCGTTGGCTATTTGGTTCAGGAAATGTTCATTTACCAGAACATTTTTCTACCACTTTGCTGCACCCGTAAATGTTTTGGCATTGTCCCAGTATATCTTCTCCGGTCTTCCTTTTTTTGCCATTAGCCATGCAGGAACTCACTGGTTTCCTTGGTCTTTCAACGGCCCAAATAGTGGGCTCGACATTGACTGCACGAGCATAACGTCAAATACGCCTTTTCTTTGGTCTTCTTCGAAACCCGATATCTTATCGGACCAGCAAAATCTGCTCAAACCACTTGGAATGGCCGGTTTTCTTCGATCCATTCCCGTGGTAGGTTTCCTGGAAGTAGTTTTGCAACTAGTCTGGCTTGGAACCGTCGACAATCCAGATACTGAAAATGATTTCCCTTTAGCTGTGCCATCAGAATTAAACAATCTTCGTGTGATAATTATGTACCTAAGGTATCTTACTTTATTTTATCCTCCATTAATACAAGAATGGAAACACAGAACACAATACCTATTATTAAGAACATTAAGATCACAGTTATTGAGGATAAATGTATGTAAAACTGAAAAACGAGTCTGCTTAGGTGGCATGGTTTACAGCCAACATTCCTCGTGTGGGAACAATAAAATCATCCCGTTCTGCTTACGCAGGAACTCATGTGTCCTTGCAATTGACGCTGATATTAATTAGGCACGATTCCTCTTTATTATAAACAAGCCCAACAAGTTGATATGTGTTTCACTATGTCCTGCATTCCTTAATGACTTGTGAAAGGACAAACACAAATTTTCACCCAGTTGTTGGTATACACAGAGTGTTCAAAAGTACACAATATGTTGAGCCTCCTTTTCTTTCTCAACTGGCTGTAAACCATTTTGAAAGACTTTTACTTTATTACGGTGTAAAATACCAAGAAAAGGGCTTTGAAATTGATCAAGGACTCCAATGGTTGAGGTACATCAGCTCGTACAGGAAGTTGAAAGGAAGCTTCAATAATTTATCTCACACTGGAACAAAAAAGGCAAAACAATAACCACAAACTAAAGAACTTCGACATTAACAAAAAAGATAACAAAGAAAGAAAGCACAGTTGATAAAAACGATTATCTTCATAATAAGGCACTCAATGTTTTGGGTTTTGAATCAAATAATACATCTAAGCCGGTATGAAGATATGTGGCTGATCTACCTTGTTCATAAACAACTCTTGAAGCTGCAGAAACCCAGCACAACCCGATCCCAGTATCACCAGTGACAAACGACGGACCTCCACAGTTTTGTTTTTCTTACACGAGATCTGGTTACCGTGTTACTATTTAAATTCGTAAAAACGTATGAAGTTAGGAGAACTACCTTGGTTGAAACTTGTAATATCATAGTATGCAAAGTGTTATATTTCGATAATCTTTATATCTTTACGCCAAATACTCCCAAGAGAGACAAAATTTAGCTAAGTTGAACAGGTTAATTTTGTAAAAATACTTGATGATTTCACTTCGAAGGAAGTATCCTCCATTATCAGGGCATCTAAAGGGCAACTAAGGTAAATTAAGCAACTAAACTAAGGTAAACTAAAGGTAAACTAAGTAACTAAACTACCGTAATGCACTGCGATAATGCGTAAGATCCATTGTTACGTGACCGTGAAGGATGGTATGAGATGGGCTTGTTGTGGAAAGCGAACCATCCTCTTTTACATAGCAAGGAAGAACGACTACGTCGATTAGAGCCCCTCCACAACAAATTGAAATGAATGGATGCCTCTCAGAGGTATAGCGAGGTGATCGAGCAACAAAAGAAAGAAGGGATAATAGAATCCCGCCATCGAGTCATCAACAGCAAAGGAATTCTATATACCCATAAGCCACTGGTGGGAATAAAACCTGAATCAACAAAGTTGCGCGTGGTGTGCGATGCATCCTCCCAAGCAAACCCACAAGCTCCTAGTTCAAACAACTACTTGTATGCTGGTCCGCCACTCCAAAACAAGTTGTGAAATGTCCTGGTACGTATGGCGTTCCATTCTGTTGCTTTATCTGATGATATAAAACAGGCTTTTCTTCAAGTCAGGATTAATACAGAAGAAAGGCATTCTCTCAGATTTCAATGGAAAACCAATGAACAGTTTCGACCCGAAACATTCAGGTTTACACGAGCTCTGTTCGCCCTAATATGTTCACCCTTTCTTCTTGGCTCAGTGATAGATTATAACCTGGAAACCTGGGAAACTCATGAACCGGAACTAGTGGCAGAAACACGTAGAAGTCCGTACGTGGATGACTTTCTAAGTGGAAACTCAACCGTCACGAGTGCAAGAGAGTTAAGGGAACGCGCTACTATGATTTTCAAGGATACCAACTTTACCTTACAGAAATGGCATTCGAATGCATCTGAACTAGAAGAGAACATTGTCAAAGCAAAGGAAGAAGAAACTTTTGCAAAGCAATAGCTAATTCTTTGAATCGTTCAGAGTCCATCCTCTTAGGCTTAACCTGGAACAAGCAGAAAGATGAAGTCAGTGTGGTTGCCCTGAGAATGGAACAAGTTCTGACAAAGAGAGAATTCCTGCGTAATCTCGCGAGAATATACGATCTTCTGGGACTCGTTTAGCCTATTATCCTCAAGGAAAAACACATCTACCAAGAGCTCTCCAAGAAGAAAATTCTGTGGGACGTACAGTTACCACGACAACTAATCAGCGAGTACCTCAAATGTGTGAGGGAGATCCCTGAGACAGTTACCGCTACCAGATCCTTGGCGATTCATTATGAAGCTGTGGAAGAAATCGAGCTCCGTGGGTTTGGTGACCCAAGTGGGAAGTGCGTGCGCGTGGCCAAATGTGCCATAGTGAAACAATCTTCAGATGTCAATATCGAATTGGTCACCACCTTAGCAAGACTAGCAAAGTAGAATCTTACCATATCACGAGTAGATCCTGTTTCTGTTCATATGGCGACGAATATGGTTGCCAACGTTCGACAAGCCCTCGACGGAATTGCTGTGGCAAGGTCGTACGAGTGGTTTGATAGCATGGTCGCTCTGCAGTGGTTCCGATGTGGTGGAGAATATAAGCAACTTGTTGTCAATCAAGAACATCCTTATAGCACGTGGTGTCATGTACCCACCCAGGAAAACCCAGCAGATTTGTGAAGCAGAGGAGGATCCCGAAAATGTCCGGAAATCGACTTTGGTTCATGGGACTCGCGTGGCTCACGAACGCTGATAAGTCGCTTCCAGATATCATCACAAATACTTCTCTGGAAAGTGAGTCAGAAGTAAAAAGAGCAAAGGAAATGGTTAGCGCAGTTGTAGAAACAACCCACGAGTTTGACGTCCTCCTTGAAAAGTTTCCCCTGAAGAAAGCCATCAGAATTATCGTCTTGATTTCTGGATTCCAATTTAATTGCTGTGTCAACCAGAACAATCCCCGTGGAGGACCTTTGGCAGCGGAACAGATTACGAACCGACGCACGTTCTGGGTAAAGCGAGTCCAGTCAAGCCAGGATGATCAAGCAAATGAATATAAGCAACGCGGCCTTCACATGGAGATAAGCGATGAAGGAGTACTGCAGTGAAAAAGCCGTTTGCAAGGCGAATTACCTACCTATTTACCCTACAAACATCTCAGCACCAACAGGTTGTTCTAAGATGACCACGAACGCACCTTAAAAAGGGGGAGTTGGATCAATCATGGCGAAGATTAGGGAGAAACTCTGGGTACCTAGGCTAAGACAGTTGGTTAGGGCTAAGTTTCACTATTCTCACCAACAGAAAACTGACTTACCGTACTTAGGAAGAGTGATATATTTAACCCAACCCCATCAGACATATCTTCGATATCGAAACCTGTCACCATCACATCATCTCCTGGCTTCAGCAAAGAAAGACTACAACAATTTTTATGTACTTTGTCACATATTACGTCATCCTTAACACAAGTCTAAGACAAATGCTGGGTAACCAGCTGGAGATATTCCAACTATGACATTTACCATGTAATGATCCTGTTATGTTGAGAATGTGGCTGACTCCTGAATGTTGGCTTTCGATTATATATCACTTGTTGACAACATAGGAAGAACTCTTAAGCCTGGTTTCCATATAGTCGCTACGATCGCTGTGATCGTTGTAATCGTTGTGATCGCTCAAGAAAATTAACTCATGGATCGCAGTGATTACATGGAAACCGTGAACTCGGAGTTTGTAGAGATCGCAACGATCGCCTTGATTCAAATTTTTCTATCTCAGCGATCGCGAGCCCTACGATCACTGTGATTATAATTATTATTTAAAATTATCTAATCACTTTAATCTTTAAATGTTATACTGATTTTCAAAGTACCGCGTGTTTTCCCTACGTTACCTAATTAACCTACATAATAATGATATTTAGAATAAAAAATAAATCTCACCTATATTCTAATTATTTTAGGAACTAATCCATGAACTACTTAGAACATTAAGAATGAAATTTGCTGGTAACGCAATTCTGCTATTCAAGATTGAGTGTTTTTATTTTCTTTTTGAGAGATGCCATTGAATAATCAATTTTTTCCTGAAGAAGAAAGTTTGGTAGCGAGTTCCATGACCCAGCTCCTCTATACGAAAAGCGTCTTTTAGGAAACTTGTATGAGGCTCTGTCAAAGAATATTCTATTTTATTATTCCGTAAGCTGTTTTGAGGATTATCTCGCAAATTGAAAAGTTCTGATAAGTAATTGGGCACAAAATCTTTGGTAATTTTGAACATCACGATAAGTTGGCGCTCCAACAGAATTTTACTTATTGCATCCCATCTAAGTCTTTTAAATATATCAGATGATGGAATATAGTAATTTGATCTATTTATAACTCGTGCTGCTCTTTTTTCTAATTTATATCATTTGTTCAGCAATGAGTTAGTTCCATCATTCCAAACATTTGAGCAATAATTGAAATGAGGCAACACCACAGCATTGTATATTCTAATTAAAGTCATTTAAGAAACAAATTGTTTCGCCTTTTTTAACAGGCCAATACTTTTCGAAATCTTTATGCACTGTTCTTCGTTATCCTATTTCAATTGTTGGTCAATTATTACTCCAAGTACTTCTTTACTTGTTACTGGCTCAGTCTTTTGCCTACCAATGGTTATAATAGGTGCTATTACTAATGGTTATAGTAGGTGCTCTGCTTACCATACTTCGTTTGGCCAAATGGTGACCAATTCTTGACCAGTTCCCAGAGCTGCATATGCAATTAACCGATCATGAATCATTGGCCAGGAAACTGATAAGTTTGTGACAGAAAAAAGGCTTCTTATCAAGATTTTCAGCTCGCCGAACATGTCGGCGACAATGTAAATTTATTTTTGCATGCAACGAAAAACTTATATGATTGTATAATCGCACATATCAAATCAGTTTAATTTAATCCCAGCCAATTGCACGCGATTGGGCGTAGTAGTAACAAACGTAGGCGGCTTTAGTGTTGATATGATAATTGAGGGTTCAATGGGAGACTTATGAGCAATCACATGATCAAAATGGCAGCCTATGTTCTTTTGACACCTAATGAAGAACTAGGGTCAATGTGCATAAGCGATGCCGCGTTTTATGGCACAACATCCACCAAGAACATGAGCATGCATCTTCATCAGGATTTCAAAAATTTCTGGAGTTATTGTGAAGAAACCCCTGAAATTTTGTTGGTCGTCAAGAAGCAATTCTAATGGGAGGCTTTGGAATATTCGATATTCTTCCCCACCCGTTGTTGAAATTAAGACCAAGCTATTTGATCGCGTTTGCGTCTGTGCCTTGTCAAACGACGATTAACGTGTTACACAATTTATATCCACCATTTTAACTGTCATGTGTCAATTTCAAAATCACTGGTTGTCTGACATGGGTGCGGCTTTCATGTTGCGAGAAAATAGATCATGTAAATTGACGATTGCAAAATAAGGCCTAGGTATACGTCGGATTTCCCAAGTATGACACACGATCCCTGTTCCAAGTCATTGATAATCTAACAATCCTTATTTTTTTAAGGAATAAAGTGATTGTTTGGACTACAACCATGGGGAGAAGCTTGAAAATACACCTATGAACCTTGTGGTTTCGAGACAAATATACTTTTATTGATAAATTATTAATAAATGATAATTCATTAATTAATTATTAGTTATATTATTAATAAAATATTAATTTATTAATAAAAATATTAATGTTGTTTATTGACATTCTTGTAGATTTGTCGGTGTGGTGGTCAGCATTTATTGTAGCTTTGAAGTTTACATTGATAATATAACTTAGCACTCGAGCGTTTAGTTTTAAACCTCTTCATTTACGCATCATTGTAATGACCAGCGATGATTGTTTCGTTAAATTTAACATTTGTGTTATCTCATAATTTGACGTTTTCAAGGTTGCTGTCTAAATGTAATGTGTAGATAAAAATTCATGGACGCGCGGAAGGAATTTATCTTCGAGTGTTCATTTTGATGTGCCCCACGAGTGGCGTAGCCACTTTTGTTTATTTCATAAACACTAACGTATCGTCTAAAATCAGGATAAGCCATCTGGAATGTTGTTGACTGGTTTTACTCTCAAAAAAAAGCTTGCTTTGTTCGCAGGAAATGAATGTCCGGCAAACAAACTGAAATCAACAAACTGCCACCAAGATACAAACTATAAAACATTGGATCTGATTGATCTAACAAATATCCTATGCGGCTTTTCATTGAATAATTGAACCAATATCTTTACATGTAAAAATATCTTATCTTTTATGTGTGTTAAAATACGATTTTTATCAGTTGCCGAAAACGTTGTATCACACTACCGTTCATGAAATAAATCTATTTTTCAATTACTAAACAGCTGATCTGTTCCGGGAAAATTTTGCACAAAGCCTTGACGGCGCATACGTCGAAATGCAGCTGTAGTCCGTGCATTCAGGGTTTCGAACTAAGTACAGGCAGATCATATTTGGTCAATAACATATTTATATCTAGCTAGACTGAAGTTTACGGTACACCATGTGAGTCACTAACCCTTACCGCGAGTTCAGTGGATGTTTTGGTGCGAAACTATATAGTGATATCTAAAGCAAGACGTTTTTGAAAAGATAACATACTGATCGAGGAGAACGATTTCTAAATCACTGATTTTAAGTCAAAAGTAAGGGTTTCTCTTAGGATAAGGGTTAGGATTGGTCTTATGGTTCGTGTAAGGCTTAGGAAGGGAAATGCGATAGGGAGTTTGCTCCAGAAAGGAAGTCGGGTACAAATTGAACCGCTGCTTTTGTGCAGTTCTGGCAAACTTCACTTAAATTCTCCATTTAATTGATTCTCGACAAAGGAATCCGTAATGTGCTTTTATGTTTTTATATTTCTATGATGTCTTGGTAAACCAGTGGCATTATTGCTTTAAATCATCTTGGCAAATGTAATATTTGGTTTTTCGCGCTAAATTTTCACCAGTGAGCCCATGGTACGAATCAGTGATATACTAGAGTCCGTTAAACTACAGTTGTACCTAACTTTTTTCGCTGTATTTGTATTCACATCATTGCTTTTTCTGACGGATTCAGACTTTTGTAGGTGGGTTTATCACACGAGATCCGGACTGCAAGTTAGCCAATCAGAACGCGTGATTAAGTAGGATTTTGGACTGTAGAAAAATAAAGCATTTTACTCTCGGAATCAAGTAACCAAGAATGAATTTAATTTAACATTGCAGCATTAAAAAATAACCAGTCGTTCTGCTTTCGCATAGTTTTGACATTCCTGTTTAGCAACATTTGGTCACTCTTCCAGTAATAATAATCTGTCAATTAAAAGTTGAATTTTTGGTTTTTTGAAAATTTTGAAAAACTACCAATCTTATTCGAATTCTCAAGGGACGCAATGGAGTTGTGGGCAAGGGTTTGTCGAGTACACGGATTTCTGGTAAAATATTATTTTTACTTCTAACTACATCTAAATTAAAAATTTTTTAACTTTTTCTTACAAAATTAAACTTTCAACGACTACACAAGATGATGGATTGCACAAGAAACAGTAGACCAATCTCGATGACTGTCAACATTAAACAGGTTTTAAAGATGATTTTAAAGATTTTAAATATCCTACAGCCCAAATATCAAAGAATATTTTGTACTTGCGTTATCTAAAAATCTTGACATGAAGCTTAGCTTGGATATATTATGGTAGATGAACGATCTTCAAGCTCGATACTCAGAAAATGATTTCTGAGCCCCAAACGGGGATCGAACCCGCAACCTTCTGATGACCGGTCATCACAAGGTTGCCGGTTCGATCCCCGTCTGGGGCTCAGAAATCATTTTCTGAGTATCTAACTTTAATATCGTTCATCTACCACATATGGTACTCTGCTTCTGTCACACTTTGATTATTGTAGTCTATTTTGGGACAATTGTTGTGTTTCCTTGAAAAAGGACAGGAAATTCAAAACAGACAAGGTGCAATGGAATTTTTTCTTCTCACCAAAGACTTACTGGTGTAAAACACTTGGGTTAATCATAATGTGTTCTAAAACAACCGTGCTTCCAGAAATTGATAATTTCCATGCCGGCCACTGTACTGTGTTTTTCACAACGTTTTGCACACTTCAGACGTACATGGCTTCCTTCAGTGGCCAGACCTTTGGCTCCATTCGATCTTTAGGTCGGGCATAAGAGGTTTTCATCAAAGTCTTTTTATAGAGTTCAATGTGTACGTCAGTTTCTGTCCTTTAAGCAACTTTACTCTTCAGTTTTCGTGTGGTTCTGCTTCGAAAACATTTACAACCATAGAAAAAGTGCATAGACAAAATATTACTGGACCAGTTTTACATATTCGAGTGTTTAAAAGGATTCATTATAGCCGCGTGGCCTAAGAACAGTCCAAAATTGTCTAAAGGTGGTAAACTGACAATACAAAAAGGACGTACACTTAGTAGTTTCCTCAAGTGATTTTTCGAGACAGTTTTATCAAGTTTTTTGTGAGTTTGGTAATTTATTTTCGTGAAAATATATAACCTGTAACTCGATTTGACTTTGTCGAAATATAATTGAAATTCTTAAACTCATTTCTATCTTTTGAAGACATATCCTGTGTGTATTTTCCAAGAGAAATCTTCAGAAAATGCAAAAATTCTCGTGGGAGATTAAAATTGACTTACAAGCCCGTTTAGGGGACTGAAACTGACGTATAAAATTGCCTCCATGGGAGACCATCTTTGATTCACATTTCATCCGTCAGTTACCATACCAAGTATCGAAAATAGAGTTCACCGGTGCAGAATAATTTCACCCAATTTTGTATGTTAGTTTCAGTCCCCTACACACGTTTGTACGTCAGTTTTAGTCTCCCACACGACTTTTTACATTTTCTGAAGAGTTTTTTCTAAAAATACATACAAAACATTTCTTTAAAAGACAGAAATAAGTTTAAGAATTTCAAAAATATTTTGACAAAGTCAAACCGAGTTACAGGTTATATATTATCAAAAAAATAAATTGCCAAACTGACAAGAACCCTGATAAAACAGTCTTGAAAAATTACTTTAGAGAACTACTATGGGCACGTCTTCTTTTTACCGTCCATTTACAATCTTTAGACAATTTAGCACATTTCTTAGACAACACGGCAATAATGAACCCCTTTTAAGTATTCCAATTTGTAAAACTGTTTCTGTAAAATTTCGTCCGAACATCTTTTTCCATGGATGTGAATGTCTTCGAAGCCGAACAAAACAAAAACTGAAGATTAAAAACGTGTAAACCACTGGAACCAATGTAAAAGACCTAGAAGAGGACTTAAACTGACGTGCAAAATTTCCCTCCATGAGAGGCCATCTTGCCTTCAACATTTTGCCCAGTGTAACAGGCCATAGTATACCCCTAGTCTGGACTATACCTGGGGTTAAAGGGGCCTAGGCTAGATTATACTCCGGCTATATTATGGCCTAGGCCAATTTATACTCCGGGGTATAATTTGGTCTAGGCCAATTCATACACCTCGGGCCAGATTATACCCCCATGATATCACTAGTGTTGAGTGGTATACACAAGAATTGCTAAATTTTCTAACATTTTACTGGGGATTCAGCTTCATCGGGTAAGTTAAGTGAGAAAGCTAACTGAGTTAAACCTTAAAACTCTAAACACATAGACTTTTATTACCTCAACCAGAAAAACTTCAATCAGTAAAAATATTAGACTTCCACAAAGATCAAAGATTACTACCACACTTCCCAGTAGTGTTTACACATTAAAATAAAAGCACATACCCAAAACATTATAATGCAATTGTAACATAATGTTCAATTAATTTAATTGTTCATAATATAATAAAAGTCATAACGTCCTGAAACTTCAACTTCTAAGACTAGCATGTCTTCACTACAATATAAATGTTCAAAGTTAAACACTGATAACAACATCAAAATGACATGCTTGTTTTTAAGATAAAGTGCATGTTCTGTTGTTAACTGCAGATTGAAGCTTGCGGGATAGGTCAACCAATCCATGGAGTCACCGACTATTGTGTGGATGACGATGTTGCAATTCAACAGATTCGCTGTGGCCATGATCTCTGCATCGGTTGTCCAGACTCCATCACGAGAGATGCCAGAGGTGTTCACATATTCATTCACATTTTGTTTCAAGTAGTACTGTAGTTTTTTTGTCAATTCAGTGTTCATGTGGTAGATTACTTTATCTCTGAGAAGGGAGTGGTTGTCCTCTGATCCTGCCAGGATGTAGCTGATGGCCCGGAAGTAGCAATTCCCATCACCTTTGGTTTTATATATACGCAGTGGTTGTCCAAGGTCTCTTGTGCGTCCATAGTACACAACCTTAACAAACGTAAGGCCAAGAGTGGTGCTAAGATATTTCCTTCCTGAACTTGATAGTGAATTGAAAGTCTTGGTCTGCTTGTGTTTCTGTGAGATGTAGATGTCATCATTGTCTGGTTCTTCACTTGGTCTTTTGAGTGTCTTTTCCTTTGGGCTGTCATT
This sequence comes from Heliopora coerulea, assembly GCA_030142905.1. Taxonomy (NCBI): domain Eukaryota; kingdom Metazoa; phylum Cnidaria; class Anthozoa; order Scleralcyonacea; family Helioporidae; genus Heliopora; species Heliopora coerulea. The sequence continues at coordinate 187,035 of JASJOG010000229.1, forward strand.
GGCAGAGTCACTAGGACAATCAACAGGGGACTGGGGTGGTGAAGTCTCTTCATCCTGGTAAATCTTAAGGTTGCTGGCGTGGTAGGTGTTGCCCAGTATCTTGTCAGTCTTATTGTTCTTGAATTTTACTCGTCCCTTGGTCAAGGATTCCACAACTAAGTAGGGTCCAATCCAGTGTGGTTCCATCTTTGAACCCATGCGATGAATACGGCGCTGATTCTTGATATAAACGATGGAGCCAGCAGTGATTTCTTTGTTGCTGTTGTGTCGGCGATCAAAGGCACGCTTCTGGTGTTCCTAGGCAGAGTAGATGTTGGTACTGACGGTTGAGCGCAGCTTTTTATGAATGGTTGTCAGCATATCTAGCATATCAGGGTTGGCATCATCTGAAAGGGGCATAAGGTCCACAGTGTCATCTTCTGAGGGTTTGAGGTCCATAGGAAGCTTGGCCTTCCGTCCATACATGACCTCAAATGGAGTGCACTTGGTTGAAGCATGCACAGATGTGTGATAGGCAAACAGAACACCAGGGATGAACTGATCTCAGTTGTTTCCTTGGTCATTGACAAGCTTACTAAGAGATTCTTTGAGTGTTCGATTATCGCGTTTCCGCGGGCCATTTGTTTGTGGGTGGTAGGCAGATGAAATGCGGTGATCTGTTTGAAAATGCTCCATCAAGTTGTCGATGATCGAGTTCACAAACTCTCGTCCCTGGTCGCTAATCAGAGTGTCCATGCAGCCAAGGCGGCAAATAACGGAGTACAAAAAATTTGCTACTGACTTGGCACCTTTATTTGGAACAGCCATTGTTTCAGTCCACTTGGAGAAATAATCAGTGGCAGCAACTATGTATTTGTTGCCGTTTGATGTTTCCTGAAGGGGACCGATCATATCAATCCCGACTAAGCTCCATACTTTTCCAGGCACTGGTAAACTGTTGAGTGGTGGAGCTTCCTTGCTGATTTTAGGATTTATGACAAAACATTTTTGACAGGCTTTGACATGTTGGTGAACGTCGTTCTTCATTCCCTTCCACTAATAACGGTCAGAGATTTTGGCTAACGTTTTATCTCTGCCAAAATGGCCACCAGAAATTGGATTGTCATGACAGGCCTTCAGGATATTTGGCAGTCGACATTTAGTGAGAACCTCCTTTTCCCCATGGTAAAGTATCCCTCCTTCTGCTCGATATGGCTTAGCTGTTTGTCTGAACTGGGACTTGGCATTTACACGTTTCTCTGGAGATAGACCGTAGATCCACTGGGGGTACTTTTGTTGTGTTGAAGTGTAGAATCTCAAAAGCTGGTCATACAGTTGGTCCTCCATGGTTGTCAAAATTGGAAAAATAAAGAGTTTGGTGTTAGAGGAAGCAGCTATGTGTCTGAGTATGTGAGTCTGGTATATTTTTTTTCTCGAGAGGTTGTGCTGTCCTTGACACAGTGAACTCATCAGCACAGGGTCACCTAAGGATGCTTCAAGGTCACACTTACTCAAGATCATGCACTCAGGTTGGAGTGTTATGAAAGACTGTAATAAGAAGGACAGTAGGTGTGGTGAGTAAATATACGGTGAGTAAAAATACAATCAAATTCTCTTTACACAAGAGCGGTTTATTCTGGCCTGGAGGGGTACAGTCTGGCCTAGGCTATTTTACACCCCGGGTGTAGTTTGGCCTAGGACAGTTTATCCCCCGGGGTATACTCTGGCCTGGGCCGAACTATACCCGGGTTTAGTCTGGGCAGGGGTTAATTTGGCCTGCTACACCGGGTAAATGACTTCGAGTTAGCATTCCTGCAGATATGGAAATTGAGTTCTCTGTTTCATATTCGATGTTATAGGATGTTCTAAATGCCTTCTGGGACTGATATTGTGGAAAATTTTTGAAACTTTTCTCCCATCGTTTTAAAATCTTCAAAGTTGACTTGAAACTTCGTTTTGTGACTACATTCATTCAACAGCAATTAGCAAGCAGACTGAAAACATTTAAAGATTTTTTAGATATGTACTAATTTTTAAAATTTTAAATAATTTAAATTGTCCTGAACAATTATTAGATGTTTTTAAATTTCGTAGTAGTGTGAGAAACAGAGAACTCAGAGATGAAACGTTATTAGATTTACCAAAAGTTAAAACTAAGATGGGGCAAACAATGTTTAAGTACTCCGGTGCAAAGGACTGGAATTCTCTGCCTAGATATATCAGAAAAATGACTTCTTTTACAAGTTTTAAACGTTCTATTTATACGTATCTTTTAGACAGTGATAAAGATTCCCATATTTGTAGTTTATAGATTAATTTAGATTATTTTTATCAATATTTTTCAATATTGTTACATAGTTAATTTATGTTTTATTACCACTGTTCTCCCGTTAATACCAGCTTTTATGCTGATGGGATTTTTTTAACAGTATAAATTAAGAATTTATTATTATTATTATTATAAAAATAATTTCTAGTAGAAGTTTAATTGGTGCAAACTGATAAAGTGTTAGTTGAGCAACTTCTTTACTGCTCCTGTGTTCCTCTAATACAATATTGATGTGTTGTCCGCCAATAGCATGCAGCAACCGTTCAGCATTTATCACGACGATTTGTTCCCGTTTAGAAATGATCTTTGGGTTAGAAGGAATTTTGGTTAAGAAGCAAAACTTAAAAAACTACTCAGTAATTGCTGTCCTGGACACTAAATACGCTTTTTATTGTTTATTGTGCTAATATCAAAAGATATCCTTGATTTCATTGAATTTCCTTAAATTTCCTTGAATATTCTGTTACGTCACAGTCGTCAAGCTCCGAGAACATTCTAGAATATTCGAACTTTACTTAGTTTTTCCATAGTCATACCGCTTACTCATGCTGAGATTGTAATTCTGCTGACTCACGCTGATGTACGAGCTTTTTAGGTTACTCGAGTCATGAATACTGTCATGATTGTTACTAAATATAGTACATTAGGTTATTTTTGAAATTACGTAAATTATGTCATAGTCTACGGACAGACTATATAAACGCGACTCGCTTCGACCCTCGGTGTGTGTTGTTGTGTGTTGTTGTGTATTGTTTTGTGTGCTCGAGATCGTTACCTGTATTCAAGTCTTGTTGGTGTAATACAAGAAGTTAACAGTTGTGGTTGGAACGCTTTACTGGCAGAACTTTCATCTTTTGTCACCGCTGGGTTGTCAGAGTCGCAAGCTTAAAAGTGTCAAGAAGACAGATAAGCTTTGAACATTTTTAGTTGTTATCTTAACTCTTTAGTTTCTTTTCTCGTTTGTAAATAAATATTTTTATTTCTTGTTACACGTCAGTAACAATTCTTTTCCCTCGAAATCTCCTTTTTAGAACAAAATCTCCTTGAAAAAGAAAGTTTCTTTGAAAGCGGAAACCTTGTCCACTTGACGCCATGTTTGTTTCTACTCTTCCCCTAACCAAACTAATTCACTCTAACTGGGATTTAGGCAATTAGCCAATGGTAGGCGGTTTTAACTTGTTTGCTGTAATTGAATGATTAAAGTCAGCCAATCATAGTAAAGTTCGACTAGTTTCCCCACGAAACCAGTGATTTCCATGGGATTGCACACTATACACAACTTTCTGCTCCGTAGAGCAGAATTAAAGTGCTAGATCATTTAAACATGGTAAATATTTTGCGTGAAAATACAAATGACGTCATTTTAATATTTCATACAATAAAAAATCTAGGCCAGTTTCCAAAAAGTTGACCAGTTTCCGGAAACTAGTTGGATTAGTCTAGATCCACCCTTATGTAACTGGTCCCACATTTCTTTAAATTGTACCATAGTAGCTGTTCAGTGAGATGGAATCATGCAGCTATAGCCATTGTTTTAAACATTTTTTCCAACCAATCAGTAAGTTTTGGAGGGAAAATTTTGAAAACATTTGCAAAACATTCAGAGAACCAACTATGATCACTGAAAGATTTAAAAGCAGTAAAGTCTACTGGAATGCTAACATTGTATTCGTTTAACAATTTCTGGCAAGAAACGTCTGCCATTGTCAAGTGAAACTGTCTGGCATTAACCAGAGTGAAATAATGAAAGAGGGATTCAGCCCAAAAACAATCAAACTTTTGAAGTTAATGAGGCCATTTGGCTAAAAACGAGCCTTCCAGCAGTTCTGCACTTTGCCTTCCTGGCAGGTAATATGAGAAACTAATCAAATAACACTTTTCCTCATATGTCTGCTTATGTATATCAGAGCACTTACAAATCAAGTCAGACTTCAATCATGGACTTTGATAATATTTCTTTGTCGATTTGTATAGCTGTTAAAGAACTGGCCCATGATTTGACATGCTCTGTTAAGTTATGGGTACACATAGGAATCGAGGAGAGTAGGAAAAAAGAAAGAGTTGCTCAAGTGATAGCCGGGAAGGAAGTGCATGTAATTTACGGTCCATTATAAAATTTAGATCGTTTAATGAGAAGATCCTTAGCCCAAACAGTTTTTGCAAACAAACTGAATATAACAGTTCAAGACATTTATCAATCATGTAAATGATTTACTTTCCAGGAATCTGATACGTTTTTGTTCACTAAAGAATGCCAAAGGTGAAGTATATGTCAAAGGTGAACAATCCCGAAATGAAGTCAAGAGGATTATTCAACAATATTTGCTGAACATGAGGCGAATAACTGTTTTTGTATAATTACACAGGTGATTATTTGAAAGAAAATAATGAATGAACAGATTGCTTTAAAAATTCCTTGGTAACATTTACATAGGCAGCCGCCATCTTGTTAGCGATTGTCGAGAGATGAGGCGTAATTTTTATCCAATAACGACTTATATTATTATGCGAAATATACATGTACAGAACTCGTGGCCAAGGTCTCGGACAGTAACGGCCTTCGTTGCTCAATTAGCAAACCACTGCTCTATATTCACAGGGTAGTAGTTTTGATTTCCAGTAGGAGATTTAGAGTTGCATTTTTCACAACTGGTCCCAGTTTGTGTCTTAAAATGGGACGTTATTACAGTCGACAATTTCCATCATCAAATATAATCTCCGTTATTAGTTGCCCATACGACGACAAACGTTCTAAATGCTTTTTCACCGAGGCTCATTTATTTTTCCACAAGAAAGCTTTTTGAATATTACTAAAAGGATCCATAATGTCAAAAAGTGATTTGATAAAAGCCCAAGTAGTTGCTGAGGAGAACTATTTGTAAAATTGGTACTCCATCGGGCTATCAAAAACGTCGCGTTTCGTGAACAACAGGAGTGTTTCACCAGGAGTTCGGGGAAGGGATATTCCTTTTTTCGTCATTGTTACGATTAGGTGGGCGTCATTTGCAGCACTGTTAAACGTATTTTTGACCAGCATTGTAAACCACCATTTTTAAAAAAAATTACATTGGCATATCAATGAGATACGCTGGAAATTCTGCCGCTTGGGCTATGTTTAGCAATTTGCCGTTGACCGCTAATTAGACTTATTATAAGTTCCGCGGATTTTGAAATGGGGGAAGGTCCATGTCGAAATTTGAAAAGGTCTTCCCACAACCCAGCACGATGATGCAAAGGTGGTGTAAAGTTCGATATTAGTACATTACTAAGCGCAAAATTATGCACAGTCACATGTCATACCCAAGGACTTCAGCATTTTTAAAATATCCCACCACAATCACAGCTCGGGGAAATAAATTATCGTTTCTTAAAAAGGGACATTTACGTTAACAGCTTGACTAACGTCGAAAGGCCCATAAAAGGCGTAACTCCCACCGCTTAATAGACGCCTACTTGTACTTTGTGGATTTCAAATTTTTAAACTCGACCTGATGTAAACAAACCCCGCTTCTTTTAAAATCTCAACATCTGCTCACATTAATCTCAAAAATTGCATATGAAAATAAATCGCACGATGCAGGAAATAACTTTGCTCGGACATTAAAAATGGACCACCAGATGGAGTCCTAAACAAATATAAAAAACCCCAATCGTTCAAACTCTTTTAAGTTTGTTCATACAGGCACGACATGCAAAGAACAAGCCGGCCACTACTAGCTCATGACAATTATTTTGCAATCCAAAAATATGCGGTTGATAAACCTTACCTAACTTCATTAAAACTCCACTTTTCATAGTTTCAGAGAATTACAAAATGGCATTCAATCGACCCATCTGATTTTCGACATGATTGTTTAACCCTTTCTGGTCCGTACCTAAGACGATTTTACTCGTCAATGGGAGACTTCTCGGACAGGATGAGGTTAATACCAACTAATGCGCAGCACAAACCTAAACGATAGCATCTTAGTAAACAATCACTCCTCAAAAGGCTAATTTTAGATGCGAGATGTCCCAAGTATCTGCAAATGGCAAACGTAACTCAGACCAATCGTTTAATTTGTACTGTTTCCTACAAATACTAAATATTCCTGTGAGGGCATTAACTCGTTAATCAATTTAATCGAAATTTGAAAAATTTTGGATTAGCACTTGAGGAGCATCTTATGGTTAGGTTAGCCCCAACAATGTGGTTCCGTAGTGGAGATGTATATAAGTTTAATTTTGTTCGTTATATTTGGGCGTATACCATGTTACATATTTTAACAGAGGTGACATGGAAAATCTAAGAGTGTTCTGATCTGTCGTTGTAAAACAATATTCGTTCATACACAGCGTCACTGCTTTCACAATGGGACTTTCAATGCAGGAAATGAGTGATAATCGATTCCGTTCTGCACACTAATTCTCATTGTCGCTCCAACTCTCGTCTCATCATTCAAAAGTTCCATAAATCCTTTGCCAACCAAGTAAACACTAAAGAAACAACATATGTTGTTACCGTTTAGGATTATAATCAATTTATCATCTATCTATCATCAATAAATTACACCTTTATTTAAACAAGATAACCTCATTACTATAGCTGATTTCCATTTGGGGTGTCAAACATTTACAGAGTTCATCAATTAAAACAATGCAAAAAAGAAATGCGACCCTGATTATATCTTCTACGTTATGAGGCAAGGTTTAGAACTAAAAATTATACGACCAGCTAGTTATGGAGGAAATTCGTCAACGAAATTGAAGAAAATGTCTGCATTTCCTTATTTTATTTGACAAGGCGTGTCCCATGGGTGGATCCAAGCTATATCATGAGAGGTTCCAAGCACCAAAAGCAAAATCTTCAAGGAAGTTCCTGGGGCATGCTACCCCCGGAAATTTTGAAACCTAAAGCCTCCGAGATGCCATTTCGTACATTATGGGGGCAACTTTATGTATAATTTGTTTGCTTGCAAAAAGCCACAAAAGATTCCTGAAAACATAACACATTATCAACTTGTAGAGCAAAATTTATTTTTATTTTGTTCTTAGTATTATGAAAAATATTTAAAAAGTAATTAGTCTGGCATTAGCCATTAACATGTTACCAGGCTCGACCATAGGGAGTTTTCCACCCTACGAGCCCATAGATGCTCTGAAAAGAGCAGTGTTAATGTACAGAAGGTTTAAGAAAAGACAGATACCGTACCATTCTCATTCGTCTGGAATGCTGGGTTGCAAACAAGTAAATAATATCTTCCAAGTTCAATTCCATGTCTCTGTGGATGTACATGAGAACCATACCATTTGCCCGTTCTTGTCCCATGGTACTCCTCAAATAACTCTTCAGATTTCCTTTGGAGGAAATTGATCTTTCACACGAGTAAGATGTGACAGGAATTGTGGTTAGAATTTGAAGAATTATGAAGATATTTGGGAATCAAGCTGGATCAATATCCTTTAAGGTGCTACTAAGGAGGAATGTCTTCATCTTTTTCTTTCTTCTCCCACCGTAACCTTTCCCTAAGATCTAGTTTAGCAGAAAGTCCAGCAATATTTGGCACATCTTGACACGTTCCACTTAATTAGCTAACCAATCATTATGAGGTTTGAGTGGTTCACTTTCTGGTTAACCCATAGCAGAGACTTTTGAGAGGTCCCGCTTAATTGGCTAACCAATCAAAGCAATTTTTAAGTAGATCACGAACAGTTTGCATCCGGTTTGCTTCTTGCGTACGTATTTAATCCGTAGTTCAAGACATCGCCAAAGAAAAAAGTAGTATAGAGATGGGAGTACGAGCGCAGTTTGCCATTTGGTGCACTTTTTTGGTATTTTAGTGAAAATACGCGTTTTCCATGAAATGAGCTCTATGTGTCTTTTCATGAAATCTGCTTTTTTTAAAATGGAAAAAATTACCACATAACAGCTAAGCTGTTGGAATAAAACATACCCCCATCTCTATACTACTCTTACTTGAGTAGATTTTACATATTTTTTCTTATGATTGGTGCTTTTTAAATTTACTCAATTATCTTATAATGACCATACGCATAGCTACGAACGCCATCCTCAACAATATAACGCCTATCAACAAAGCATGACAGTGAGACTTTACTAATCTCGTAACTGCTTAACTCATGCAAATTACTTCTTATCGTTTTCATCTTATGATGCATTTGCTTTTTCTCAATCAATGTATCTTTATAGTGTTTATATGTAATATCTTTTTTTTACATTTTTTAACACCTTTGGTTGTTTTACCACCTTTTTCATTGTCTTTCATATAACTATACATTTTACTTCGTAGTCCTATACATTCTACAATCGGAATGCAGGCTGCTTCATCCTTCATTTTTCCTATTACTTTTTTGTTCTCTTTAAAGTAAAAAGGAGAGTCGATAGAGTAGTTACTGTTGTCAAATAAGTCTTTCTTTTTGTAGAGATCATTATATACATCTTCTGCTTTTATTTCATACATTAAGCTGTCTGTATCTGTGAATAATAATTCTGCATTTTCATGTCCATACATTTTCATTATTGTGTTATAATGGAAATCATACATAAGAGTTTTTGAGAGTTCTAAAATACACATTCCAACATAAGCAGGTCTATTTAATGTTAATATTTCTTTTATCATATGGACAGCAACAAGGTTTTCATTAAAGATTTAACTACTTACATAAGTTGGCTTTAATACTATCTTTGTTATTTCTTCTGATCTGTAATTAATCTAACATCTATACGTTTTCTTAAGTTTTCCATAGTCTTACCATAAACGGCATTGTTCATTAATTTAAAAAAGTCATTCTCAAAAGCATTCCTGGCATTTGTTCTCTTTTTAGTGTTGAAATGTATGTATTCTTTCAACCATTTTGATTGATTAAATTCTAATGCTCTGTGGATCTTTTTCAATTTCATTCCTTAGGATAAATACAATTGCAAATTTCTGTAATATATAACGTACTTTTTCTTGTCATTTAATGTTGTTATTAATTTACTTACAAGTCCCACAGATATTTTATATTTCTTCTCTATCATATAAATCCGCCAGTAGGTAAGGATTGACTCATTGCCCATCCATATAAATTATTAGCATCTAGAAACATTATGTATTTACTATCTTCGTTCTTTTTATGGTTCCTCATATACTTGTTATTTGCGGATCCATATCTATTCGCAATGTAGGAAATACCACCTCTCATTCCTTTTTCTATAAATTGGAACATATCCACATCACTCATAAGTTCCAATTCAATTCCAGTCATTTTTAACATAGCGTTCCAGACTAATCCAGGATAAGTAAAGTAATCACATGGATCCAATTTATAGTATTGCATACAGGTTTTTCTGAAGTTCTCAAATACATCTGTAAGTAGCAATACATCTGTCTTAAGATATAAATCATGGTGTTCTCCTAAGTTCTTCATATGGAATAACTCTCATACATTTTTTGCGTGTTCATATTCACTATCGGAAATATGTTTGTTGTTTAATATACTGTTGAATTGTTTTTTAGATGGTAATTTTGTTTCCCCAAATCTACTGGAACTATCCATGTAATCATATGGATACACACGTTTTTGCTTCATAAGTTCCAATTCATTTGGATTTTGGAATTCTTTACTAGTGTATTTAAATGCATCTTCTGGTAAACAACTTACAAGGTAATCCAAACTTCTGGACATAAATTGGAAACTATCCAGGAATACAAGATGGTTACCTAACATAAATGACATGTACCTTTCCATGTTATTTGGTATAACATTTATTTTCCTATTAAATTTTCCAATTTCTTGCATTATAAAGTGACTATCATATCCACCTAAATTATGGAATATTACTGGTATTTTCTCTGTTCATTTATAATTTACATTACATTTCTGATGCTCAGAACCTCTGTACTTACCAGTGATATGACAATGGTCTCTAACTCTGACATCACATGGTTTATATTTAATGCCGCAAATATGACATTTATCTGCTTGTTTAAATTCCGTTTCTTCAGCTGTTGTTATTTCTAATATTTTGTTAAAATGCTTTTCCAATGTCTCTTTACACCATTTTTCTTCTTCTAACATCTTTTCTATGAATTTATAAGCCGCATCAGGTCCTCTGTACAATTCTAAAGGTTTTACTGTACTGGTCATCATAGCAACATACTACTTTATTAGCATAACTGCGATCCTTATGCTTTTGATATGCATCAGTATATGAATTATCTGAATCTTGTTTCACACCATGAATTTTCTCTACAATTGCTTCAAAATCTGTATAAATAACAAAAGGTGCTTCTAATTGTTTGTGATAGTTTTTAAATTGCACTTTTTGTCCTTCATTTGGCATATTTATTGCTTGCTTACCATTTACAGTTATACAGTTCTTCTTATGTTTTTCAAGAGTATGTTCACCGCGAAAACATTGCAGACAATGCATACAAAAGTGTTTTTTATCTTTGTGTTTTGTATTGTTATAAATGAATCTGTTAAAGTTATTTATTAGAACATAATGTTTCTTTTAGAATGTCTTTTGGAATGTCTTTTAACATTACAGGAAATTCCACATTAGTGTAATCTAATTTATTGACAAATTCCTTATCACTCCTTTTTATTCTTTGCAGATCTTTATATTGTGGATTTAAATATCTAATATGGCACCATCTAAAGCATTCATTATCCTTATTTTGGATATTAATAAGACCTATTAAACTATTTTGTAATTCTTTCAGTAATTTCACATAACAACTGCCTTTTAATGGTTGATATTTAACAAAATTAATAAAATGTTTTTCTATCCTTTCTATTGTCCATCCAGATTCTTCAGACATCCAAACATCAATAAAATTAAGGATATCTGAATTAGCCTCATCCAATCTAATATCAAATCTAGATAATATGGATTTTGTTTTACTGTTAAAATAAGCGTTTTTATATATTACAGCTGAGTTGTTACCTGCGGGTTGACTTTCTTTCTTAAATGTTACAACAAGCGTTTGAATGTATTTATGCAGCGTTTTATCATATAATAATTCCACCAGTGAATCTGGGACTTCTTTGAATTGAATCTTTAGATCTTGATCACTTAATACCGCAATATTGTAACTTTCTGCATAACCTTTTAATGCTTTTTCTTTCTTGGTAATAATGGAAGTCTCATCAGTCTCATCAAAAACGAATTCAATCTTATAGACTTAGGATCTGATATTTTCCATAAAAGTCGAAATCACTAAGAATCTCTTTATTTGCTTCTGTTAATACTTTTCTCACAGATGATTTGTTTCTTATGTTTTTTATACTACTCTTAAAAGTTTTTCTTCTCCAGAGTTTCTTATTAACATAAGAAACAACTTTTACTGTTACAAAAAAACTTTTACCTATATTATCATTAAGAAACTCAATTGTTTTTTATTATTAAATCGAAATTGGTTACTGAGATCTCTATCTTTTTCAATATATATTTCATACGAATCCATCTACAATATACTATATGATTATTTCATTAACCCCTTTAAACCACTTTAAAAAGTATGGACAATTACAATCTCTATCCCATTCTAATTTCTTATACACGATTCCAAACAAACGTTCATCAAATTTATCCTTCGTCTTGGATTCAATCAAGTCTTTTAAATAACTATTTAATGGAATTCCTCTTCTACTGCAAAGCCTTATAATGTAATAATTATATCTTGCTACATTCCTTCCACTTATTAATTTTTCCTTTCTCATAATGTTTAGAACTTTCATAAAATCATCTATAATAATGTTAATATATATGTTATCAATACATTCCCGCAGTCTTTTATACATCCATTTACTTCTACTATGAACTATCTTCTTATATTTCATTCATATATTTTCAACCCATTCTCCACCATTGGTTAAATAATTATCACTTATAACACCACATTTTGGACATGTATAATATCCATCAGCGACAATTCTTTTCATATTACAATCGTTAAAATATAATGCAGTATTCATACTATATATACTATATATAATTATTTCTTTAAATCATTTTAAAAAGTAAATAACCAGAAGAAATCCCAATAACACCTGTGGTTATATATTGATATTCCTTCATTTCATCACTTGGTTTATAAAAATCATTTAATTGTGGTTCTTTATATGTTATTGATTGAACCTGTCTCAGTTCATCTAATGCTTTATTAGTATCATTTATATCTGCGTTTGCATCTGACAATTGTTGTCTTAATTCTTGGAGTCTATCATTTTTTTATTTCCTTCTCATCGAATTCATCTTTTGCTTTCTGTAATTGTTGCATTGCTAAATTATGACGTTTCATTTCCTCTTCATAACCATTACTATCAAACATTTTGAACAAATATCCAGCATCTGCGAATGAAACAACTGCAAATGTTGTCTGTAAAAATCCTCCCACTAATGCCATATATTTATATAATTAATTAGATTTAAATGGATTAGTTGGAATATATTTCTTATTCTGTAACCATTTTACCAATAATGTGCTTCCTGCAACACCGACCGCTAGCTTTGCTGCATCACGGAAATCTGTTGCATCCGTCAGTTTTCCTTTCAACAGTCTTTTAGACAGCATTGACAATCCTACAACAGCAGTAGTTACCAATACGGAATCATATAATTCATTCATAATTTCTTTCTCTTGCATTTAATTATGTATAATAGTTTATATTTTATCTTCTTTAATTTTATGGAAAGTAATTTTATGGTTATCTAGAGTGTGATTTTTTCTAAACTTCTTATTTCTACAATATGTACATTTTATTCTTGTTTCTAACATATAATTTGTAATTTGATGGATAATTTCATCATAATCACTGGACACTAAACACTTATAATTATTAATATTATATTTCTGTAAAATGTTTTCTTATGCTTGTGTTAACAGCTTAGCTGTTGTTCCATTATTTTTTGGTGTTTTAAACTCAATACACAATCCACTATAATGTTTATGCAAGTTAGTAATAATAAGATCTGGTTGTCTTTTTTGATAACCTTTACAAAAAGATTTTATTCTCTTATTATCAGTATCTTGTAATTCACCAAGTCCAGCAATTAAAAGTGCATTTGGATAGAATTTCTTTATATAACCAATTACGTTTGTGTGTAAATCATATTCATTTTCTATTTTAAATACATTGTTATTTCTATTGTTAAATACAGCAGCTAAGCTGTTGTAAAATCCTTGTTTTCTAATGGAAGGAAGAACATCTTTAGTAACCCATCGCTTAAACTTTTTAGCTGCATCTAATTTAGATCTTAATATTAATGAATACATTTCACTTTCATTCAAAAAAGTGCACCAATAGACACGACTTCGCAAAACGCCACGTCTTGAAATTTTGTCTTCCTCATCCACATATTTTATTATAGCATCATTAGTGTTTTTATAACCTAATAAAGTGGCTAATTCTTTACCTTCAAACCAGGGATTTCCAGACTTATCAATATAAGCATTTATAGTGAAATTCAATTCTGTATTATTATATTCTTACAACTCCATATAATGTCTATACGTAATAATTCTTTAAGCTTCTTTAAAATTGGAAAAAGTGTACTAAGAGACCTGCTACTTGTTTTTTCCAGATCAGCTTCGCTGTTGCTCTATATAATGAGTTGAAATAATAATTTTCACAAGATCATATAATAGTATTACTACACCAGATTTTATTTGTGACAGCTGAGCTGCTATCACAAGATCATCCTTATTAGGAAGACATATAAAATCAATTTCATTCATAAATATATCTGTCATATCTATGATCTAATTTAATGTATCTTCTATGTTAACAACAGCTGAGCTGTTACAAATTTCATCTATTGTTCCATGTATTGCCATGCATATTCTGTTTATACTTTCAAATACACTGTAATAACAGTTTAACTGTTCCATCTATATAAAATATGAATTATTATATTATTCCAATGTATCTAGCAGTGGTTTAACTTGTAAAGGTTCTGGATCTTTACTTTCCACTTGCGGTGTCTTATTATTCTTACTAACTAAGCTGGCAAATGAGCTGTTAAATTCTTTTCTAACATAATAAAGCCTAACAACTGCTGCTGTAACTCCTATAACGTTTAGAAATAGACTATAATTAACAGTTCTACTGTTATCATCTATCTCAACTTGTTGTTCTTTATGAAGTTTTCTTTCTTTATTAAGTTGTGCTAAACGTTTTCCTGGTTCAACTCTATTACGATCTTTCTCTTTTAAAATAGTGGTTATTTTAGGTGTTTCTTTTGACATCTTATAATATATCTTATATTTTATCTAACAGATTTGCTGTCAGTAATCTTACAGTTATCTATCAATAGATCTATCAGATGGACTGTCAGTTATCTATCAGTTAACTGTAGATGGATCTATCAGATGTCCATCAATAGATCTAAAATAGACAATTAAAAACGTTCAATTGTTCTTGTTCTTTATCTTCATCTACATTTTTATAATAAATTTTGTTATAATGCTTAGTAACGACCTTCTTATAGTGTTTATCTTCTTGTTTAAGATAATCAGACAAATCATAATAATTAATTTCAGCATCTTCCAGTCAGTGGCGTAACGGACTATGGTCAGGGTTAGAGCAACTCCTAAGGACCCGAACGTCCAAGGGGCCACCGATGATTCTGTAAAAACAACTGAGTTTAAAGTCTTGAAATATATGTTTATACTAAGGAGGTGAAGGGGACCCCCGAACAAAAATTTCTTAAGGGTCCCCAGTAATTCCGTTACGTCACTGCTTCCAGTGCTTCTTTAGTGGCTTCTTTAATGATTTCTATATCTTCCTCTGACAGTTCTTCTTCTGTCTTTCTCTGGTAATTTCTGGATTTATATGGATTTGTTTTGAACTTTTCTGGTGCTTCATGATCTTTTTTATATACTCGAATTATTGAAAGTGGTTTATTAGAATGATCCACATCTTCTAACAATTCAATAAATTGATTTTTTACCTTTGTTTTTCTGCTTTTAATAATAATGAAATAAACACCAGATTTATTAAGAAAATAACAAAGGTATCTTTTATCCTGTAATTTTGTTTTTTTCTTGTCTTCTTTATTTACATGGTTTTGTACAGCTCTTTTATAGTCATTATAACCAAGAGATAAGCAGATATCTTTAGCACAAATCCATATTTCACCTTTCAATTTATAAACAAGAACATAAAAACCTAAATTATTGTCTCTAAAGGATTCCATATATATTACCTCATATTTAAAGAGTGTGATTAGAGTGCTAAAATTATTAAAAACAGCTAAAATCCATGGATAGCTATTCAAGGATTTTGGATATTTATAATCATACTCTAATGGTATATTTTTACTATAAAGTGTTGGAGTTGAATTTGATATGTAAGGTTTTATACCATTAATATATACGAAGAGTGTGAATTCTGTGTAAATACTTTATCATATCTATCTGACATACCATTTATAGTGGGACAAAGATCTACAACAATATCATCCAGTACTTTAGTATCTGTCAAAAACACTTTTTCATCATCAGGAATACCTCTGAATTATGTTTTAAATTGTATTAGAATCTTATTATAACTAGTATATGCGAATTTACAAGATTCAACTCTTTTTGCCATATCACTTTTTGTAAGATAACCTTGTATAAGTACTCCAACACCTGTGATGGAAAAACTCGCGAAATATGTTAATGGCACCAATGCACTATCAAAAATACTACAGAAAAGACTGGCAGTAAGATTAGCAGGTGAGACAGTGTATAATAATAGTGGTGAGAACATTTATGAAGTTTATAAAGACTTATGGAAGACCAATTCTCAAAGACTGGATATGGTTAAATATGGAATTGCTGGTGAGAACCTCAGAAAGCTAATTTCAAAAGATGATAGTGGTGCTAAAAGTGGAAATGCACAGAAAGTAAGTGATCCATTAACGTTAAGCATTTATGAACATGAGCAGAAAATTTGTTTGGATAAAATCATTTGCGATCATGGACTGTATGCTCCATTTTATATGAATAATAATTTCCGTTATATAATATTATTACCTTCTTCAAGTGAACTAATGACTGTTCAAGCTAATCAAACTCTTGGAACCTACACATTAGAAGATTTGCAATTGGAATATGAAACAATAGGAAATATAGACCTGGCTAATGAAAAAGCAGAAAAATACTCTATTGGTAGGTCACTATCTTATGAGCATATTACATTTATGAAGACTGTTGTTTGGGCAGCAGCTAGTACATAATTGAATGAAAATATAAATATGTCAAGAAAGTCAATGAGAAGTATCGTGTTATTGTTCACTAAACAGTCAACAAGTGATAGTGAAGAGTACTTGTATCCGAATATTACTGAAATGAAGTTGACAATTGAAGGAGTACCTAAAAGTGTGTATTCCCAAAGAGTTACAAGTAGCAGATTCTATGAAGAAGCAACGAGATTATTCGGACAGAAAGAAGTAAAAGACCAGTTTATGACTGTAGAGAAATTCTATAAAGATAAATTTGCTCTTGTTATTGATCTTAGAAGTCATGAGGAAGTGAATAAAACTGCTCAAGGAAAGAAAACTGTAAATACACAAAATGGTGTTCTATTAGAGATTAAAAAGAAAGCACATACTGGAAATATTAATTGCAACATTTTTCTTGTCTCTGATGGACTAGTAAATTTCATTAATAAGGATATTAAAAGTATCCAATATTAGATACTATATAAATGTCTGTAAAAGATACACCTTTTAACATGATTATAGCAGGAATTACAGGTTGTGGAAAGACATTTTATCTTCTTAATTTCATAGAAAAGAATTATATGAACCAGTTTGATTACATTATGATGACATTATGGTCTTTCAACAATAGTTATAACCCAACAATTGGCAAGTATGAGCAAATCATACAGAGAAAATATAAGTAAATTGTTTACTTTTTATAATCCAAATAGAAATGATATGAAAATCATAATAGACGATTATATGAATGGTGTTAGTAAGGAAGAGATAAGAAGAATAATAGATACACTTAAAAATAACAAGTATTCTGTATTAGAAATCAATTTAAATTATCCATATGAATATCAAATATGTGGTATTGTATAAACCCATGGTAAAGCACAAAAAGAACCTTGAAGAAGTAGTAGAAGATCTGGCAGAAGAAATCAAAACCGCAGAAATAGATGCTGACAGCGTAGCTGATCCGCAAAATAAAATTTGAAAGGAAAAGGAACGTATATATACGTCCTTGGTAGGGAAAGGGTTAATTAAATTAGCAGAAGATGGACTGTTTGAGAAAAACGTTAATACTATTAAAAAAGCAAGTAATAAGGTTATAGAAAAATATTATAAAGTATATAAAAGGAAAAGAATGCACAAAGCGAATGAATTTCTAACTGACCAACTAATATGCAAGTTTGCTGATACATTAGGTGGTTTGGATGCAATAGAAAAACCAGAAGTATTATCTGATGAATTACGAAAAAATGACTTATTAAAAAGTGATGTTATAAAAGTTGTGGAAAAGATAAGTCCTTATATTCCATTCTTAGGATTTCTATCTGGTGGTATTACCACTGGGAAACATATATATGGTCATAAAAAGAGCAAAAATAAAAGCGAAGCTAAACTTACTGAGATTCCTACGGAAGGTGACAGCGGAGCTGATAATTCACGAACAAATGAGTTGAAAGATGGTCAATAAATACACGTTTTTAATCAATAGTGTGCAATCTACTCAACAAAGAATAGTATAGAGATTGGGGATATGTTTTATTCCAACAGCTTAGCTGTTAGGTGCTAATTTTTTCCATTCTTAAAAAAGCAGATTTCATGGAAAGACACATAGAGCCCATTTCATGGAAAACCCGAATTTCCACTAAAATACCAAAAAAGTGCACCTAATGGCAAAATGCGTTCGTAGCCCCCATCTCTATACTAGTGAAATAACGGGAAAATAATTCCTCGTTTCAATAATATTCAGTTTCTCAAACATAAAAATCCCAAATGATGAAACGGCATAACATGTTGTTTACTTCAATTATTTAATTAACATTATTTTTATCAAATTTTGACCAGTTTAATGAAACCCAAGGAACTAGTCTGGATCCACCTCTGGTTCCAGATCTTTGGAAAAACGGAACTCCAAATTTTCTTCATAAGCCCCATTGGTGGTTGGGCCGCAACAAACTTGGAAGAAAAACCTCGACAGTTGTTAAACTAATTCATTTTACCGATTTCCTGAAATAGGTGCAAAAGTCGCTTTGCTACTAGACCCTGAAACATCTTGGAAAATCGGTTTTGATTTCTTTTGCCTCCTTTAACACTTTCCGGTCCGTACCTGATTTTTTAATTTTACTCTGGCTAACGCCGGACAATTCTACTCGTCAAATTGAGACCTGTGGCCCAGGAAAGGGTTACCAACTATTTCTCTAAAGACATTTCACGCTGTTTGGCTTCGTCGTTTGGTCCCGTTATTACTCCGGTGGTATTATTCTGTAGCTTTTGTTGACTGTGTACAAGGATGCAGACACTCGAGCACCAAACAACACAGTAATTATCAAAACAAGATTTCAATAGTGCTTTATATGTTGACACAAATAACTTTTCTAAACCTTTTTCTTTCATACGGTTGTCGTACAACAAAAAATTTCAATATAGAATGAACCAACGAACAAAGCAAACAACAAAAGAATACAACGAAAAAGAGGCTAGAGTGATAATTTATTAAAGGGTTGTAATTAACATTTATCTTTCACTAGAGCTCTTTTAACACCAACTATTAATTTTCTGTTCTTCCCAGCTCCAATTTTTGCTTTTACAGGCAAGAGCGCCTAAAATAAAGTTTTCTTTATCTCTTTTTCCACTATTTGACTGTTTACTGCTGTGTAGATAGCTGATTCGGCCCCCTGCACCATAATTTCATGATTATTGTACCTATTTCAATGAAATTAGGCAGAAATACTTCCACATACTTGATGACGTCACTTTTACATCACTTACCCATTGCTTTTACATGAGGTTTTTAATGTTTTTTCCTTTCACTTGTATTTCTTCAAACATTTACACTAAAGAAAACTATTCAACATGAAAGATTGAGAATTTATAACATGTGAAATATTTTATTTTTGGTTTTGTTTGTTTGTGACGTCAGTATGATGTCGTACTGGGTTTAAAAGTTTTAATTGATAAATATTTTTATTTTACATACTGTATCTATTTTACAATATGACGTTTTTCGCTATTTTGCAACTTCTTTGACCTTGCCGATTTACATGTCGTTGCGAACAGCTAGGTGTTAAGATGACGTCAAAGTAGGCTGTCAAATAAAAATGGAAAGTTTTTGGATCTGAAATAATCTGGTTTTTGTAATAGGAAATATTTTTCTTTTGAACCAGCATTTAATTAAAACTAGTATTTCTACGATTCGAAAGAATTACAGTTATAACAGTCTTGATGCATGACACACTCATAACACATTCATGATGCATGGCACATTCATGATGGCGACTCAATTCAAAATTCAAGAGTAATTTCTCGCTAAGTTTTCGAATTTCGCTGTTGGATCTAGTTCATATTTAAAGAATCATTACAGGTGAATTTTGGTTAGAGAAATAAAGAGGTTTTAACGGTTATATAACCTCAACCAAGAATTTTTATGTCCTGATTTTAAAAAATCTTGTTAAATATAATTGTTATTTTTAAATTTTATACTATTACCATGATTACAACTATAGTAACAAATTAAGAATACTCTTTCGAGTAATATAATGTATAAATTACTCTCAAGAAATAAAGCTATTATTATTATCATTATTAATATTATTGTTATTATTTATTGTTCATATATTTCGCTGTATGTATACTTGTCAAAACACCGGACCCTCTCCGGGGTCCAAGAGTGAGAGGGCTCTAGAAGTCTATTCTTCAGTGCGACCAATCTTCATGTTCTTATAAATAATGTTTTTCTAAGTATATGTGCAGTACCAATGAGAGTAATCTTCTGCAGTTCTTGAAGCTTGCTATTTCCTGGAATTCTCTCGACATTCCTACTAGTTCCCTTTCGCATCATTCCTAGTGCGCCCATGATGACTGGTATCGTTGTTGTGTTTAGATGCCACATCCTTGTGATCTCAATTTCCAGGTCTTTATATTTCTGAAGTTTATCATATTCTTTAGTCGAGATGTTACTATCACAGGGAACTGCCATGTCAATAATTTGACATGTCCTTGCTTTGAAGTCTTTGATAACAATGTCTGGTTTATTGGCCGTGGTGGTACGGTCTGTGTGAACTGTGAAGTCCCAAAGAATTGTCACATCTTTTCCATTGGTGACCCCTACAGGATGATGTTCGTACAATTTCTCTGAGACTTTGATGTTGTAATGCTTGCACACATTCCAGTGGATGTATTGGCCTAAACGATCATGGCGAGCCTTATATTCTTTAGATGCTAATATAGCACAGCCAGCTATGAGATGATCTACTTACTCATCTGACTTTTTGCAGATATGGCAAAGAGGGTCTGTACCGTAGTTAACTATCTTAGATCTATAGACGTTTGTCGAGAGGCTGTGATCTTGGGCTGACATCAAGAGACCCTCAGTTTCCACTTTGAGACCTGACCCTTGAAGCCAACAATCACAGGTACGTCTGAATCGAGTAGCTGAAACACGCTGAAAAGCTATTTCTATTTGGAGATCATACTAGCCTTCTGCGAAAATATTGTCTGCTTCAGTCTTTCTCACTTTTCGGGTGCCTTGTGGTTGATTACCTTTACCTTGTTCGACCAGTAATGCTTTCATCAGGATTTTAACACCTCGCAAGAAATTTTGAAAGTATAAAGCCGTGTTCTTTCTGTAAATTCACCCGTTGAACTCTTTGTGTTGACGTGACGATGAACGCTTCGTTGAAAATACGTAAAAGTTTAAGGTTCGTATGCCACGCCATTTAGCATAAATCTTCATCATAGCACTTCTACTAGAAATTTTTAATTAACTTTAAGACAATGTAGGATTTATCAATTTTTTAATACCAAAAATATCAAAAAAATTTTTTTCAATGATAGGCTATCCGTAATGCTGGTATCCGACTGGTAACCTATGACAATGTTCCGCTTTTAAAACGGAAAGTGTTGCCATCAACTAATATATCTTTCTTCAAAGTGGAAAAAAGTGGTAAGTTTCATCCAAAAACAACACGAAATACGTCAACATCGCAACTAATACAGGATCTTGATACGAACATCCATGTTTAGTAGTAGAATTGTCAGGATGGATCCCATTATTTGCAAAACTGTTAAAGGTTATTCTCTCGAAACGTTTTGCTATAATAAAACAGAGTCAAACTTTTAAACGTAAATATGACGACGAACAGTTTAAATATAAAACAATTTTCGGTTTGGGTTATTAATATTCGTGTGCAAATGTTGTGTTTTTCTTATATTGCATACCCTCTTCAAGTTATGGTAAGAGGGATTTAATTTTTTGACAATTTTGAAAAATTGTCAATGTTACTTTGACTCTCGAGAGATATATTGGAATGGTGGGCAAGGGGTTATTACGTGCACGTATTTCTAGTCATATTAATGAAGTCCTGAGAAATAAGAACTCGCGTCGCCAGTTAAGAACTTCATGTAAAGGATGGCTAGACGAGCCTGTTGCGAATCTAAAACGAATGGTGACTGGGCATATGGACCTAATCTGCGGAAAAATTACCGTTATATATAAGGGAATCAACATCAGTAGCAGTATTTAAAACTTGGCTTATAACTCATCTTTTTAAGGACGCTTTTAATTTGTAACTTTTAGATATTAAGTATGAGCACTCTCAATTTTTAGTTTCTCATTTTGATTTTAAATTTACTTCTGAAAAACGCCACGGACAATTGTAATGATTGGGTTGTATAAATTTGAATTGAATTAAATTAAATCAAATCATTCATTCATCAATCACATGTCAATTGCAGTAAAATCCTGGGAACTAAACCCTCAAAAGGTATTTCGGTGGAAGCTGAGGCCCTCACCCCACCCCACTCCACCCTACCCCCCATATTCTACGCCTATGGCAGGCAGTTGTTTTGATAATTCCATGGAGCACTGAGAGGTTATTATTTTAAGGAAGAACCGGTTTATTACTCCAAATAATAACTTTAGTTATTAACGTAGGTTGTCTTTTAATAACAATAAAACTCGGTTAATCTTAAACATTATCTTCATCCTAGTTTCTCAGCTCAAGCAACTCTTGAGGATTCCGAGATACATTAAAATCACTAACCCCGAAAAACATAGTTAATGTCATTCACTACGAACACTGTCGTGCAAATGCGCTTGTCGGTTAGAAAATGTCCGAAACTAATTAAACTACTTGGTGCCTAATTACTTGAAAATCTTCTGTTACTTGCCATTCATATTTCTCTATCTCTGTTTGACATGGATATAGGAAAGCCACTAATTTGTCCTCGTCCCTCTTCGTGCAAAATTATTATAAGCACTCTTCGTTTGATATTCCAGTAAATCTCGACCCGTGTCACCTTCGCCTTTCGACGATCAATTTAGACAAATAAACATTCGAGAACATTACTATTCATGAATGCAAAACATCATTTTCATAAGATTGTACATACACCCAAAGAATTTAACTATAAAAAGTGAATACCCAATTGAATTACAGCCAGAACAATACCTCCATTCTTAATACTAAAAGAATTCATATCATCAACAAATTTTAAACATATTTCAAAAAAATTTCCTAATAACAAGAGTGTGGTCTAATGTGCATACAGACAAGCTACGGGATCAGTTTCTATATTAATGTCTCCCTGGGATTTTTAACCCATGTAAAGTAATTATTAGCATATACCTCGCTGGTGCATTAGTGCTTTTTGCACAATCTGATTGGTTTCCCTATCTCTGGAAAACAAGATGAAACCCCGTTTTGTTTTAAGTTACGGAAGAAGTTTTTCGAACGAACAAAGTTGCCCTGACATACAATACCAAAAAAGCATCTAAATTTGGCAATAAGATATTCTAAGGCATGTATTTCTTTTACTTTTTAGTGAAAAATACACTCAGGATGTGCTCAAAATGTTTTGTTCATAAATGATAAATGAGCACAAGAGGACTGAATTCGGTAAAATTGTTTTAATTTTTTTCAAAAAAATATGTGAAAACAATCATGCAAGGTATGTGCTAAAACAATTATTCAAGCTCAGTTTCGGTGAATAGTGTAGATATTTACCTCACCACTTCAATTCGCCACTGGGTAAATATCCACCACTATTCACCTCCACTTCGGTGAATAATTGTTCTTTATATTAGCGTTGTGTGCATGCTCATATCACCCAACACAATCTCATCCCCGAAAGGATGAATACCATAGAATCCAGAAAATAGCGACCACCGTAACTTTCGGATTTATTCACTTTTGATGAGGGCCGCTACTTTCGGGGGCCGCTACTTTCGAGGGGCCGTAATTTTCGGATGGTAAAGAACGTTAACGTACCACGGGAATATTGTTCTTTGCCCCTTTAATGGCCTTATGTATTTACCGCATTTCCCTTCTCTTCATTGCAACCTTTACAGTTTTACTTCACCTTTTGTGGGCCGAGATTTGAAACTCATTTCTTTAGAGTTAATCAAGCAATGACTGAAACAGTACTGTCAAGTTTTGAGCACCAAAGGGAAGCAAAAAGATCAATTCTTTTTAACACATTTCTACTTTTTTTAATCATTCAATTCGAACCTAACAAACAGCAGAAACGTGAATGTTTTATTCGACGGCACATTTCGAAGGAGTGGAACATGTTACACTTGGTGATATAATGCTGTCTTTCGTTAAAATAATATTTTTCTTGAATACTTCCGTCAGCCTTTTCCCTCAGCAGTTTGAGCTTCTCTTTCAGACTTTTTCGAAGGTGTCAGTTTAACTCTTGTTGAACTTTAACATGGTAAGTACATAGAATTTCTACTCCTCTACCTTGCGCCCGCATTTCTTCTGAAGTACCTCTTGATCATCATCATCACCATCATCATCACCATCATTACCATCATCAATCGTATTCATCACGCGGAAACGCGGTATTTTCGAAAGGGTCGCTACTTTTGGGGGACCGCTAATTTCGGAAATTTTCTACGACATCTCACATTTGCCGTTTCTGTCGGGGGGGGCGCTATTTTCAGGATTCTACCGTAGTACCAATTCTGGAAATGTGCCTAAAAAGATTAATATCATCATTCTAGAGAAAACTCGGAAAAGGATTAAGGTTAGAATTAGAGTCATGGTTTGAATTGGGGTCCAGATTAGGGTTAAATCATTCCCAGCGCTGTTAAACCTAGGTCTCACCCCATTTTAAAAAATTTTTTAAGAAACGTTTTTTAGCAATCAGACTGAGCCTGTTCACAGGCTTCACTTCAGCTTCAACGTTCTGATTGGCTAATGGTTTTTGCACTACTATGGTTGTCTTGGGCAAACTTGTGTTTTTTAGCAGCAGGGTCTAATAGTTTCTTAGCTAGATAAGCTTTCGAGAACAAGGTATGGAAATTGTAATGAACAAGAACTTCCGTTTGAATGTACCAGCCAGGAAGGAACCAAAAGTTTGGAGACATGTTCATTTTGCTAACAACTTACACTTCTGGCAAAATGCGAATAATAATATAGCAGCTATTCTCTTGGTTACGTTTGGAGTTGTCCAAAATATTTACTTTTAAATTTCTGTCCTATTTCCGCATCTCTGTCCCAAGTATAATGAACAAATTAAACGAACGTTAATACTCTCTACTGTTTTATTTACTCACCGAGAAGTATCATAAAACATAAAGTTGGGCCCACGAAAATGTATTTGAAGTTTCTTACACCATTCTATCTTAAATAATTATTGGCAGTGCCTACATATGAGTGTTGTAGGCAAGTCCCATAACTATTAAGAAGAGTTAAATCGTCTTCCACTAGCATCCTTTCCCACCACATTGAAACCGGCCATTCCATTTCTTTTCCCGACTTCAAAATATTATCCTCGTCGCCTTCTGCTTCTGAACCACTCCTTAAAGAAAGTCTTCTAATTAATAAATTGAAACCCATTCTTAACGGGAATATTTGTTCTATGCCTCTTTCTATTTTCTGATATCACCTTACTGCTGTCTCCTGTCAATTTCCGTTACTGTTGTAAATATATCGTCTTAATTGTCATTCAATGCTGTTAGCTTAATATAAATATATCTCTTTGTAATCCCTGAACTCCACTCTGATGATGTTGCTTGTAGCGACGAAACGTTAGTCAATAATTATGTTTTAAACTCTTCTAACCTTTTTTGTTTAACCATTTGTTAATGTTTTCGTATGGCGATAGTTCGCGCAATTTGTTGGGCATTGCTATTTACCTCATATTTTGTGTCAATAAAGACAATATAGTTAAGACATACAGTATATTGAGATAAGTTTTTGAGATATCGAGAGGGTTTCTCCTTCGAGCCTTGCACGGTGACAATGCATGATAAGACCCGCCCGAGAAAACGCCTCTTTCTGCTAAAGAATTTGAAACTGACAGTAAACGTAATTTCACTGTAAGCTTGCAGAGCTATAAATATTTTCTCTTACACTGTCAGGGGACTGGGGATGATGACTGTTGCGGCACACTAGAGACCAAATATTCTACAATCTTTCGACACAAAATTAATGAGCGAAATGAAATTCATGGAAATTGAGCTGGACTCGCACTGATCTGCATTCACTAAACCCTCTTGTCACAACGAATCGAGTCCGAATCCAAGTCCAAGTCGACGAGTCCTAGACTCTTGTCCAAGTCTTTACTCACGAGTCCTAAAACATTAATTCACATATCGTCCGTTATATCACCAACCTCACACATCCTGTTCTTGTTTAGCATGCATCTCATTCCATCACATTTTAGCATATAGTTGCTGTCGCAAAGGCAGCACATACGTTTAACCTGAACTTTAAAATGGTTTGAACGTCCCACGGGTCATGTTGAGGTTGCGGGGTCAATCATATATACAACGTCTCGGGTTTAGAAATCGTTTTTCTGACGTTAGAACTTGATAACCGTCCTCATTTTGTCCAATAATTATTGCTACGAAAGATTGCAAATTGCTGATGACTTGCCGCCGTGCTTTTGAATGTACCCTACAATGGACGTTCAACTTAGTTGAGCGCTGTAAGTTTGCTCTAATCGAAGAGTACGAAAACTAATTAAATAAGCTGCAAAACGGTAGTTAACGGGTCATTTGTTTTTAGTTAGGCGAAGTAGTATCATGAATGAGCTTAGATATTGCTCTTAACTTCATATAACTTAGCTTGATACAACTCTTTCGAGACGAGAGCTCCCTCTTTGACGAGTAAATCATCCAGCGTTAGCCCGAGAAAAATAATAGAAGTCTTACGTCGCTGGAAAAGGGTTAAATAGTACGCAAGAATTAAAGCTGTCAATTTTGACTAAAACAGCGCAGCTCATGTTTGTTAATCAAGAAGTCCCTGGTTACTCAACTCGTAAAAAAAAATATCAAACATAAAGCTATGCAGCTGAATTGTTGAACTATTGACGCTTGACTGAACATTTCATTGCCTTAAGAGGGTAGTTAACCCTAAAATTTGCTAAAATTTTCCAAAATTTTTTTAAAAAAATTTTACCCAACTGAATTCAGAATTATTATTAGTTTTTCATCCCCTCAACTTGTTTTTACAATATTTCAATTATTTGCTTCAACATAATTTATTTGGAAACGCGTCATAAAGTTTACCATAGCAACGGTATCAGATAATATCGTATATTTTAGTTACTATGGGCTTTTTAAGCCGGTCGTCCGCGATACTTTAAATTCTTCCTCAATTTGAAACATTTGAAACATCGCAATGAAATAATTTTGGTAGTAATTTGTGCAGAAATTCGATTGCCTTGACTAGAGAAGACACGCAGAACGTTGGAGTGAATTGTGCTTACTTCGTGCGAGTGATGTCCCGCACGGTTTCAAGTGTCCTTCTCGAGAGACGCTAAAATGGCGGCGAGATGTAGTTGTCGGTTGAGGTGTCAATCTGTCAAAATAAGGTTCCACTTTAACGTTGTGGCTGACTTAAGAGACATCATATAAAGTCCGACTGATGATCGATCTGCCCATGGCTTTTCAAAGAAACGAGAAATCGAAACAATCCCATATTCTAGTGCTGTTGTTACTCGGGTGGAGGTCGCATCAGGGAACCGACTGAGACCTGAAGTTTAGCATAGCTTGTTCAAAACTTTTTTTAAAAAAATTTAGATTGGCATATCATTGAGATATGTGGGAAAGTCTCCCTTAAGCTATGTTTAGCATTTTGGTTTTGACCTCGAATTAGACTTAGTATAAATTCCCTGATTTTTTTTAAATGAGGGGAGATCCATGTCGAATTCGAATATATTTGCCTTACTGTAACTATTTTTAAATATTCTTGACTTTGTATCTCAATTTTATGTGCTTAACATACCAGCAAATGAGCTGGAAACATTTGTCAATGTTTAAGCTTGATTTTCTCAAAATGAAGGAGCTATCCCGGCCCAAATTTGTGGAAAATCCAGTTTGAAAGAAATTTGATGGATCGCCATCATTTATGGACAGCTGGTATGTCTTAGTGGTTTATGCAATAAGTAGATAGTTCTTCAAAATTTTCAATAGTTCTTTTGTTACCATATAACCAGCGAATATTTTCAGTTCAGACAACAGATCAAGAGGAAATGAAAATCTGTCTACTTGTTGCACACCCCATGCCATGTGAACTATCTTCACCAAGTTTGGACTTGATATCTATTTTTTTTTGACATATTGCTTCCAGAAACTCTTGTTTATAAAGTATTTGTTAGTTGTTACCATTGCAATCTTGAAGTTTGAGCTACCTCTCAAATTAACTTTTATCGGCACCTTTATTTATAACACCTTTATCGGCAGTTTCATGTCCGTACTGAAAATCGTAAAAACGAACGACAGACGTTGGCCATGGCATAAACAGTGGCTAAACTAGCGGTCATGCTCGTCATACTGAGCAATATCAAAAATATTTCAGAGGTAAGATTTTTATTTTATACGCTTAATAATGAAAGTTTGTGTCGATTATTGTTTTTTTAAGAAAAAAATCTTAGTGAATTATCCGTTCAAGTTTCAAGCTATGATCGCCTGTGGCAAGTCATGTTAATCTCATATAACAAGCGGAAATTTTCTCATAGCTGACCTAAGGATCGAGGGTACCTTATTCATTTTCGTAAATTCATGTTCAAAGTAAACTAAAATCTTTTTCCAACGCTGGATTGTCTCAATTTAAATTATCAACCAAGAACTAAGACACCGACTATTTAAAGTTGGCTGTGTGATCTTTCATTCAGTTGATGAATCCTTATGATCGGAGCCTCGGAAACTTTAGAGTTTTCTAGCGGAACATGGAAGAAAATGTATTTTTTATTTCAAGACAAATTTTTTGACCCGATGCCCTACGTGGAGGGCAATATACGATCAAAATTTGAGTTGAAATGTGTAGAACGTTTGTTGCTCTTTTAAATTAAAGCGGAAGCGGTTCAGTTTGAAGTCATCTTTACCCTATAAACTACTGCAACATATTACTTAGTTCCTTTCTCACAGCTAAAAGAATGTTTTTTTAAAGAGCTTCTGTAAAAAGTTGGTCCAATACCACAACGATTTTTGAGTTTTAGAACATTTATTGGTCTTTCCTGAGTCCATTATAATAAGTCCTATTACATGGAAAAATCCCAAACACATCCAAATTTAAAGATATATAACCCACTTACAGCTTTTAATGTTCACAGTTGCCTAGAAAATAGTGCTAGAAATTTATCTTCATTGGTTTTTACTGTTGCAGTTGGCTCGAGAAGTCCTCACTAGACTTTCCAACTATCAATAAACAAGTTTATTCGAAAATCCATCGCTACCCGGGTTTTCAATTAAACTGTCAAGCCAGCTCATTTTTTGTCTCGTCATTTGTGGAATGTGAGAAAGGGAGGATTCTGAGGAAAATGAAATTTCCCAGCTCCCACCAAATAAATACATTTTTAAGGTTTGCCGTTACTCACAAACTTTAAATCGATGCCAACTATTCCGTTCAAAAAAATCCGAAATGTAGTATTTTCTGATTTTGAAGTAGAGTCAACTTGGGCCACATCGACGCCATTCGATAATGGGATGTTAAGTGTGGAAATAGATATGTGGTGTTGTCGAATGCGTGGTCGATATTCTAATAGCTCTCATATAGTACATCTTACCATTTATGCTGCAGCTGTGAACATGGGAACTATTTCACTGTCCGAGTTACAGTGAAGTCATGGCGGTCATGCCTTCTTGGGCTCCGCTCTTTGCTGCCTTTCTTATAGTTTTACTCAGACGAAATCTTGATGATCTCCACGTGTTCTTTCGTGGCATTGATAGTTTGGGTCTGAAATGGAGTTGTATGCGAAACCAGCCATTTTCAAGGAATATAACATGTGATACCTTGATTCCGTGGCAATGTGGTTATGGCTGCCCTACGTCCAAAAGGAAATTAAAATATCGTTGGATTTCATTTGGCGGTAAATATCTATATTACTCAAATTCATTTATTGATCCTAAAGGTATTATTAACTCTTTGAATTCGTATTTTACAGCCATCGCCTCTAAACTGCTGACTACCCATAATTTATCATCAATGTATGACATTTCCAGCAATATTTCACCTTCATCACAGTTTTCAGACCCTGAGAATAGTCTATAAACGGGGGATTCCGGCACACCATTTCAGCACATTTTAAAAATGGGTCAAAATTTTTCCAAGTGTCACAGGGAAATCCCCTTTTTCCTGATGACGATGCGTTTCGCTTCGCTTTCCGACACACCATTTCGACACATTTTCAAAAATTACCTAAAACTTTTCATAGTGTCTCAGGGGAATCACCCGACAAAAAATTTCAGAACATTCCAGAACATTTTTCAAATTCCAAACATACCAAACATCCCTAGCAACTTGAACAGCTTGATGTCAACATAAAAACTATTTTCAGTTTGGTCGGTTGTTAGGGATATCTAGAATGTGTGGAATGTGGGGAAATCCCTCATTGTTACGCTTGCGACAGGTGGGAATTCCTTTATTTTTGACAATTTTAAGCAAACAGCCACGCTGCTAAATTTGTGGGAAAATTATTTATACACATGTGTATAATCGGGAAAAAATAATAAATAAAAAATGGGAAATTCAAAATAAAAAACCAACAAAGCAAACAATCAAAGTGACAAAGGTAAACAAAGTGATAATTACAACAAGACTTCAGACAAGGGTACAAAATTAGATTTAAATCTTCATGGGTATCCACCAATAAATTTTAGAAAAATTCAAAAAAGTGGTTTTAGAATCGTGGCTCATGTTGATATTGGAATGAAAGATTTTGAGGCCGGAATGACGTTTGGAAAAAGTAATATTCGTGAAATTCAGTTTTCAGAAAATAATCATTTAAAATTGTTAAAATCTTTAGAAAATGAAGAATCAACAAACAGCAACTCAAAGGAAAAAGACAAAATAATAAATACACTTATGAGCAAATTAGCAGTAAAAGACACAAAGCAAAGCGCGGGTGAAACCTGTGAAAAACCTTCAGATACTCCACAGTAATTTTGTAATAAAAATATATCATTACAAAATTAATTTTCTTATTCATCTTTTTCATCTTTTTCGCCGGCGTTGGTACTACCGGTTTTTGATCGACTTGTCGTCGCTGTGCTCTGTTTTTTAATAACATGTTTTCCGACTGTAAACTCCACTAGATAATATTCAACTGCAGATTTTACATCTCTTTTTAATAATTTATCATTTACCTGTTATTTTTCCAATTCATCACTACTTTCTATTGCATCTAATCCACCTAATAAATCCGCAAATTTACTAATTAGTAAATCTGTTAAAAATGCATTTGCTTTTTCCGCTGGTTTTACTTCATATTCAGCATAAATTTTTAATATAACTTTATCACTTGCTTTTTTCAAATTTTGCACCGATTGACTAATTTCACCATCTTCAGACAATCTTATCAATTCTTCACGTTTTTTTAATACTTTTTCTTTTTTATTTTTTTGCGTTTTATTTTCTTCACTTGCGCTGGCGTTAGCACTTGTGCTTTCTGTTGTTGAAATTGGCGGAACTTCTAAATTTTCTTGTTCACGTTGCTCACTCATTTATTTTATAACCAAATTTAAAAATTAAATTAATTTCCAATCTTGAATATTTTTTTGTTTTTAATATTTCTAAAATTTTATTCAATTCTTTTTTACCTTCTGCTGTGTGGTCAGTTACATCTAAATATTCTTGAATTATTGTTGCCATATCTTTTTTATTTGGGTTATAAAATGTAACTAATTTTGAAATATTTTCTCTAAATGGTTTTGCAATAGATGTCAATTGTTGAGTGATAACAACAACAGAAAGATTATAATGTCTTGCAGAAAATCCTAATTTAACCAACTCACTTGTTCTATTTTTAACATTTTTTCCACTTGCACAATCATCCAACATGATTAAACTTTTACTTCCTTTTGAAAAGTAAACTATAAATTTTAACTAATCTTCAACATTATCTTGATCACAAGGAATAGCAATAAAATCTTCATCTTTATCATATTTCCAATTTTCATAAGTTTTATTCCATTCAAATGTCGGACAAATTAAAAAAATATAATCAAAATAATTTTTATATTCATTTTCTATAAAATCTAAAAGATATTTTGTTTTTCCACATGCAATCATTCCAACAATTATCATATTAAATGGTTTTTTATCGTTCATTTTTTATTTTTTAAAAATTTATCATCTTCGATGTTTAAAATTGTATTGAAGACAAATCTTTATTTACAATGTTTAACAATCCATCACTTATTATGAAAATATGACACATTACATTTGCAGAAATAGCAGTTTTTGTAATTTCTAGCAATAATCCAGACTGTGTGTTTACTAATTTTTTACCAGTTCCATAAACAAAGTTATCATCTAATGTTCTCAAATCAACACATAATGCAAATGAATCTTTATAAAATTTTTCAATACTCATGACTGAATTACTATTTTTCATATCCTCCTTGAAATATTCTAAATGCATCTTCAAAAAATCTTCTTTTTGGCATATACCCTGTGAATATATACTATTTGGCACTCCTTCAACAGAAATTTCAACTTCTGTTATATTTGGATAAACAAATTGTACACTATCTGTGACAGTTTTATTTCTAAATAACAATACAACTGCTTTCATACTCTTTCTCGGAATATTTATGGTTTCATTATGTAAAGTTGCATCTTTATTCCATTCCACAGTTTTCATCAAAGTTACATAATTATATGATAATGATCTCCCTGTGGAATAATTTGATAAAACATCATTTCTTAAATCTAAATTTTCAATTGTTTCATACTCCAATTCTAAATTTTCCAAAGTATACCCACCAACACTACTGCCAGACTGTGCCACCATAATATCACTAGCTTTTGGAAAAGTTAAAACATATTGAAAATTGTTAATCATTCCATATGAGGCATATAGTCCGTGATCTGAAAGTATTTTTTCTAATTTTAAACACTGTTTTGCACCATAAATATCATACATTAATTTATCAGAAGCTTTTTTCACATCGCCACTTGTTGCTCCAGAGTCATCCTTTGAAATTAATTTTCTAAAATTTTCTCGGGCGATGCCGTATTCAACCATATCACTTCTTTCAAACTAAGGTTTCCACAAATCTTTGTAAACTTCTAATAAAGATTCTCCTATATTATCATAAACAATTTCTCCAGCAAATTTAACAACTAATCTTTTCTTTAACAGTTTTGATAAATTATTTAAAAACCAAGATTTAGTATTTGCATTTTTAAAATTAAATAACAATTTTAATGAATCAGGAACAAGGCACAAGTCTGGTTTCAATTTAGGAATATCTATGTAAAGTTCTTCATCAGGATTTACTTTATTTGGATTCAAAGTTACAACATGTCTTGTTCTGTTTCCTTTAATTTCACTCATTTTTGATCTTTTATATCCTGGATATAATTCGTTTACTCTATTCATTTTTTATTATATATAAAAAAATTTTATTTATTTTTTCTTTTTATATTCTTGCTCACTTTGTTCTAGCTCGCTTCACTCGCTTGTATTCTTCATATAAAAAGTAAGTAATTGCAATAGCTAATATCCATAAATTTTTAGCAAGAAATGCAATACCTTTTGCACCCCATGATAATATTTGAGAAATTAAATTTAAACTGCTGAAATGACCGCACCAAAATTTTTACCTATATTTGCAATTGCTTTTCCTAAATTTCCAATCGCTTTTGCACCTTGTTTTAATGCGTTTCTTGCACTTATAACAATTGCTGTAATTATACCTGCTACAGAAATAGCAACTGCTGATAGCCCTAATAAATTTTCTTTTGCCCATTTTTTAAATCTTTCTAATCTACCAAGGTCACCAGCATTTTCATTTGAAATCTGTTTTCCTTCTTCACTAATTGGTCTTTCATTATTTTCGTCTCATTTTATCTGCTTGAAGTTTTGCAATTTCTGAAAAACTTTTATATATACTTTTTTGGGGTTCAGCTGTTTTTAAATCAGATTTATTTCTCCAATGTTGATATTCTTTATCAAATCCATCAATTTTACCGCGTATAACTTCTTTTTTTTTCATTTTCTGATATATTGGAGTCAATATTTTCCAAATATACTAGACCTCTGAATTCTCTTAATTCATTTCTTTCAAATAATGTTTGTCTTGGATCCTGATCATAATCAATGAATTTTTTTAAGTTATTTTCATCAATTACATTATCAATTTTAGTTTGAATTTCTAAAATAGAATTATCAGTGATAGTCTCAAAAGAATCATTCGTAGTAGTTTCAATACCTTCACCAATTCTTTCTTCTATTGCTGCTCTTGGAGTTTTTTCATATTCTTTAATCGCTTTTCTCATATAATCATTAAATTCATCAACATATTTCTTATGTTTTCTGGTAAATAACCCGGTTTCTAAGTTATTGTCAACATTATCACGCTTCGCGGCGGCTATGCCGATCTTTTTACCTTTGAATACAATGGAAACGGTGCTGCTGAGTGGAGAACTTTGTTCGACTGCACTGGCTTTGTCGTTTTCATTTTCTCTAACAAATACAGTGTTATCTAACAATATACTTGAATTTGTCCCATTTTTTTTCAAGGGTAACATCGAATATTTTTTTGAAAGATTTTTTTCTATCACTAGTCATTGATCTACTCATTGACCCTATACTTTTTTTAAATCAGGTACGCTCCCAATTCGTCTACGACCAGCCCTATTAAATTTGCTTTTTGGATTTTCTGTGTTTATTATATTCACATGTGTATTAATACTTCTATTATGGTTTTCAGGGTCATCCCTGCCAAAACTTGTTTCCCCTTCACTTTCTTCTTCTTCTTCTTCCTCCTCCTCCATGTTTCTATTTCTCATTTCTATATCATCAAATCCTTCAGCCATTTTATTTATTTATTTTATTTTATTTATCATCTTCGATGTTTTGAATATTTTCTTCTGGTATCCAAGAATTATGTTTATTGTCATAACCTAACCACTTTACTAATACCATATTTTTACCTTTGAATTTTTTCCTTTTTAATATTTTCTCAACCCTATATATATCATCTTTTTTACCTTCAGAAGCGCTCGCTTCACTCGCTTTGCTGTTCACAGCAGATTATTCCTGTTCATAAAGCTTTCCAATGATTGGTTCCCCCTCAAGATCTTCCACTTCATACATATTTGGATCACCTCTGAATACTTTTACAATTTTAAAAATTTCTTCTGTAAAATTAGCTTCATAACCTTTCGTGAAGATATGGTTGTATTTAGAAATTCTGACAGTATCACCAATTCTGAATTTAGGTAAAGGTAAATCTCCTAATGGATAACCATAGAGTGTAAGCCACACTTGGTCTTTGTTAGACTTGTTTACATCAGCAGGTCTCATTAATATGCTGCTGTGTTTAGTATGATTATAATTATCCACAAGTTTACTCAAAATGTCAATCCAATTTTAGGTTTTTTTATTGTAAAAATATTTCCACATGGATGTTTTTAGAGTTCTATTAAATCTTTCAACTATAGCTGCTTTTCTAATAGAGTTTGTGGGAAAATATTCAACATTATGCTCTTTCAATAGTTTTTTTACACCAACATTATAAAATTCTTTTTTTTCATCAAATTGAACTACATTTGGATATTTACCAAATCTGTTTTCGAATTTTTTCAATAATTCATCCACAGCCTCAGTCATGTTTTCAGTATCTTTTCGATATACTGAAACTGCGAATCCATATCGACTTAGAATTTCAACAGCAGTATGTATCCAATAATATCCTTTGTTTTGTTTTTGATATTTTCTTATATCAATCAAGTCCATTTGTATTTGATCACCCAAATCTTTTACAAACGTTTTTTGAAATTTATATTTCCTAACAATTGGTTTGTGTCTTGTAAAAGTATCTTGTGTTTTTAACCAGTCTTGCACAAATTTTCTGCTGACATTTAATCCTTTTTCTTTTGCTTTTTGATAAAGTCTTTCTGCAGATTGGTAACCTGTTTCTGGGTTGTAATAAATGTCTCTTAACTCTTTTTCAATAACAATGTCTTTGTCACTAACTTTGTTCATTTATTTTTATTAAAATAAACAATGAATTCAAATAAACAAAAAATTGAAGAAATGGAAAGAAAACAGCAAGAAACTGATATGAAGTATTATGGAAAAAATTATGATTATGTTATGAAAAATATTAAAGAAGATGTTGAATTGGAGAAAAAATATTTTAAAAAAAAATATCCATATGCAGACATGTCAAAATTTAATTTTGAAGCTGATTTTGATAAAAATGCTGTTTCCCAAGGTTATCGTATTTGGTTTAAAAATAATTCATTTTTGTCAACAGACATAATTTCAGATACATTTAAAAATGATCCCAATATGACAAACTATCTTTATATTAATACGCATTCTAGTAAGCCTGTTGTTTATTTTCCAAAGATATGGAAATCCAATGGAACAATTCAAAATATACCAGAATCTAATGTTCAGTATGTGGAAGGATATCATTCAACTGATAAATACCCTGATCATTTGATATTAAATTATCCATTTGAAAATTTTAGAATTTATATTAACAATAAAGATTATTTTTTATCCAAATTACCAATATTGAATATAGCCACCAGTTATTGGATAGGAAATTGGAGGACAGCGAAAGTTATTATAGAGTTTGTTTTCCAGTTTATTGTGCTGCTTATTGTTGTAGAATTTCAATTCAACATTTAACACCATCCAAAGACGTTTTTCCTATTATAACATCAATTATGAGATTTCATTTGTATTTTACTGTGAGACGACTTTTAAGAAGAATGGATGGTGGAGAAAAAATGTCAGACATTAGTAGAGAATTTTCTGTGAATAAATTTTATAGAAACAATGAACATATTAGAAGAAAAAATGATTTATAGACAAAAAGGTGGAGTTTTTTATCAGTTATACCCCGATTCATATAAAAATGATTTTAAAAGCTACATTCCAATAAAAAGCAATGGTTTTAAAAAAATTGGAATTTAATACTTAAATCAATCTATTGAAGCATTTATTTATTCCATATTAGGAAGTCAAGCTAGAACAAAGCAATCTATTTTTAGTAACAGAGCTAGAGCATTAGAAACTCAACAAGAATTTAGAAAAATTTTTGAAGATTCAGTAATAAATTATGATACAGCAACCTGGATAAATAATATGAATACAACTATAACTGCAACAAATGTTGTTTTAAATGCTGCTATAAGTCCAAGTCTGGTTAATTCCAAGCAGTTTAATAATTTTAAAAAATCCAATTGATGGATACAATAATAAATTAAAAGTTTCTGATGAAAATATGGTATTTGAAATTAATGAAAATTTAAATTATTACAGTAAAAAACAATCTCCTGTGAAAAAACAACACAACATAGAATTGAAAAAATTGGCAAAACTGTCAGAGACAGCTAAAGTAGGAGAAAAAGATGAAAAAGCATCAAAAGTCAGCATAATTGATACAAAAAATGGTCTAAAACCACTAAAGTCTCAAAAAACAAAAAACTTACCAACAAATGATAATTTAATTGTTTTATCTTTATCAATAATTGGTGGAATTTTATTATCGCGCTACATGCTCTGAGCAAAATTGCAAATCAAAATATATATTATAAAATAAATGACAATATCTTTAAAAATTTTTATTTCTAAAGATGAAAACTCGCAAAAAATAATTCCATTAGATGAACCAATTATATTAAACAATTGTCATGACAGCAAAGCTGCTAAAGTGTTTGTAAAATCAGTAAGTATTTTTTGGAATTATAATAATTTAGATCAAAGTATTCATCATTATACCTATGATGGAACAAAAATTGGATTCAAAGACAGATATTATACTTTTAATATTTTAAAAACTGATTTAGAAAATGTTGGTGCAATTGAACTGGAACAAATTGATTTTTCTGGAAAATGTACAATAAAATCAGATAAAACATTAAATTTGCAAACATTAGACCCAATCATAGGATTTTCTGAAAACAAAGTAATATCTGCAAATACATTAACAGAGAGCGACAGCATAGTAAATATTAATAACAACTTAGAATATTTAAACATAAGCTGTAATATGATTGATCAATCAAAAAATTTTGTAAATGGTAAAAGAAGTAATGTGCTTATTCAAGTTCCCATAGAATCTGAACAAACATTAAAAGGTAGTGTTAGTAAAATTTATCCGCCTGAAGAAACAGGAGGAATTAAATCATCAAATGGAATTTATAATGAATTAATATTAAAAGTGGAAGGAAATAATTTATCGGCAGTGGGAAATGTTTTATTGGAAATTATTATAAAATAAATGAGTTTATTCTATGGATATGAAAGTAAACATGAATCTTTAAAATCTGATGTAACAGGAAAACTTTCTACCACAGGAGGGGATATGACAGGAGATATTAACATAGGTTCACACCATATAATAACATCAGCTGATCCAACAGAAAATATGCATTAAGCAAGAAAAAAATATGTAGATGACAAAGTGAGCAAAATGAAAGGTTCAGGAAATTTATCAGGAACTTCAGCAGCAAAGCTGTTTCTATCAAAAACAAGAGGAACAATGTCAGGAAATATTACCATGGGAAATAATAAAATTACAACAACTGCAGATCCTACAGGTGATAAAGACCTTTCTAGGAAAAAATATGTAGATGATAGAGATAATGAAAAATTATCTCTGACAGATGGAACATTGACAGGTGATGTTACAATTGGAACTAAAAAAATTATTTCTTCAACAGATCCTACAAATGATACACACCTTTCTCGAAAAAAATATGTTGATGATAACTTTTTAACAATATCTAATTTTAAAAAACTAATGGCTTATAGTATTATTAATGATTATTTTCTTAATCAAGTTTCATCTTCGTATAAATTTGAATATCCAGCATATTGTGATTTGTTATTTGATAGAACAGCAGGAAAAATAGAAAAAATTTATGATAAAGGTATAGATGGAAAAAATGCAATTCAGAAAACAGAAAGCTTGCAACCAATTTTATGTTCAGAAAGTGAAAAAGTTAATAATGGATATTTTTTAAAATTTGATGGTACAAAAAGAATAATAAGTGATATTAATTTAAATATTTTGAGTGGAAAAAAAGATATAATAAATATTTTTATTGTATATAGATTAAAATCTCACTTTGGATCATCTTGGTTAAAGAGTGGTTTTTTTGGTAATGATAATAAAGGATATGACAAATTTATAGCTTTTGGATCAAATGGTGATTTAATTACATCCGGTGATGTGAATGGTTTTAATGTTATTGGTTCAGGTAGTCATTTAAGTAAATTTCCTATAGCCGCATATAAAACAAAAGCAAATGCTGGTATTTTAAATAAATGGAATTGTTTATCCATTCATTGGGACAATTATACAACACCAGCTGGAAATAATAGTAGTATATATTGTAATGGCAAAAAACTTTCCAATTTTAAAAGTAAAGTCACAACTGGATCAACAAAAACTGCATTAGGTGATATATCTACAAATAAAAACATTCCTTTAAATGGTGATATAGCATATTTTGCTTTATATAAACATAAATTAATAAATGAAAAAGATATTTCATTACATCATTATGTATTATGTAATTGGTTTGGTGTTGATCATGATGAAATTAGTCTTTAAACGGATTTTAAGATTGTAAAAATGATAAATCAAAAATCTCCAATTTTCATATCTAATTTAAATATTTAGTTTTTAATTTAAAAATAAATGAGTATAAATTTTGGAACAACAACTTATAATAAAAATATTCCTCCAACAAAAAAAAAAATATGTTTTTAATCAACTAGAATCAAAATTATCTTTAACAGGTGGTACAATGACAGGTAATATAAACATGAATGGGAATGAAATTTATAATGTTAAAAATATTGATAGTAGTTCACGAGGGCATCATCTTACTAATAAAGAATATGTTGATAGAAAAATACAAGTTGAAAGTAAAAATGTAGCTTATCAATTAAATCTTATTGAAAGTTATATTTTAAATAATGATTATCAAGGTTATTTTGAAATTTATGATGATGTAAGTAGAATTACTTATGATGGAACTGATGGAAAAGTTGAAATTTGGAAAAATCACTCTAAAAATACATGGGAAAATTTTAATCAAACTAACAACCAGGAAAAACCATTTTATAAAATTTCCGTTGTTGATCCACCAAAGAAAAGATTATATTTTGATGGTATTAGAGATAACATGAAATTAAATGTAACTAGAGATTTAGAAGTTGGAAAACCACATGTTTTTAGTATATTCACT
Source organism: Heliopora coerulea (assembly GCA_030142905.1). Classification (NCBI taxonomy): domain Eukaryota; kingdom Metazoa; phylum Cnidaria; class Anthozoa; order Scleralcyonacea; family Helioporidae; genus Heliopora; species Heliopora coerulea. Next base: position 227,212 of record JASJOG010000229.1, read on the forward strand.
GTATTGTCAACTGAAGATATTATAAATGAAAGAATTGTTGTTGGAAATAGTTCAAATTATGATGATAAATATTATGGTTTTGGATGGATAGGTGGAAAATTTTGTAAATGGAAAGGTGATGATTATATAGAAATTCAAAACAATATTTATCCTTTAAAAGCTTCAGCTATTGAATTGAATTTAAAAATGTGTATAAGTGTTGAATGAGATTTAACAATACCTACAGCAAATCATAGTAGATTATGGATAAATGGTAAACAAGTTCATAATTTTACAAGTGCTAATAAAACTTCTTCAAGAAATAACAATTTATATTTAGGGAATAGAGTTTCATGAATTTCAAATTTTTCTGCAAATCTTAACAAATTATTTAAAGGCGAACTGCGGTTTTTTAGTCTTTTGAAAAATCGTAAAATGAAAGAAAAAGAAATCAAACTTCAACATTATCTTTTGTGTAATAGACATGGAATTGATTTTTATGATTCAGCATTTAATGTAATTTAAAATACACTTGCAATAAATTTTAAATACACTTGCAATAAATTTTAAATTCACTTGTGGCAACTTGTAATAACTTTGAACAAATTTTAAATACACTTGTAATAAATTTTAAATACACTTGTGGCATCTTGCAATAAATTTTAAATACACTTGCAATAAATTTTAAATACACTTGTGGCATCTTGCAATAAATTTTAAATACACTTGCAATAAATTTTAAATACACTTGTGGCATCTTGCAATAAATTTTAAATACACTTAAATAAATGAGTGACCAAAGTGAACAAATCGAAAGCAGCAAAGTGAACAAAGCAAACGCTTCTGCTAAAATAACAACAGTTGAAAAAACCGTTAAAGTAAAAGATCCAAAAAAAGTAGAATTAGGAAAAAGATTAGCAAAATTTCAAGAGAAGCAAAAGAAAGAAAAGCAAGACAGCTTGAAGCTTCTAGAGTAGAAAAAGAAGTAAAAAATGAACAAAAAGAAATGACTGATTACATTGATTTTAGATATTTTATAGGTGTGGGGCTTGTTGCTGCACTCGGTGGATTATATTATTCATATAAAAGAGACAAAAGAGAAATCAGAGAAGAAAAAGAAATCAGTGATCGAACGAAGTGCAGTGACAGCAAGCATGGTTTCTCAGTGAAGCAAGTGAACAAGTTCATAAATAATGTAAAAAAGAAGAATGACAATGAAATTAATACAAGCACCTTTCAAGGTAAAGAAAAAAAATGCCCTATTAAAAATTTATAAAATATTTTTTTACTATATAAATAAAAAATAAAAAATGAGTGAAGTTATGAATAGAAAAGAAGTTATGAATGAATTATATGATTCTACACTAATTATTTGAATTATTTGAACAATTTGAATTCCCAAAAAAGATAATATTTGGAGAAAAGGATAAAGAAGAGTTTGAAAAAATCTGATAAATGTTATGTATGTGCTGAAGAATTTGAAAAGGATGATAAAGTTGTTGATCATTGTCATTATACTGGAAAATATCGTGGAGCTGCTTGTAAAAGTTGTAATTCAAAAATGAAAAAACCTAAATTTGTTCCAGTTATATTTCATAATTTACAAAATTATGACAGTCATTTGTTTATTAAAAATCTCGGAGTTTCAGAGGGGAAAATTAATTGTATCCCCAACACCGAAGGAAAATATATCAGCTTTACAAAAGAGATTATTGTTGATAAATTTGAATCTAAAAAAATAATTACGGAAAAACAATTTAAAAGTAGATGTAAAGAAAACATTATTGAATATGAGGAATTTACTGATGAAAAAGGTGTAAAAAAGTATAAAATTAAAGAATTGATTCATGTTAAAAAAACAAATTAGATTTATTGACAGTTTTAAATTTATGCAAAGTAGTTTGGGAAATTTGGTTGAAAATTTAAATGAAAATGACAGCGAAGCTGGAGCTTTAAATATTATGAAAAAATTTTATAAAAATGAAGAAGAACGAGAATTATTAACTAGAAAAGGAGTGTTTCCTTATGATTAGTTTGATTCTATTAAAAAATTAGAAAAAACAAAATTACCCAATATTGAAGAATTTTGTTCAAAATTAAATGATGAAAGTATAACAGAAAAGGATTATGAGCATGTGCAAAATGTTTGGAAAAAATTTAATATTGAAAATATGAGAGAATATCATGATCTATACTTGAAGACAGATGCATTGCTATTGGCAGATGTTTTTTGAAAATTTTAGAAAAGTTTGTAAAGAAAATTATATACTAGACCCCGCTTGGTATTATACTTCCCCAGGTCTTCCATGGGATGTAATGCTAAAAATGGCCAAAATTGAACTGGACCTATTATCTGATCCACAAATGTATCTTATGATTGAAAATGGAATTAGAAGAGGTGTGTCTATGATTACAAAAAGATATGCAAAAGCTAATAATCCTTATATGAAAGAAAAATACAATCCTGAAAAAGAGAAAATATATCTTACATATTTGGATGCAAATAATTTATATGGCTGGGCAATGAGCAAAAAACTTCCTGTGAGAGATTTTAAATGGATGAATGAGAAAGAATTACAAAATTGGAAAGGTGTTCCTTGTAAGATTGAAAGTTGACACCTGCGGAGCAGGAGGTGTTGAAAAATTAATTCCAAATTTGAATAATAAAGAAAAATATGTTTTACATAATGAAAACTTGAAATTATATGAAAAATTAGGATTAAAAATCACAAAAATTCATAAAGGTATAAAATTTTATGAAGAAGATTTTATGAAAAAATATATTGATTTAAACACAAATCTTAGAACAGATGCAAAAAATGAATTTGAAAAAGACTTTTTCAAACTTATGAATAATTCTGTATTTGGGAAAACTAAGGAGAATGTTAGAAACAGAGTTGATATACAATTAGTTAACAGAGAAGAAAAAGCATTAAAATTATTTTCAAAAACTAATTTTGACAAAAGAACAATATTTTCTGAAAATTTAATTTGCTGTGCATATGCATAAGAAAAAAATCAAGCTAGAAAAACCTATATATTTAGGAATGAGTATATTGGATTTATCAAAGACTTTAATGTATGATTTTCATTATAATTATATAAAATCAAAATATGGTGAAAATGCTATATTGTTATTTACAGATACTGACAGTTTAATGTATGAAATTCGCACTGAAGATTTTTATAAAGATATATCTGCGGATGTTGAAAAAATGTTTGACACAAGTAATTATCCAAAAGATCATGAAAGCGGAATTAAAACCGGTTTAAACAAAAAAGTAATTAGAATGATGAAAGACGAGTGCGGGAGCAAACAAATAGAAGAATTTGTGTGACTCAGAGCAAAATTATATTCTTATAAAATGGATGAAAAAGAATCAAAAGATGTAAAGGTGTTAAAAAAAATGTTATTGAAAAAAATATAACATTTCAAAATTATAGAGATTGTTTATTTAGTGAAGAAGAACAAATGAGAAAAATGAATTTAATAAGACATCGAAATCACGAATTGTATACTGAAAGTGTAGAAAAAAATTGCATTGTCAGCAAAAGATGATAAAAGAATAATACTTGTAAATAAAATAGACACATTAGCATATAGGCATTATGTGAATGAAATGATTGACACTTTTGAGAATATATTTGGGTTCAAGTCATAATGACAAGATTAGAATTATTGCTTAAAGTTGTATAAAAATAAGGTACAGCTTCGCTGATAAATTTCCCACCTGTCGCAAGCGTAATGATGAGGGATTTCCCCACATTCCACACATTCCAGATATCCCTAACAACCGACCAAACTGAAAATAGTTTTTATGTTGACATCGAGTTGTTCAAGTTGCTAGGGATGTTTGGTATGTTTGGAATTTGAAAAATGTTCTGGAATGTTCTGAAATTTTTTTGTCGGGTGATTCCCCTGAGACACTTTGAAAAGTTTTAGGTAATTTTTGAAAATGTGTCGAAATGGTGTGTCGGAATTTCCCATCAAATTCCCGGAAGTGACGTAAGCGAAGCGAAACGCATCGTCATCAGGAAAAAAGGGACTTCCCTGTGACACTTGTAAAAATTTTGACCCATTTTTAAAATGTGCTGAAATGATGTGCCGGAATCCCCCGTTTATAGACTACTCCTGAGGGATCACAACTTTTATCTTCACGGACCACTTTTAATTTCCATCCAACAACGGAAGATGAAATATATGAACAGTTAATTAATTTAAAACCCAACAAGGCTACTGGCAGTGACAATATTCCGGCCAAGGTTCTCAAGATATCTGCAAGAGGTATCTCTCAGAGCTTATCTTGTATTGTTAACAATTCACTGGAAACCGGAATATTTCCGAATAACTGGAAAATTGCAAGAATTTCATGCATCTTTAAGGGAAATCTTAAAACAAACCGGGACAATTACAGACCTATATCAATTTTACCGTGCCTTTCAAAGGTATGTGAATCATGTGTTAACAATCAAATACACGATCATGACAAGGAGTTTCAAACCTTTCAAGAACTAAATCAGTATGCATATACCAAGCACAGCTCGACTACCACAGCTTTAATACATGTAATTGACTCTTTGAAGTCAGCCGTGGACCAAAAACAATAATCTGTAGTAATCTTTCTAGATCTACGAAAAGCGTTTGATGTCATTGATTATCGTGTTCTTTTGAACAGGCTCAGAAAATGTGGTTTTGGTGAGGTGGAGACAAACTGGTTCTGTTCATATCTCACTGACAGACAACAATATGTGGTTTGTAATGATGTTCAGTCCGAGTCACTACCACTTACAAACGGGGTCCCATAGGGCTTTATGTTGGGCCCTCTGTTGTTTTGTTTACTTTTTAATTCTATTGTGCATAGTTTCATCTATTCTAAACCAACGCTTTATGCCGATGACACTGAAGCGCATTGTTCCCACACTAATCTCGATGAAGCACAGTAAAATATGAACCTCGACCTAAAAAATGTTGAAAAATGGTTGGCCAAAAACAAGATGATAGTCAATGTCAAAAAGACCAAAACGATGGTAATTGCATCGCGCCAAGCCGTAAAAGAGGCCAACAAGATTAGAATTTATTTGAATAACGACTTGGTCGACGAAGTCATTACCTTTGATTACCTCGGTGTCCGCATCACTAATATCCTCTCGTGGGATCAACATGTAAACAAGTTATGTCAACGAATATATCCAAAACTGGGCTTATTGAATCGTATATCTTCATTCTTACCCAAGGCCATTTTACTCCGAATCTATAAACAAACTATACTACCTGTATTGGAATATGGTTCCATTGTGTGGCATGACTGTGGCTCTTCTTTAAACAAAAAGATCGAAAAATTGCAGAATCGTGCCATGAGAATCATTCTTCATCACGGAAGGTCAAAATGTACACAAGAAATGCGAAAAATTTATAAAGTGAAAGCAGGGTACATCAAGCAAGAAACTGTTTATGTAAGAGAAGAGTATAATGAAAATACAGCGGACCATTACCTAAGCAGTTCTTGTGTCTACCAACTCTGAGGGGATTTTCGCCTTCAAGATGACGAAATATCATGCTCTGAAACGTAATTTCTAGTGTTTCTGTTGAGATATTTCTGAAAGACTTTATTCAGTCTCACATAATTATAGGTAAATGGAAAATAAGTCCTCTTTGTTCTACCAGTGAAAGGATTCATGTGTTAAAACAGTAATTTAGCCCTTCAGCTTGCATGGTCATCTTCCATATCTTATTCTTGCTACTGTAAATCATTGCATTCAGCTCAGTAGAAGCCTTGGAGGCTATAGAATCAACAGACAAATACTACTGGCTGAGATGAAAGCATTTCTATGTTCTGTGCATTATTTGCAGGCTTGTTTTAGAAATTGTGGAGACATAATGTTTTGATAGTTAAATACCTTTACTAAACATAGTTTGAAATAATTAACATAGCTTTTGATGTATTTATTAATGTTGTTCTTGGTTCAGTTCGAGCCTGACTGCATAGTATGTCTTTCGAAGTTAATGGTCGTGCTAAATACAGTACTAGCTTTTTTTGTTTTCCAATTTTTTCCTGCATGAAGCTGACAAAATTTTTAATATGATTTTCAAAACTTTATATCATGACTGTACCTGAACATCTTTCGAGAAATTTTTATAGTTACTTATATATGTGGAGACTGGACTGTTTTTTCAGTAATTGAAATTTGATATTGTCCTCTTGTTACAATATCCTATTTATCTACAAACTACTAGACATTACTAGAGCCACTGTGAAAAAAACAGCATCAATATTGAAAACGTCATTCTGTGCTATTACAGCAAAGAACTTTATGAAAGTAAAATCACGAAAGACCAGTACATATGATATTAGGGAAAAGGTTGAGGACAGCCAAGCTGAACACATTTTAACTTGAGATAGCCATGTGATAGCAGAGATGTCCTTCAGCGGTAGACAGGGGTAATGGGACTTGGTATTACATGGACGATTTCCGGATGGTTTTTTTAATAATTTGGAGCTTTTTTACAACGTACGACCTAGGGTGACTGGAAAAAGTGCTATTCCATCAAATTACAGTATTTTAAACTAATCAAATGAGGAGAAGCATGAAATACAAGCAATAAATCTCACCAGTCGGAAAAAAATTGAACGAGATGCCCGATACTCGCATTTCATAAACAAAAATTCCAGTCTAGGCTGCAATCATTACAAAGTTTAAAAGGGTCGTTTAACTCTGTACTTTGTTGTGTGGGTCGAGTAAATTGACTTTCGAGGATCCGGCACTTGGGCTTTTGCCCGGTTGAGACGCTATCTTGGAATGCCAATGTTGGCGCGTCTTTGTTAAGTGAGTCAGCAGCCTGTATCTACTATGTTATAGGCTATCCATGTTGGATTCAATCAGCATTGTCAGTGGCCCTTAAGTGTGGTAATCACCTCTGGTAAAAGATAAAACAGTCAAAAATATGTTTCATTTTGCCAACTTTAAACTACATTTTGTTATGCTCAGAGTGCTTAAAAACCATTCTCAAAATGCAGGAAATGGCATTTACAAGGCTCTAAAATTCAAAATTTTCCGAGGGACCATGCCCTCTGAACACCCCTACACATATCTCGCGCATTCGGCGCTTGCATCGAACAATAGTACGAGTTTTGAACTAAGTTTTCGTCCTACGCTTTATTCCATTCGGGAACTCTATGGTTTCGTGACAATTACAACGTTAAAAACTCAATATGTCCGTCATATTGAACTATATTTTTAAGAGTTATTAGAACCAGAGATGTCACCTATGGAAAGATTGACTATACGTACAATTATTCACGAAATTTCTTACAATTTTAGGGTATTTTAAGGCATTTTTCGCGTTAAAAGGTCTATAAACGCGGAACATTTTAAACATTTTTTAAAATTTTGTTAATGTATGTGGTATGTTAACGAGGTATGTTAACCTCGAAAATGATGACTAATGGCTCCCGTATGCAAACTTGTTTTTGCCAAGCTGTACTACTTGAAATGCAAATCTTAAACAATGGAATATCAAAAGATCCAGAATGTAGTCATTTATCTCATTTCAAAGGGAACCTTTTTTGATATAACAAGGAAATTATTCAGCGTAATATTGGCGAGTTCAACTCTCGGCAGTCAAACTTAAAGTAAGTTGGTATAATTTGTGAAAAGACCTATTTAATAGTAAGAGTTTTTGACTACAGAATAGAAATACTGGCATACAGTCTTAAATTAGTGTTGTCTCATAAATATGATACACAGTTCAACTACCTAGAGAGAAAGAACAAGTATAAAAATGAACCCACTAAGATCTCTTCATCATATAATGAATTGAGTTAGATAATTTCTCGTTCTCTACTTTGCATACAACGGCTTTAGTAAACTTGGAATGAAATGTTTAAAACACCATTGTAGGTAAAGCAATCAACGCTCTTCTTACATAGCTTTTTTAAGATTAAGATCCTTTAAACATGGTTTTGAAATACGTTGATATCATAGTGAATGATAATTTACGATAAGATAAAAGAAAATGAAATAAACGCACTAAAAAAAGGCTACACAGTCACTAAGATTTAGATGCTGTTGAACCGTTTAGTCCATAAGAGAACTGTATGAAACTTATAGAGAGGTAAAATACTACGTGAAGAGTAGTTCTAAACAATTAAGAAAGAGCACAATCCATTTCGGCAAACCACTGATCAAGTGCTGTACGTCTGCTGACTCAAAAGAAACAAATCACCTATATATACAGTCACAAAAACTGATGACATCAACCCGGAGATATGCGGGAGAGTATATAGGACTGGCAGGAAAACAATTCTTTATGTCGGATCAGATCTGGATCATTAAGTTTTATGGAAAGGGCTTCCATCACTTTAAATTGAATGGCGGAAAAACACTTGTAAAGAATTCTAAAATTACCGTCCGAGTAGGTTTCAGGGCAAGACTTTTAATAAACAAAAGGTGTTTGCCAACAGCTGAGTCACATCCGATGAAATGACTAAATCGGCATCGTCGATCTGGTGGTTGATGTGATGGCTGAGTTTTATTTCTAATGACACAAGTAACATGTTGTTTGATGCTATCACCCGGTTTCTGATTAGTTCTACCAACATAGCGAGATCTACATTCGCATTGCAGCCAATACAGATTCTTTGTGAGTGGATGGGAGGATAGTTTTTGTCGAAAACATACCAACAAATCTAGCGACAAAAGATGTTCACTCAGTAATTAATTTGATCGATTGTCCGACAGTTTTAGAAATTTCTTCTATCCACGGAATTTTTAAATAGACTGGACATTTAGCAAGTCTACCTTGAGGAATTTCTTCAAAAGCGGACAAAAAGCACTTGATAGAACTTTTAATTAAAGTGAAAAAACAAACTAAACCATCACGTTAACAACCTGAACGACAATGCTGATCTGGTCATTTCATCGGTTGTGATCAGCAGTTGGCAAACACCTTTTGTCTAATAAGTCTTGCGCTGAAACCTACTCAGAGGGTAATTTTAGAATTGTTTACGAATGCCGTTCCTCCTTTCAATTGAAGTGATGAAAACCATTTGCATAAAACTTAATAATCCTGATCTGTGCCGGCAAAAGAAATCTGTTTTCCAGGTAGCCCTAATTTTACCCTATAGGAACCTATTTAGATTTAACGAATTGTGACAGAATTTGCAATGGTGAATGCTTGTGTTATTCTCTAATGTTACGGACGTGCACCTGTAGAAGTTTTACACGATATACAATGAAAATGTGCCTTGAGGAATTCGCTTTATGAAGTCTATATAAAGGCCTCACGTTAAAATCTTTTGTTAAGGGACCAAGATGCATGCTTGTTGACTACACTGACCACGATTTCTACACATGCTGCGAGGTATATGCTAATGCTGGATAAGTGAGATAAAGGAGCCAATCAGATTGTGTAAATGGGATTCTTATGCGCCTTTACGGCCCATAAGTTGGTCCAGATTTATAAATTATTTTTTGATAAGATAGATAACGATACAAAAATCTCATATGCAATTTCACATATGAAAATGATCTTACATAATATGTAAATTGTTTTAATTCCATATATGAGATAAAAATTTGAAAAGTGAAATTAATTTTGAGATGTGAATCTTCCATCTTATATGCTAAAATACATGTTTCGAATACCAGAATTGCACGTCAGAAACTCTGAATCAGTTCATTTTACTAGCGAATTAGGTATTTCATGTGTGAAAACGTTCTAACTTTATAAGTGCAATGATAATTTCACATGTGAAAATGTGCCATTTCCATATGCTTTTCTTATATGAAATGACATGAGAAATTTTTGTAAGGGAATGTTCTTCGACCAAGCATTTTCGTGCGTGGCACAGTGAATTAGTGGATTTAATATTGAGATGGCTAAAGTTAAGCACAGCTACGCTGATTAAAAAAGTTCAGGGATGTTTACATATAGATAATATCATGAAAAGAAGAAGGGAATGTGTGACAGGGAAAGGAAAGCCGAGTTTAAGGGATTTGATGATGGTTAAGTGAAGAAATCAGGAATTGGGAGGGAGTTTTAAGACAAGATTAATTTATTTCAGTAAAATTCTTGATTTTTGAAGTTGTATGAATAGGATATAAAACGAAAATATATCTACACAATGGAAACATCTTGAAAAGCTAAAAGTGCAAGTTAAAAGCATAACAAGAATTGAAATCGTGAATTTTCGAGCTTACTACGCAGTTATCTGAAAATAAATCTGGTAAAAAGAAATTTAAAAACTGTTATACGTAAACCAAAACATATAAAACTCAGGATGAACGATCAATTTTCAGTAATCAACCCAGCCAGACACAAAAGGTAGGTATTTTGTGTGCGCTGACCGACAAATAGTGGGCTCAATGATTTTCGAAATAACAGTTGCTTTCGGAAAAGGAAAATGACTACCTCACCTTTCATCGCCAAGGCAACGTTTACCGTTTCCGAAGTTCAAATATTACGGAGATTTTTCTCTAAAAACAATTTGTGGATCTTACGTTAAATAGTTCTTGAGATATTGGCCGCGGGCACATTCCACCCGGGCCTTCCCCTTTACTCCAGAAAGTTCCAAAACGTCACAGTCTGACGCTAATACGAGCTGTGACTAAGGTCTTGACTAGGGTTAACGCTTGTACGAGCTGACGTGCAGTGTTTCGACTTTGTTTAACCCTATCTGGCATGGACTCCTGTTGCTTCTGGGGAGGTCGGGTACAGATTCACTCTCACCCCATAATTTCATTTGTATTGCGCCTATTTCAATGAAACGTGGCAGAAATATGAAATATGCAACGCTCTATAAGATTAAGTATTACTTGGTTCCACATACGTGATGACGCCAGTATTGCGTCACTCAACGGTGCTTTTACCTGCGCTTTTTTAAAGGCCTATCCACATTATACGATTGTCGTATACGATTGTTCACTTTGGCGTATGCGATTATGTCATAAAAGTACAATTCCTGCTCGCCATTTGCTCCCGAATGTTGCAATTTGCCCTAAGGAGTCTTATCACTGCATCGGATGCATTGAATTGAACGACCGTATACGAGAGTCGTATGGTGTAAATGGACCCTAATGCTAATTGTTTTTCAGTGGCATTTCAACAAACATTTACAGTAAAGAAAATCATTCAACATGAAAGATCGAGGGAAGAATTTATAGCATGGGAAGGAGTTTATTTCAGTTTTGTTTGATTGCGATGTCACAATGATGTCATACTTAGTTTAAAAGTTCTTGGTTTTAATTGATAAATCTTTTTATTTTACGTATTTATTTCACAATATGACGTTCTTTGCTATTTGCAAGTTGTTTTAATCTTCCTGATGTACATGTTGGCGCAAAAAACTCGGCGTTATGATGGATCTTTAAAAAACTTTTTGTAACTCGAAATATTTTCCATTTGAGCTAGTATTTAATTTGAACAAGTATTTTGAGGATTTTGCCTAGCAAATATCCAATTCTTCAACTTCTTTTCAAAAGCAAAAAGGTAACCCTTAACTTGAGTTTAACATTGCAACAGCTTTGTGGGTTAAATAAATGTTGATGGAGGAAAACGTGTTTTCACATGTGTTTATTATTTGATGCTGATATCATTCTGTTTCTGCTTGTCAGGTGTGTGTAAGAAAGATATCCTGATCCTTTTGGGCATGTCAGACAGTATCGGGAAACATAATTTCGACAGCAAAGTAAAGCCGTTTCTCCAAAACCTGGTCAGGAATAAAAAACTGAATGTCGGTCCTGAAGGAACACATATAGCCATGATTGTATTTAGCAGCAAAAGCCAAACGAAAGTCCTGTTGAACTTTGGAGTCAGAACTAGCCAAAATGATGTACATGAATTTATTGAAGGCTTGCTGTATGATGACCATAAAGGTGACCAAACTCGGACTGGTTTTGCCCTTCAGATGGCCAACAACCAGGTGATAGCTTGGAGTATGATCTAAAAGTAGAGTACTCAGTAGGTGGAGTTCAACGACGGGTAAAAAGCCAAAAGATCAGAGACCTGACGAAACCTATAAAATGAGATTTTCCGACCTTTCGAGCGAAGGCCTTTCATCAGAGTCTAATAAAATGACTTTTGCTCGAAATGTTGTTACCTACTCTCGTACAATTTCAAAATGATTCTAAAGTTGTTGCGGGAATCTCCGGTCTACTTGAAATGGATTAAACGAGCGTACTGCTTCCAGTTCAGTCGATAGCTCAACTGCCAACGCAGTTGTCCGGATCGGAAAGCCAGTACGAAAAGTTTAAACCCACTTGAGTCAGCTTCTTTAGTTGAGTTTATTCTGGTCTTGTCTTGCCAATTCCCTAATCTTTCACAGGTGATAGTTTGCCCACTTATGTCGGTTAACCACTTAACATAATTTTTGATCGGCTTGACGCTCCTGTATTGACAGGGACACAAAAGGAAATAGCCTGTAAACTCGACCTTCATTGACATACTGGGAGGAAAAGCTATCTGCCAGAATGAGTCATTCGATGGATGACATAGGGTCTGATTATATGATCCCTCTCTGCCGGGACGGGGCAGAATATAGAGCCAGTAAATCTATCCCGTAATAAATTTTGATTTCGATTATATGGGGAAAATAGTCCGACTGGGAGAAATGAAACTAAGCTTGGCACAAAAATTTATGTTGCCGAAGTAGGCCGACGTGTTACCAAAGCGTCTGTGGTGGAGTAACCCAGTCGCTCCATTAAATTGACTATAATTGCTAATTGTTAATCCATTGTTAACTGACTATTATAGTAAATTTAAGGCAAATTTGTCAATTTTTATTGGCATTTGGTTCAATTGTCACTGGGGGGGTGACATGTCAACGGTTAGGCTAATCGTAAACCTAATCCTAAACCTAACCCCAATTTTAACCCTAATCCTTACCCAAATTCTAAACGCAGTCTTAAATTGAGTGTAATAGTCAATTTGCCATGGGTTAACAATTAGTTATGATAGTGAATTTAAGGGAGAGACTGGGTTGGGAAAAACGATTAATGTCACGTGCGCGCGAAATTTTTCCCGCCTTGCCGGGATATTCCAATTATATGGACGAAAAACATCTCGGTTAAGCAGGATCCTTCTCATCTAAGGCGAGATCTCGCCAGTAAAAGTTACCCGTCTAGCCGACACAAGACAAGCTCCCCATCTAATTGCAAATTAATTTTAACAAGAGGTTGATCGTGAAAGTTGAATCTTGGCAAAACGTCCCGTGCTGGCAAAATGGAATGACTTTCTCCACATAATCGGTCCTTTATTTTCTCTTTGCCTTGCTTAAGTGAAACATACCTTTAGAAGTAATGAACACAAATTTAATCTTGAATAATTTGAAAATTGTCGGATAAAACGCAGTGAAACTATAGTATCAAAACGAAAGGTTTCGTTGATTGTCCGTTTATCAGAAAGCAAGTAGATTCTAAATAAATATTAAAAGTTTATTCCAATTTTGTTAGATTACCACTTTGCATCTTCCTGGAAAATAGACTCACACTATTAGCTGGGAAACAAGCAAGATTGGTTTCAACTGCCACAGAATATTTTACGCAAATTTTTGCGATGTTCACTTCTAAAACATATTACAGACTTTACTCAGGCTTGGACGCGCCATTGTAATTGAAATTTTATTTTCCCTAATGTCTAGTAGATTGGTGTTAATGGTCGTCTGTTGGCTCTATGGAATGCCCTTTGACGCATATGGTTGGGTATCTATGCTAGTAGATGTCGATTAAATACAATGAATGTATTTTTTACGTTAATGAGTTTGAGGTGGGCTTTAGTGATACTGTATTTTCTGGTAGTGAACAGCAAAGTGTATGTTGTACTAGTTGATGATGTACCATGCAGAAGTCTCACTGATTTAATTTTTTGCACAAAGCAAACTCTGTTCTGCATATTATTTACATTATTCCTCCAATCATCATAAGATCTTTTCTATCAATGAAGCATCTAAGAGAAATCGTTTCGTGTACCTGAAGTAGGGGCAAGGGTATTTTTGTGACCCGCGAGTCGTCAACTTTTTATTTGTGAATTGTGATTTAAAGAAATATTGTTCCATGAGTTGTGAAAGAAAAATAATGCCATGGATCGTAATAATGGACAAGATGCAATTTTAATTTTTTTGATTCTTGAAATGCAAACTTTTCATCGTGAAGTTGTGACATGACTCCGCATTGTCCTCCTTTTTAAAACGGAGGCGATTTCATTTGAGTACAATTTACAACTGCTGATTCAGACTGTTACTTAACACTGTAAAATTGTTATGAAGTCATTCAAATTTGATGAAAATTGTTCTGAACACCTATAGTATGCTTTTCCTAAAATATGTGACCACCTGACTGTGGCATAATTTTCGGTGTCTTTTGAAGAGAGGTAGAGTTAAACCTTTTAAAGTATAATACATGGCCAAATGGTTGGTAAGTTCTTCGGGCAACGTAAATTTCTTGTTAAGTTGCTTGTTGTTTGTAGATTTTTCCGACCTACAATCCGAAGAATGCAAGACCGCAAGTTGCTGATGTCATCCTAATCATGACTGATGGTGAACCAAGCGGAAGGCATGATGAGAAACAAATTGCCTACGATACCGCTAAAGCTCTCAAGAATAAAGACGTTTTGATTGTTGGTGCTGCGATTGGTGATCGAAGACAAAATTTTAAACGAATACTTGAAAGGATTACCACCACTCCAGAAGATACATTTGATGCAGATTTTAACCAGCTTGACACTATTTTGAACAAATTAGTGGACAAGTCGTGCAAACCTCTTGTGCCAGGTAAAATTTATTCATTGTGGTCTGGTAGTAAGTTGGGAAATAAAGTCTTTCTCTGGCCCATTATTTTTCGGTCCCATTCCCTCTATCCCTCTATCCATTTCTCTTCTCCTTTTCCACTTTACTAGTTATCTCTAAATGATGAATAATATCCAGCATTTATTCTAGATTTTAAGTAATAGTCCCAACACTAGTCTGAGTGTTTCATCCGGTATTTCAAACACGAGAATATAATGTAAACCGAGGAGTGTAGCTGAGAGGTTATTGTTGTTTCTGGGTGTTTGGACTCCTCTGATGAAACATGATAAACCAATTTTTTAAAGTAGTTTCTCAAATGAGTATTCCCATTGATTTATTGCATGCATATGTAAATTTACAAAAATGTGGTCCCGATCACTGGTGATTTTCCGACAGGTTTTTATTGGATATGAAAATGTATGCATATCATGTGATACACGTTCACGGATTGGCTACTGTAACTCTTGAATTATTTATGATCTTTCGATAAAAACTGGACAAAAACTGTACTAGTTAGTTATTCTTTCAGGTCAAAGTCTTTTATATCTTTCGTGTCATTTTTTTATCTTTCATGTCTTAGGCAAGATATTTCTCTTGCGCAATTGAAATTTTATTGTCCCTCATGTATAGTAGAATGGTGTTAATGGTCGTCTGTTGGCGCTATGGAATGCCCTTAGATGCAAGTGGTGGCGTATTTACGCTAGTGAATGTCGATTGAATAAAATTAATGTATTTTTGCGTCAATGAGTTGTTCTTCAGCTTTCTACAGCGTTAAATATTTTCGTAATTGAATTTCTTTGTGGTGAATGTTCTAAATACACGATAGCAATGACTCAGCTAGAGAATAAAAAGATCTTCGCGTTCATGTTTAACAATTAGATTATGAGCTCGAGATTTCCATGAGGTGATAGTTGACGAGGGCGAAGCCTGCGTCAACTATTACCTCATAGAAATCGAGAGCGATGTTGCTATACTTAAGTATTGCAACATCTTATTAAGTGTATGCGCACTTTTCCATTGGAATATCAATTCCTACGGGAATTTATTTTCAAGATCGGATTATAGCAATGCGGGACCCTGTTCAGGAAAATGTATTTATGAGTGCATATAAGGGCCCATATGCACGATACGACTGTCGTATACTATTGTTCGTTTTGATACATCCGATTCAGTCATAAGAGTTTTCGAGACCAATTGCAAAATTCTCGAGCGAATAGCAAGCAGGAATTGTGCTTTTACGACATAATCCCATACGATAAAGTGAAAAATCACATGCGACGATTGTATCGTGGGCATGAGCCTTTAACAACATATTTAAAACAGGGTTAGACGTAAGTCTACCGTCGCCAGGGATGATTTTAGTTCTCCTTCAATTTCATTAAAACCAGTTTAAAGATTTTTCTACCTAAACATAACACTCCGGAATAAAAAGTGTATTAGGCTGGTCCAACATCGGAAAATATTGGACAAATCAGCGACCGATCGAGGAAAATTTTACGTACGGATGGAAAAACAAACTCAACGATATAATAACATTACCACTTCTAAATTTTTCAACTAGAAAAGTTATTCAGTCTATTCAAAATTTTTTTAAAATCTATTGAAATATGTTTATGCATCGAATTTGCTTACATTAATATATTGTTACATATTATATATGTGTGAGCGGTTGGAAGACAAAGGGATAAAGGAGTATTATTGTAATTACTCGAGTTAAAAAAATAACTTTATTGAATAACTTTCCAGTGCATCTAAGTCCTTCTGAAATAGTTCAGGTTAGAACATTTGAATTGAAGGGTGTAATTCATACTGTTAGAGAAATTAGACTTTACTTCTCTTTGAAATCAAGTCCCCACTTTGAAATTAATCAGTAAAGTCGAAAAATCGGTAAGTCGTCAACTTTAGTTATTCAGTATTTACCGTCCATTTCGGTTGATACCTAAAATGGGGCTGTCGCAGTCGTAAAATTGTGAGCTGAAACTTGGGGTCGGCTACCAAGATAGTTAGGCTACCAAGATAGTTAGGCTACCATTAGATTTGTTATTTTCGTATTTTTTTCTTACCCGATTCTTCACCTGAAAATAAGATTGAAGGGTATATATTTTTGTTTCATAGCGATCAAGGCATGTTCTTCAGCGCTGGATGACTGTCACAGATTTGCCACATGTATTGACACAGCTCCTGGAATCTATACTTGTAGATGTAATGAAGGATATACTGGGAATGGGAGGAAATGTGGGATGGAAATGAGGGTTCATGCATGGTGGGGTTGAGGTGAGTTTTACAGTTATCCAACATAAAACTTGACGTAATCCAACAATCGTTCCGACCCGTTGCTATAGTATTGAGTCAACCTAATCATTAGGAAATAGCGTCTGACTTATGAGGCTATCATAGGTAACGTTAAGTCTGGACTTTTTCTATGCAATCAATACTAAACTCGAAGTGAAGGCTTTAAATTTAAGCATTTCAGAATCATCCTCAGGTATATACATGAGCAGAAATTTTTCATGATAATCTGACACTGCCCAATTCAATTGAAATGTGTTGACTCGAGTGGGAGTTGAATTCGCACCTTCGGTGTCACATCATGAGAAATTTCTGCTCATGTATATCTCAAAGGATGATTCTGAAATAGAATTTAAACACTGCACATCCTCTCATAGATAAGCGTTAAGTTGTCGCAAAAATATCTCATGCGCTTAAGTTGGATAAAAACTCGCCTCCAATCCTTGTGGACTCGATAGCTCAACAGGTAGAGCGGTGGACCGGTGTACCGAAGGTGCGAGCTCAAATACCGCATGCGTCAACATTTTTGGGTCTGCTGTTGCTAATCAACAGCAGAGCTATGCCAATTGGCATAATTTGCCATTATGAGCACAATTTTCACGATTTTTCCGAAAAAAACACTACAAGCATAATTATAATTTATGCTTCTTCTGAAGCATTAAATTACTCATTTTCCCATACTGAAAGAGTTTATTATCATAATTTGCAATTAATCAGCGTCGAACAGCATGAGAGCGTTTGTAGTTTCGTAACCAGTCTCTTCTGAGAACTGACCCACTGCCCGCGGGCTGTACCGCTGTAGTGCTGTAGTGCTGTTTGTTTAACAATCAAGATGGCGACTTACAGTGATTTGGAGGATGGCAGTGATTTAGAACGTGAAAATGAAGTGAGATAAACAGCCAGTGGTCCAGGAACAGCTGAAATAACCCGACAAAGAACTCTGACATTAATTGAAAAGAAATAATTATGGAAAGAGAGGAACATCTGATGCGAAAAATGTAATTCTCATGAGCATTCTCTCTCCTCTCCTCATGCTTCAGTGACCTGCAAGATTATGTCCTTGTAGATTACATGCAAGCTGGTGTTATGCCACATTACAACAAGCGATAAGGACAGAGTTGTTTGTTAAACAGTACGAACAAGTATAGTATTGGCTCTGCATGAACTACTTACAGTTATAGTAGTCTATAAAGTGGGGATTCTAGCGCATTTTCTGAATTTTAATGAGCTTTCAAAAATTGATTACGTCATCATTTTTTGTTACATTTACTTCCGGTTTCTTAATGACGTCATCGAATTCTAAGAATTACTTCCGGTTTACCAAAACCTGTCAATCATTTTCATAACCTGTCAAATCTGGTTCAAACTGGATTTTCAAATTTACCTAAATTTTTCACATTTTCGAAATTAAACATTTTTGAAATTTTCAAAATTTCAAAAACATGAAAATCATAAAATAAAGTTTATAATTTTTTATGGTTTGAATCCAAATATTTTTTCATATTCTTCAACCATATCATTCATGTAATGACCAAATGCAATTGTGTCAATTTTATTTTCAAGTATGTTTCGTTTGTCATCTTTTGCCGACAATGCAATTTTTTCAACACTTTCTGTATACAAGTCATGATTTCGATGTCTTATTAAATTCATTTTTCTTATTTGTTCTTCTCCATCAAATAAACAATCTTTATAATTTTGAAATGTTATTTCTTTTTTAATTACATTTTTCTTAACACCTTTACATTTTTTTTCTTCTTTTCCTTCGTTGTCTTCACCATCTCCACACATTTTATAAGAATATAATTTTGCTCTCAATCCTACAAATTCTTCAATTTGTTTTCCACCACACTCATCTTTCATCATTCCAATTACTTTTTTGTTTAATGCAGTTTTAATTCCACTTTTATGTTCTTTTGAATAATTACTTGTATCAAACATATTTTTTACATTTGGTGAAATATCTTTATAAAAATCATCAGTTTTAATTTCATACATTAAACTATCAGTGTCGGTAAATAATAATGATGCATTTTCATCATATTTTTTCTTAATATAATTATAATGAAAATCATACATTAAAGTTTTTGATAAATCCAATATACTCATTCCTAAATATATTGGTTTATCTAACATAATTTTTGTTTTATACATATGAATTGCAATTAAATTTTCAGAAAATATAGTTCTTTTGTCAAAGTTAGTTTTTGAAAATAGTTTTAATGCTTTTTCTTTTCTGTTAACAAGTTGAATATTAACTCTGTTTCTAACATTTTCCATTGTTTTTCCAAATACAGAATTATTCATTAATTTGAAAAAATCTTTTTCAAAATCATTTTTTGCACTTGTTCTCAAATTTGTATTCAAATCAATATATTTTTTCATAAAATCTTCTTCATAAAATTTTACTCCTTTATGAATTCGAGTAATTTTTAATCCCAACTTTTCATACAATTTTAAGTTTTCACAATGTAAAACATATTTTTCTTTGTTATTTAAATTTAGAATTAATTTTTCAACTTGTCCAATTTTTAATCTTTCTGGAGCAAGAGGATATTCATTATGTGAATCATGTAAATTTTCTGGATATTCTAAATCAACTTCTAAAATACAACTACCGGAATGGTCAGCTCCAACGTTTTTCCAATTTTCCAATTCTTTTTCGGTCATCCATTCGAAATTTCTCACAGGTAATTTTTTACTCATTGCCCAACCATATAAATTATTTGCATCCAAATATGGAAGATAAACACTATCTTCTTCAGAATTATATTTATTTTCCATATATTTGTTATTTGCTTTTGCATATCTTTTTACAATCGTTGAAATTCCGCATCTGATTCCCTTTTCAATCATAAGATACATTTGTGGGTCATGCAATAATTCCAATTCAATTTTTGTTATTTTCAACATCGCATCCCAAGCTAATCCAGGTGATGTATAATACCAAGCAGGGTCCAATTTATAATTTTGTTTACAAACTTTTCTAAAGTTTTCAAAGACATCACCCAAAAGTAAAACATCAGTTTTCAAATATAAATCATGATATTCTCTCATATTTTTAATTTTAAATTTTTCCCAAACATTTTGTGCGTGTTTATAATCTTCATCACTTATATTTTCATCATTTAATTTGGAATAAAATTCTCCAATATCAGGTAGTTTTTCTTCTTTTAATTTTTCAATATTATCAAACCAATCATATGGAAAAACACCTTTTCTAGTTAATAATTCCCTTTGTTTTTCATTTTTATAAAATCTCTTCAAAATATTCAATTCATTTTTATCTAAATTATTAACTAAATTTGCTAAACTAGTTTGCATAAATTTAAAACTATCAATAAATCTAATTTGTTTTTTAACATTAATAATTTCTTTGATTTTATACTTTGGGTTTTCACTTGCTTTGCTGGTTGATGGTAATTCTTCACATTCAATAATATTATCTCTACATTTACTTTGAAGTTGTTTTTCTGTCATTATTTTTTCAGACTCAAATTTATCAACAATAATTTCTTTTGTAAATGAAATATATTTCTCCTCATTGTTGGGTATGCAATTAATTTCACCTTCTGAAACACCTAGATTTTTAATAAACAAATGACTATCATAATTTTGCAAATTATGAAATATAACTGGAATAAATTTTGGTTTTTTCATTTGTGTATTACAACTAATATATGCAGCACCTCGATATTTTCCAGTATAATGACAGTGATCTCTAACTTTTTCAATATAGTCTACTTTCTTTTCTTCTTTGTTTTTCACGTTTTTCACGTTTTCTGTTTTTTCTTTGTCTTTTCTGTTTTCTGTGTCTTCAAAATATTTTTTAAATTCTTCTGCATCAATTTCATCATTCATAAACATTTCATCCATTTTTTCAAATTCACTAAATTCATCATCCACCTGGTTTTTTTCTGTTTTTGGTTTTTCTTGTATTTCTACTTTTTTATGTTTTTCAAACTTGATTCCACAAGCATAACAATTTTCAGCTAATCTAAAATCTACTTTATCTTTTTCACTTAATATTATCTTTTTTGGAAATTTAAATTTCTCATGTATTTTTTTAATATTGTTTTCTAAACTTTCTACAAATTTTAAAGAAATGTCAAAATCAGCGCTTGCGCCGGCTCTGCCGTCACCAGGTTTTTTACTACATTTTATTAATTTTGGTCTAAATAAATTATCATCAAAACATTTTATCAAATAACAATATCCAGATGGTTCATGTTTTTGAAATTGTTTTGTATGTTCACCAATATTTTTATCCTCGAATTTTAAATTACATTCAAAATCTGCTTAAATTACAAATGGAATATCATGCATTCTTTCATAATTTTTAAACTTTAATTTTTCACCTTTGTTTGGATAAACAGTTTTTCCACATTCATACTCTTTACAATATTCTAAATGATTTTTAAAAACATTTTCTTTACTAAAATGTTGTAAACAATAGTTGCAAATATATTTTTTTTCTTTATGTTTATTAACCTGAGTTGAAAACAATCTACTCATATTTTTAATTAAACAATAATGTTTGCAGCTTTGCTGCTGAGGACTTTGTCCGATGTCGCCATTCTCATTTGATATTAACAATATATTTACACGTGGTTGTTTTTCCTGTTGTTCCAAATCAAATTTACTTACTCTCAAAGGGAAAATTTCATGATCTTTATTACCAAATCTTTTTTCTTCGTTATATTCAAATAAATTAATTGAAATGTTATTATTTTTTTCAAATTTATCAATATCAGAAAATCCACATGGAAAATTAACATCTTTAACATTAAAACTTTCAGCTTTCTTTTTTAGAATTTTTGTAATTCTTCCAGCATCTTTCAAATTAGGAGTGGTTTTTAAAATTTCACTTATTACAACACACCACAATAAACACTTTTGATCCTCATTTTGTGGATTGATAATTACTTTTTTATTTTTTAAAAACTCTGGTAAAGGAATATAAGATGAAGTAAGTAATCTTTTAATTTCATTAATATTAAGAATTATTTTTAAACCTTTGTTAAATTTCCGCAAACTTGAATTTTTTAAAAATTCTTCAAAACTTAAAATAACTTTTTGAGTCATTTTTTCATATATTTCATCGAAATTACTTCCATCAAAAATTTCTTCATAATAACTATGAAAATGAGCTTTATCTATGGTTGTTTCTCCTGTAGCTGGATTTGTTTTTGACATCAAACATTCAAGAGTTATTTGTTGTTTTGTGCTTGGATTTTTTTTTAATTTTTCAATCACCAATGGTTTTATTTTTTTCAAGAGAGTCAAAGGATCATATAAAGACAATTCAAATTTTTTCAAATCCATTTGATATCTTTTTGTTACATTCAAAGCTTTTTTATCAATTTTAAATTTTGCGGTTGGATTGTATGTTTGTGTAACTTTACCTTGTATGTTGTCAAATATATCTGAAAAATTATTTTTTAATTTATTATACCAATTTGTTATTTTTCCAACTCTTTTATTTACATCGTTCGCGTTATTTCTATATTTATCAAATAAATTAAGCAATTCTTCTTTAGATTTATCTAACAAATTATTTGCTTTTTCCTTTGATTTTTCAACAAAATTATTTTTTAAAATTTTTTTTGGTTTTAATAAAGGAGTGTTAATTTTTGGAACATCTGTGTCCAATAAATTTCTAGTTGTATTCATTCTTTATTTATATATTTTTTTTAATTTTTTTAAAGTCAAAAAAATTTAAAAAAATTGAAAATTTTTTTTCATGTTTGGTCATGTGATTAAATTTAAAAAAAATAACTGATTACTGAATTTTAGTAAATATAAAAATATTAAATGATGAATATAATTTTTTTAAACTTGGAACTAAAATAATTTTGTAAGTTGTAGTATAAATTTTTTCTCCAGTTTTGTAATCAATTTCAAAATCATTGAAAATACAAAATTTTTCTTTATAATTTATCAAAAATTCATGATGTGGTAATAATTCCCCATCACTTGAAAGTTTAGCAATTTTATCAGAAAAAACATAAAATAAATAGTCTTCTTCATCATAAAAGCTGAAATCTTTCAGCGAACTTTGGTCTTCATATATAAATTTTTCAATATATTTTTTTGAGTTAACACAGTTCATATTTTATTATTATTTATTTATATAATAATTTTCCTCTAAACAAAAAAATTTTTAAAAAAAAATCAAAATTTTTCAACAGTCATAAAAAACCAAAAATGATTGATCATTAAATTTCAAATCTTTTTTATTATTAATTCTATATTTTATACTTTCCGGATTCATATTAAAATTTTTTGCAGCAGATCTAAGACTTTTAAAATTTAAGATTTCACCTGTTTCACTGTTTATAAATATTACTGGGATTGGATTTTTCATTTTTTCTCTACAATATTTCTCATACTTTTCATTTGGTTTGCTAATTTCAAATCTCAGCATTTCTTCTAGTTGATTTTTTGTGTATCTTTTATAATATTTTATTTTTCTTTCTCTTGCAATATTCCACAATTGTTTAAATGTTTTTTGTTGATAATGGTTTTCCATTTATTTATATAATTTATTTATTTAAAGAAAAATTTTTAAATAAATTTATAAGCCACATAACCACCCGAAAGACCAACTAGAAAAAAAATAACATTTTGATATTCTTTCATTTCATCAGAAGGTTTATAATAATCTTCTAATTTTGGTTCTTTTTTATCTTCTTCATCCGCTTCTTCTTTTAAATATTTATAACGATTATTAATAGCTTGCTCGCGTTGCTGCACTTCAGCAAGGTTTTTCAAAGACATGTTTGTCTTATTTATATCAGCATTTGCATCAGATAATTGTTGTCTTAATTTTTCAATTTCTTGTTTTCTTTTTACTTGATTTTCATACCATTTTTCCTTCGCTTCACTCAGTTTTTCAATTGCTTCATTATGTCTTTTTATTTCTTTTTCATATCCAGAATGATTTAATTTGGAAAATAAAAATCCAGCACCTGCAAAAGCAACTGCATTAAATAATCCACCAACTACTGTTTCCATTTATTTTTATAATTTTCCTATTTTTTTATATTTTATGATTTGAAAGGATTAGAAGGAATCCATTTTTTATCTTGTGCATATTTAACTGCAAGTGATGATAATCCAACAGCTGCTGCTAGTTTTAAAGTAGGAACTAAACTAGATGGTGTTGATAAACCATCACTAATTACTTTTCTTGTTATCATTCCAACTCCAACAACACCTAATGTAATTATTGTAGAATCATATAATTCATTCATAACTTCTTTTCTATTCATTTCACCCATTTATTTATACATATAAAAATTTTTTTTGAAAACTTTATTTTCTTACAGATTTTCACAGGTTTTCTATAGAACACGGTGTAACCGTCGCTAAGCGTGATGGTTTACATTTAGTAATTTCATAGTTATTTTTATTTATGATCTTAACTTTTTTGTTTTCTTGTTCACTTTGCTCGCTTCGCTCGCTTTCACTTCGCTCACTTGGTTCACGTTCGCTTCGCTCATTTTGTTCGCGTTTGCTTCACTCAAGTTGTTCACTTCGCTCATTTTGTTCGCTTCGCTCAAGTCTTTTGTCGCTTTTATATGCATAATATAAACCTCCAAGTGCAGCAACAATTGTCACACCACCAACAAAATACCTGAAAGGTCTGAAATCTACATAATCATTTATTTCTTTTGTAAAACTACAGTCGCTTCGTCTGCGTTCACCTAGCTCAAGTCGTTGTCTTGCTTTTCTTTCTTTTGCTTCTTTTGAAATTTTTGCTAATTTTTTTCCCAATTCAACTTTTCTTGGGTCTTTTTCTTTAACAGATTTTTCAACTGCTGTTACTTTATTAGCTTCACTGTGTTCACTCATTTATTTATACTTTGATTTAATTTAATTTTTTTATTTAAAATTTATTCAAGTGTATTCAAATGTTATTCAAAGTTATTTATGAATAAAAATTAAATTAAAGTTAAGTAAAACATAAAATGACAGCAAAGCATGCAAAGCAGTTCAAGTAAATTTTAAATAACACCTGGAAGGTTTGTAGTTATTTAAAACAGCTTTGCTGTCACGCTTTGTGTTATTTAAAATTTATTTAAAAGTTATTTAGTTATATAGTTATATATTTTAATATTTCATCTTCGTCAAAATCAACACTATATTTTTTACAAAGAAGATAATGATTTAAAACAATTTCTGGATATTTCATTTTTCTTGTTGAAACATATACATATAATATTTCTCCATCCATTTTTCCGTAGTATTTATTTTTTGATCCAAGATAAAATTTCATATTTGGGGTGTGATACTTTCTAGCATTTGTATTGAAAGAAACAATTTCTTTTCCATTTACATAAAGATTTCCTTTTTTAATACTGTTGAGATTACCTTGGTCCCAATGAACGGAAAGACATATTAATTTGTTTATTTGAGTTGCATTTGCTTTCAATTGCCATCTGCTATTTGAAATTGTAGACGCGGATGAATTTGAGATATTTAATAATGAATTACGATAAGAAATACCAAAATCAAAAGAAGTTGGTTGACTTGTTGTTTCATTATCTGTTATTTTAAACAATGATACCTCATTGTTAGATGAATTTAATGATTTTAAACCATATACAAAGTAAAAGTTCAAGTATTGATAGCTTAAAATATTTTCTTCACAAGTTAAATGTAAATTGTTACTGTTTGAAGTAAGATTAGTTTGGTATTGAATACAATAAAAATTATTATTAATTGTAGATTTTTTGAAAAATGGTTGTTTGTTTGTATCATCTTGTTTGAAAACCCAATCTTTTTTTCTTGACAAATTCAAAAGTTTTTCAACCTTTTTATTGCTACCAGTATATTCTATATAATTATCATCATCTTTCACATCAAAAATTCCTTCATCATCCATTTGTAAATTATAAATATTTGCAACTGTATTCGGTGTCACACAGTCGTCGACGTATTTTTTATTTACAGAATGTTGATTGGAAGAAGGAGAATAATTTGATGTGTGAATAATATAATGATTACCCATATCCAAATCCCCAGACATTGTTCCACCTGTTTTTGATAATTTTTTATCAAATTCATTTAAAATGAAATTTTTTCTTTTTGAACTAAAATCAACATCATTAAATATAACACTCATTTATTTTATATATTCATATATTTATATACTTATATTATCATGGTCAACGTTGTATAAATTACAAAGAACATAATGATAAAACAAAATTTCTTTTTCTGTCATTTTTTTGTGTTTTAAAATTGAAAAGAAAGATATTGATCCATCAAAAGGTGAATTTGTGTTGTTTTTTATATCACCAATTGTTAAAGTTGTATCTCCTGAAACAGTTTTGGATGTAAAAGATGTTAACTTTTTTCCATTACAATAAACAAAACTTTCATTATCATATGGTGTTGTATACATATCCCAATGAATACTCAAACATATCCATTTATTCAAAACTCCTGCATTTGCTTTTGATTGAAAAGCAGCAAGTGGTGATCTATGATTTACATTATTTGAACCAATACCAAAGTATTACCAGAAATAACCAATTCTCTTGTAGTTGGATTTGCAAAACAAATAAATTTATCCCATCCTCCATTATCATGTCCAAAAATTCCTCCTTTTAACCAACTACTTCCAGATGAAGGAACAGAATTCAATTTATAAACAACAAAAACATTTACAATATCTTTTTTTCCTGATATTGGATTAATGTTGGAATTTGAAATCATTCTACCACCGTTAAATTTTAAAAAATATTTATTATTTTCTTTTTCACTTTCTAAACACAAGGAAGGTTGAAGACTTTTTGTTGTTTGTTTAAAATTGTTTCCTTCAATTCCATAATCAATTAGTTCTTTTACTTTTCCACCGTTTCTTTCAAACAACAAATCATAAACTGAATTATATTCAACAAAATATAAATTATGAAATTTCAAAGAAAAATTATCTTTCAAAACTGAAAAACTAACATCCTTTTTGAGAATGTTTAAATTGTCGTCGACGTATTTCTTCCTACAAAGGTCCTTATCATCCACAGGATTCACATTTGTTGTAATTTTGTTATTTTCCATATTTATATTTCCAGTCATTGTTCCTCCTGTTTTTGACAGAAACAGCTTTGCTGCTGAAGTTCCTGTTAAAGTTCCTCCTCCGATGTTTGCAACTTTATCTTCTACATATTTTTTTCTTGCTAAATGTGAATTTTCTGTTGGATCAGCTGATGTTAATATATGATGAGAACCCATGTTAATGTTTCCTGTCATATCACCTCCTGTGGTATATAGCTTTCCTGTTACACCGTTTCCACGGTCAGATTTTAAAGATTCGTGTTTGTTTTCATATCCATAAAATAAACTCATTTATTTTATAATAACAAAATTATTTAATTTTGACTTCCAACAAAATATTTCCTATATAAGAAGAACCACCTTGTGGACCACTACCATGGTTTCCTTCCACTTTGAATTTTATTTCATTATAAATTCCATTTGATAATTTTATTCCTCCTCCCGGTCCTTTGTCTTCAGAGGGATAAATTTTTGAGACACTTCCTTTTAGTGTTTGTTGTATTGTTATTGGAATTTGTATAAGAATGTCACTTTTTTTTCCATTTACAAAATTTTTACTTTTGTCAATCATGTTACAACTTGTTTACATATTCCAAATTATTGTTGATATTTACCTGATTGTCACTTTCAGTTAATGTATTTGGAGATATAACTTTATTAACTGGAAATCCTAGTATGGGTGCAAATGTTTGTAAATTTAATTCTTTATCGGATTTTATTGTACATTTTCCTGAAAAATCAATTTGTTCCAGTTCTATTTTTCCAACATTTTCAAATTCTGTTTTTAAAATATTAAAAGTATAATACCCATCTTTGAATCCAATTTTTGTATTATTATATGTATAATGATGAATATTTGCATCCAAATTATTATAATTCCAAAAAATACTTATAGATTTTACAAACATCTCCGAACAACTGTTTAATATGATTGGATCGTCTAATGCGATTGTTTTTTCACGACCGTCACCGGTTTCATTTTTTGACCCTTTGGGTATAAAAATTTTTAAAGATATTGCCATTTATTTTATAATATATATTTTGAAATTAAAACTCCTCCAACTATTGCAAAAGATAAAATCCATAAATTTTCGTTTGACCCAATAGGTGTTTTTGAAATGTCTTTTAACATATTATTTTTGTTATCATTTTTGTTGTCTTCTTTGGATTCATTTTTGTTGTCTTCTTTGGATTCATTTTTGTTGTCTTCTTTGGGTTCATTTTTGTTGTCTTTTTTATTTACTTCATTTTTGTTGTCTTTTTTATTTACTTCGTTTCCCTGTAATTTTGTTTTATGGGTTTTTGACCTAGTGGAACCGTAGTAATTTAAATTTTCATTAATTCCAAAAACCATATTTTCATCAGAAACTTTTAATTTATTATTGTAACCATCAATAGGATCTTTTAAAATAATTAAAGATGATGGAATCAACCATAAAGTTGGACTTATTGCAGTATTTAAAACCACATTTGTTGATGAAACTGCTGTATTCATATTATTTATCCAGGTTGATGTATCATAATTTATAATTGAATCTTCAAAAATTTGTCTAAATACTTTTTGTGTTTCCAATGCTGAAGCTCTATTTGAAACAATACTTTGTCTTGTTCTTGCTTGTGCTCCTAGTATTGAATAAAGATAAGCTTCAATGCTTTGATTTAATAATTCTGTTCCATTTTTAATTAATCCATTTGACAATTTTGGAACAAATTTTTTATAATCATTTTGTGTGTCTCTAATTTGACCCGGACCATGATTATATCTTTTCCATGGGTTTGTTCCAACAACATCTTGACCTAAATGTTCACCTTTCAGGTTCATAATTTCTTGATAAGTCCATTTTGGATAGTGATCTTTTAAAAAACCAGCATTAAATTTATAAAAGATTTTATCATCACCATTTTTCAATTGATGCATAATTCTTCTGACTGTAAAATATAAATGAAATCTCATAAATGATGTAATTTGTTTTGGAACGGAAGATGAAAATAATAAATGTTGAATTGAAATTCCACATCCATAAGTTGCAATCCATGTTCCAATTATGCTTTGAAAATATGGTTCATTAAGTGACCATTTTACATTATCATTTGTAGTTATGTTTAATCCAGGTAAATTACTTTGAAAATAATCTGTATTGCTTACATAAATTCTAAACTGGTTAATAGGATAATTTAAAACATATTGTGTAGGAAAATTATCCCAATAATATTTTTTTCCTGTATAATCAACATGTCTTTTACCTTTTGGTAATTCTTGTATGTTTCTGCAAGCGGTCCATATTTTTGGAAAGTGGGGTGTTGGTTTGTTAATATACAAATACTTTGTCATATTTGGATCATTTTTAAACGTGTCTGAATTTATGTCTGTTGAAACATAATTATTGTTTTTGAAATATGTTATTGTTTTTTCCCAACTTCCATCTTTATTAATATCATGTTCAAAATAAAATTTTGTCATGTCTGCATATGGATATTTTTTAAAAAAATTTTCTTTAAACTTTTTATCCAAAATTTTTCTTTCATTAACCACAAAATCATATTCACTTCCATAATATTTTTTCTCAACTTTTTCAACTGAATCGTTAATGTTATCAATTTTCGTTTCATTCACTTCGTTCATTGATTTATTTTAATAAGAAATAAAAGAAACCAATGAACGAAGTGAATGAAATGAAAAACATTAGTGACAAAGACGGCTTTGCTAACATGTTTGTTATTGAGCAAGAGTTAAAAGATATTTATTACAACCCAGAAATGGTTATGAATCTGCAGAAAGACTTTATCAAAAAGCAAAAGACAGACTTCCAAAGGGATTAAATGTTAGTAGAAAAATTGTGCAAGAGTAGTTAAAAACACAGGATACTTTTACAAAATACAAACCAATTGTCAGACGACATAAATTTCAAAAAACATTTGTTAAAGATTTAGCTGATCAAATACAAATGGACTTGATTGATATGAAAAAATACAAAAAAGATAATGAAGATTATTACTGGATTCTTACTGCTGTTGAAATTTTGAGTAGATATGCGTTTGCTATTCCTGTCTACAGAAAAGATACTTATAACATGACGTTAGCTGTTGGAAAATTACTTAGAAAATTCAAAAAAAGATTTGGTAAATATCCAAATGTAGCTCAATTTGATGAAGGAAAAGAATTTTATAATGTTGGTGTAAAGTGGTTATTGAAGGAACATAATGTTAATTCCTCTAATCATATATCATAATTATAATTCCTCTAATCCAACAAATTAATTTTATAATATATTGATTTATTATAAAATTACAAAATTATTTTTTAATCCGATTCTCTATCTTTTTGTGGTTTTGTATTTTGTTCATTTTTTAAATTAATCAATGAAGCAATTATTTTATCTTTTTCTGTGTCACTTTTATCTTCATTTTCAAAAGATTTTAGTAATTTTAAATGATTATTATTTTCTGAAAAATTAATTTCTTGAACAAAATTTTTCCCAAAGGTTGCTCCAGCTTCAAAATCTTTAAAACCAATATCAACATGAGCACCAATTCTAAAACCGCTTTTTTGTATTTTTCTAAAATTTATTGGTGGATAACCATGAAGATTTATATCAAGATTTGAATTTGATTTTTTATTTTCATAATTTTCAATATGATTTTCAATACGCGAAGCGTGTGAAGTATTTGGCTTATTTTTACTTTTTGTTTTTGAAATACAATTACCCATTTATTTATATTAATTTTGAGAATGTGATAAATTTGATTAATTCCGAAAATGTGATAAATTTAGGTAAATTTGAAAATCCAGTTTGAACCAGACTTGACAGGTTATGAAAATGATTGACAGGTTTCAAGAAACCGGAAGTAATTTCTTGTAATTTGATGGGTTACCCAATGACGTCATAGAAATGATTGACAGGTGATGACGTTATGTGACAAAAAATGATGACGTCATCAATTTTTGAAAGCTCATTAAAATTCAGAAAATGCGCTAGAATCCCCACTTTATAGACTACTAGTTATAATTTTAACAGATATAACTCCTTCAAACAAATACATGTTGTATTTCATTTAACATGTTAACGTTGAGTAACACCAACTTCACGACTGTGGTTACCATGAGTACCATTTAAAGAAACAATAAAATAGTATATATTCTTCACACTTCTTAGTATTATCAGCATAATTTAAAAAAACTGGCACACTTCCCAGCACAATTTCAGTAAAGAGGGAGCAGTGCTAGTAGCATAATGCGTTAGTTTTACGAGCACAATCTATCAAAGCCTAGTGCGGATTAAGGACCCTGGATACGAAGTTTTAGCTTTGCAACGAACATCGTGTCTCAACAAGTCCGTTGTTGCGGCCGTTTTTATTCAAAATGTGTGCGTTGTTAAGGGAGATCGTATCAAGGTAAGAGAGGAAGAGGTTGAAATATACATCACAGTTGTGATTTTTGTAGATAGAGAGATGTTCAGAGATTTGACGGGATTTTCACTACTGTCTTTAGGTGGATAGATTTATGTATTTATTATTTTCAACAGGTTTATGTATTAATTAATATTATTATGTATTATTGTAATGTCGAAACACATTACAAACGAAGGTGTAGCCATAACTGTTTACTGTCAACTTAGTTTGAATAGCTCACCAAAATTCGCAAATATATGACCGCTTTCCTTAACTAAACGAGTTAAATTTCAAGGCTTTGAAATTGATATCTTTTAACCTTTCTCAGAAACTCTTTGCACTGAAATTTTAAATTTGCTCCCCCCAAAAACAATCCCTAAAAACAGCGTCAATTTCGAAATTGTGAATATAATAACATTTCCAGTAACACATTTGAAATTGAACTGAACGCAAAATCTCCCGGTGCACGCTATCGTCCGAAGTGTCAAAACAACCGCCAAAAGAAGTCTCGTTTCAAGGTTTGCCTTCTTTAAGCAAAAAATTGGGAATAACGATTTCTGAACTGTCTGGAGATATACAAATCACAGACCAATGAAAGATCTATGACTTATTAGCCTCAACTCTGATTTTTCTGGCTGAGACGTAAGACGATTTTTGCAATACCAATGTAAAGTGCGTGTAAATTTTTTTTATCGATACTTGATGAGATGTCTAATGGAACCCAATTGAAAAATCTATAGAAACCTCTTTATCATCCAAGGCCCGCCTCCAGTACTCTGATATTTTTTACCATTTCGGTTGTGTTATTCGTAAGCCCAGTGATTTTCGTGAGCAAGTTCATGATCTACCATATGGTGGCCAGGTAGTCGCCCTCCAAACACCACTGAACCCATTCTCACAACAGCAGAAGCAAAACGTACACGTACCTATTTCTCAGTTTGACTTCGGCAGTGTAAGATTATCATGAAAAATTTCTGTTAAAATTTCACCTTTTTTAACCAAAATGTGCTCAGCGGATTGTTACGTGAGCATAATGAAATACGAAAGAGAACTGCAGGGCACAAGTTGTCAAAACAGAATGTCAAGTGCAATTGCATAATTCATTATCCCCTCGCCCACCGCGAGAAGCGCGGTGCAAAGGTATTAATCTTGACGTGCGTGGAGTCCTGTTACACGCGTGGTGACTAAGGAGAAAAATTTTTGCTTTGTGTATGTATCTTTATATATATATACATATATATATATATGTATATGTATATGTATATGTGCATTGATTCCGGTCACTCAAAAATGCCGTGTGCAAGCTCGGGGACTGGTATGTTATTGAACAAACCGTACTTTGGTACCGTATTGAAGCAAACTGATTTGGTCTCATTCTTTTTTCCTTTGTATGGATCTCTCGCAACTTGCTTACATTACTTAAACACTGAAGCTAGTAAATGATTTAAGACCGGAAACGAAATGACTTTCTTGGTGCCTGCGGCTGGTTTCGCCACCTCAATAACTGGACAATTTATGACTGGACAGAGCAGTTCTTAAAGTTAGCCCCTTGGAATATGCATTTGCCAACTGTTCACTTTTTGCAGCAACGCTTTATCTTGGTTCTTTCTAATTTATATGAACAAAAGACGTTTGGGAACTCGCTTGCTGTCAGGACATTTGCTAAGCGGCTAACTGTATTAAAACGACATTCCTCGTTGAAGTTGAATAGATGTCTATTAGTATAAATCTTGGGACTTTCCACGTTCTGGTAACCACTTACCTGAGCTGCACAATCACAGGTATGTCTGAATCGAGTAGCTTTGAAGTACAAGTTCTGCGAACGGAATTGTTTTGAGCAGCTTTCAAAAGTAGCTTCCCGACTTCATTCTTCCCTAAGGGAGACTTCTTCTACGGAATATTACCGTCTGGATTTTGCTGTTGTTTATTGGTAAACTAGAATGAAGATTCTGGTTCATTCGTCTCTGTACGACGATTATTTTTTAACATTTCTCAGTGTTTAACCGGACAGCGTTCATGGTCAATTGTTTGAGAAGTGGGATAGAACACTCGTCATTTAGAAGAGTTGTCCAGGCCATGACAGTCTTTGGATGCTTTTTCCACTTTCCACACAAAGATTTCATTGCCTCAATCGGGATTTTTTTCGCTATGAAATGTCACCCCATTGAAGACGTTAGGATGTATTTATGGCTCGAAACAAAAGTACAAGGTAAACAGCCACCATGTAAGTCGCTGCAAAGCTACTTGTTTTTAGTCACCAAATTATCCTTCGGCAAAACAGTTGTGCGCTTCAGTCTTTCTCACTTCAAGAGCGATTTGTGCATGATGACCTTTACCGTGTTCGACCGGTAATGCTTTCATCAGGATTTTAAAACCTCTCAGGAAAATTTAAAGTCGTGTTGAGGTGCCACTGAAGGCTTAGTTGAAAATACGCAAGAGTTGCAAGTTTATACGCCATTATTCTTTTTCATTGATGTTTTGCCTTGGAAAAAGTACGTCTTTCACTTTTCTCTTCTCATTCTTCAAGAACAAGGTTTACTTGTCGTATTTTGTTTTGTGTATTGTATTTTTTTATTTTTGGTCAGCGATAAAACTGAAGAATTCGTTCATATTTTCTTTGTTTACTTCGTCGGTTTTGTAATTCGTTTCATCTTCGTCACCAAAGTCTTGTACTTCCGGATGAATACTTAGCATAAACCCTTATCGTAGCAGATCTTAAAGACTTATAAAGATTTGTAACATACTTTGAGGTAACGTATAATTTATTAATTTTTTAAGTCAAAAAATGTCAGAAAAATATTCAATCATGAGCTGTCCGTAATGCTGGTATCCGTTTGATAACCTATGAGAATGATCCACTTTTAAGACGGAAAGTCTAGTCATCTAATAAAACAATTTTTCTTTAAGGCAAAATGGGTGAGAAGTCTAATTGGAAAACGACACGAATTCCCATAAACCCGCAAATAATTCAGAATATTGATCCTATCATTCTTTGTTTAATAATTTAATTGTAAGGATGGACATCTTACCAGTTGTAAAGCTGTTGAACGTTATTCTCACCGAACTTTTTGTTTTAATAAAGCAGAATTGAAATTTTAAACGTAAATATGACTATAAGCAGTTTAAATATAAAATAATTTCCAGTTTAGATTGTTGTTTATTTGCGGCCAAATTCTGTGTGCATTTTTTTTATTGCATGTCATCTTCCTGTTGTAATCAGGACGATTTGTCTTTTTGAGAATTTTAAAAAATTATCATTGTTACTTGGATTCTCAAGAAATATATTGGAAGGGTAGGCGAGGGGTTGTTGTGTGCACGTATTTCTAGTTGGATTTTCGCGATAATCACCCTTCATACTTTGTACCAGCCGAGACTTTGATTTCTCATGACCAGTTTTCTTCAATCTTATTGTTTTCCCACCAATGTCATCAACAGTGGTATTTGACAGCATGACTTGTCAAACACTGAGCTGTTTCGTCCATTGCAATAATGTTGCTGTCACTGCAATTGAATTTTATACGAAGTCGTATTGTTTGCAGAACATACGTTATAAGCTTGCCAATGAGTTTAGTGGAATCTTTTTGGGATTCAGTCGTTCTACGCCTCACATTCAGCCCATTTTTGTTCGCAACCTTTTGAACCTGGCCATTGCTTGCAGAAAAGGACGGAGGAAGTTGTGTTTGTTTGCATTTCTGCTCGTGAAGAAATCTCGCTTTGTTACTAATTATCTTTCTAGAAACTCGAGTTAACGCCATTAGATCTCAGTTCATGCACCCACTGTAAGACGACTTCCTCTACATCGTCATCAAAATGCTTTCTTCCTCCAGCTTCTAGACTTTCAACTGATCTGCAAGAAGTAAAAGAACCTACACTAGGAATCTGGGATTTGCTAGAATGGCTTGTTCAAACTATCAATCAGTGAAATGGAAGTTTGTGTACGAGGTGGAATTTTCATCCGTCATATGAGGACATGTATACAAATCAGTGCGGACTCCATCTACGGGCTAAACTTTTACGTCCAGAAAGGAAGAGCGTAGAGAAGCTAACGACCGTGATGAATATGTCATTGGAACATGCGTTGAACCCGAAAATTAACTGGTAATTCACGTGCCCATGGAACTTTCCTTTCTTATTCATACGTTCCTTAGAGCTCACAAAGAAGCCGAGGTATTTGTCAAAGTGTCAGGATCACTTAGAGCAAGAACACCCAGTCGAGCCATCGCCGAGAAGTTTGAAGAGGAGATGCTAAAGATGAAAGAGCTTTGTTCACACATGGACATTTCGGTTCACACCTTCAACGACTAGCGAGGTGATCGAGCAACAAAAGAAAAAAGGGATAATAGAATCCCGCCATCGAGTCACCAACAGCGAAAGAATTCTATATACCCCATAAGCCGCTGTTGCAAATAAAACCTGAATCAACAAACTTACGTGTGGTGTGCGATGCATCCTCCCAAGCAAACCCACAAGCTCCTAGTTCAAATAATTGCTTGTATGCTGATCTGCCACTCCAAAACAAGTTGTAAAATGTCCTGGTACGTATGCCGTTCTATTCTGTTGCTTTATCTGATGATATAAAACAGACTTTTCTTCAAGTCAGGATTAATACAGAAGAAAGGCATTCTCTCGGATTTCAATGGAAAATCAATGAACAGTCTCGACCCGAAACACTCAGGTTTACACGAGCTCTGCTTGTCCTAATTTGTTCACCCTTTTTTCTTGGCTCAGTGGTAGATTATAACTTGGAAACCTGAGAAACTCATAAACCGGAACTAGTGGCAGAAACACGTAGAAACCTGTAGGTGGATGACTTTCTAAATGGAAACTCAACCGTCACGAGTGCAAGATAGTTAAGGGAACGTGCTACCATGATTTTCAAGGATACCAAGTTCACCTTACATAAATGGTATTCGAATGCATCTGAACTAGAAGAGAACATTGTCAAAGCAAAGGAAGAAGAAACTTTTGCAAAGCAATAGCTAAGTCTTTTGAATCGTTCAGAGTCCATCCTCTTAGGCTTAACCTGGAACAAGCAGAAAGATAAAGTCAGTGTGGTTGTCCTGAAAATGGAACAAGTCCTGACGAAGAGAGAATTCTTGCGTAATCTCGCCAGAATATACGATCTTCTGGGACTCGTTTAGGCTATTATCCTCAAAGAAAAACACATCTACCAAGAGGTCTCCAAGAAGAAAATTCTGTGGGACGCACAGTTATCAGGACCACTAATCAGCGAGTATCTCAAATGAGTGAGGGAGATCCCTCAGATAGTTACTGCTCCTAGATCCCTGGCGGTTCATTATGAAGCTGTGGAAGAAATCGAGCTCCGTGGGTTTGGTGACCCAAGTGGGAAAGGAGTGCGCGTGGCCAAATGTGCCATAGTGAAACAATCTTCAGATGTCAATATCAAATTGGTTACTACCTTAGCAAGACTAGCGAAGTAGAATCTTACCATATCATTAATCAAACGAGTAGAACTTGTTTCTGCTCATAGTGCGACGAATATGGTTGCCAACGTTCGACAAGCCCTCGACGGTTTGATAGCATGGTCTCTCTGCAGTGGTTCCGATGTGATAGGGAATACAAGCAACTTGTTGTCAATCGAGACAAGAAAATCCAAGACCATCCTTATAGCACGGGATGTCATGTACCAACCTAGGAAAACCCAGCAGATTTGTGAAGCAGAGGAGGATCCTGACAATGTCTAGAAATTGACTTTGGTTGGTGGGACTCGCGTGGCTGACAAACGCTGATAAGTTGCCTCCAGATATCATCACAAATACTTCTCTGGGAAGTGAGTCAGAAGCAAAAAGAGCAAAGGAAATGGTTACCGCTGCTGCAAAAACAACCCACGAGTTTGACGTCCTCCTTGAAAAGTTTCCCCTGAAGAAAGCCATCAGAATTATCGCCTTGATTTCTGGATTCCAATTTAATTGCTGTGTCAACCAGAACAATTCCCGTGGAGGACTTTTGGCAGCAGAACAGATTACGAACCGATGCACGTTCTGGGTAAAGCGAGCCCAGTCAAGCCAGGATGATCAAGCAAATACATATAAGCAACGCGGCCTTGACATCGAGATAAGCGATGAAGGAGTACTGCAGTGAAAAAGCCGTTTGCAAGGCGAATTACTTACCTATTTACCCAACAAACATCTCAGCACCAACAGGTTGGTCTAAGATGCCCACGAACGCACCTTACAAGGGGGCGTTGGATTAATCATGGTGAAGATTAGGGAGAAACTCTGGGTACCTAGGCTAAGACAGTTGGTTAAGGCTAAGTTTCACTATTCTCACCAACAGAAAACTGACTTACCCTACTTAGGAAGGGTGATATAATTAACCCAACCCCATCAGACATATCCTCGATACCGAAACCTGTCACCATCACATCATCTCCTGGCTTCAACAAAGAAAGACTACAACAATCTTTATATACTTTGTTTCTCACACATTACATCATCCTTAACACAAGTCTAAGACAAATGTTGGACAACCAGCTGGAGATATTCCAACTATTACATTTACCATGTAATGATCCGGTATCTTGAGAATGTGGTTGGCTCCTGAATGTTGGCTTTCGATTATATATCACTTGTTGAAAACATACGAAGAACTCTTAAGCCTGGTTTCCATATAATCGCTACGATCGCTATGATCCTTGTAATCGCAGTGATCGCTCAAAAAAATTGACTCATGGATCACAGTGATTACATGGAAACCGTGAACTCGGGGTTTGTAGAGATCACAACGATCGCCTTGATTAAAAATTTTCTATCTCAGCGATCGCGATCCCTACGATCGCTGTGATTATTATTATTATTTAAAATTATCTAATCATGCTAATCTT
The DNA here is from genome assembly GCA_030142905.1 of Heliopora coerulea. NCBI lineage: Eukaryota > Metazoa > Cnidaria > Anthozoa > Scleralcyonacea > Helioporidae > Heliopora > Heliopora coerulea. The sequence continues at coordinate 265,558 of JASJOG010000229.1, forward strand.
TTATTGTTATAGTGATTTTCAAAGTACCGCGTGTTTTCCCTACATTACCTAATTATCCGACATACTAATGATACTTAGAATAAAAAATAAATCTTACCTATATTCTAATTATTTTAGGAACTAATCCATGAACTATTTAGAACATTAAGAATTAAATTTGCAGGTAATGCAATTCTGCTATTCAAGATTGAGTGTTTTTATTTTCTTTTTGAAAGATGCCATTGAATAATCATTTTGTTCCTGAAGAAGAAAGTTTGGCAGTGAGTTCCATGACCCAGGTCCTCTATATGAAAAGCTTTTTTTAGGAAATTCGTGTGAGGCTTAATCAAAGAATATTCTATTTTATTATTCCGTAGGCTGTATTGAGAATTATCTCGCGAATTGCAAAGTCCATGCATCCCATCTAAGTCTTTTAAATATATCAGACGATGGAATATAGTAATTTGATCCATTTATAACTCGTGCGGCTCTTTTTTCTAATATATATGATTTGTTCAGCAGTGAGTTAGCTCCATCATTCCAAACGTTTGAGCAGTAATTGAAATAAGGCAACACCACAGCATTGTATATTCTAATTAAAGTCATTTGCGAAACAAATTGTTTCGCCTTTTCTAACAGGCCAATACTTTTCGAAATCTTTTTCCACTGTTCTTCGTTGAGTTTATACCATTTCAATTGTTGGTCAATTATTACTCCAAGTACTTCACTTGTTACTGGTTTAGTGTTTTGCCTACCAATAGTTATAGTAGGTGCTATTATTAATGGTTATAGCAGGTGCTCTGCTTACCATACATCGTTTGGCTAAATGGTGACCACTTCTTGACCAGTTCCCAGAGCTGCATATGCAATTAACCGATTATGAATCGTTGGCCTGGAAACTGATAAGTTTGTGACAGAAAAAAGGCTTCTTACCAAGATTTTCAGTTTGCCCAACATGTCGGCGACAATGTAAATTTTTTTTCGCATGCAACGAAAAACTTATATGATTGTATAATCGCACATATCAAATCAGTTTAATTTAATCCCAGCCAATTGCACGCGATTGGGCGTAGTAGTAACAAACGTAGGCGGCTTTAGTGTTGATATGATAATTGAGGGTTCAATGAGAGACTTATGAACGATCATATGATCAAAATGGCAGCCTATGTTCTATTGACACCTCATGAAGAACTAGGGTTAATGTAAATAAGCGATGCCTTGTTATATGGCACAACATCCACCAAGAACATGAACATGCATCTTCATCAGGATTTCAAAAATTTCTGGAGTTATTGCGAAGAAACGCCTGAAACTTTGTTGGTCGTCAAGAAGCAATTCTAATGGGAGACTCTGGAATATTCTAGATTCTTCTCCTCCTGTTGTTTTAAGACCAAGCTGTTTGGTCGCGTTTGCGTCTGTGCCTTGTCAAATGACGATTAACGTGTTACACAATTTATATCCACCATTTTAACTGTCATGTGTCAATTTTAAAATCACTTGTTCTCCGACATGGGTTCGGCTTTCGTGTAACGAAAAAATAGGTCATGTAAATTGACGATTGCAAAATAAAGCGTAGGTATACGTCGGATTTCCCAAGTATGACACACAATTCCTGTTCCATGTCACTGATAATCTAACAATCCTCATTTTTTTAAGGAATAAAATGATCGTTTGTACTACAGCCATGGGTAGAAGTTTGAAAATACACCAATGAACCTCGCGCTTTCAAGACAGAAATATTTTTATTAATAAATTATTCATAAATAATAATTAATAATTAATTAATTAATAATTAAATTATTAATAAAATATTAATTTATTAATAAAAATATTCATGTTGTTTATTGACATTCTTGTAGATTTGTCGGTGTGGGGGTCAGCATTTATTGTAGTTTTGAAGTTTACATTGATAATATAACTTAGCACTCGAGCGTTTAGTTTTAAACCTCTTCATTTACGCATCATTGTAATGACCAGCGATGATTGTTTCATTAAATTTAACATTTTTGTTATCTCATAACTTGACTTTTTCAAGGTTGCTGCCTAAATGTAATGTGTCGATTAAAATTCATGAACGCGCGGAGATAAGGAATTTATCTTCGAGTGTTCATTTTGATGTGCCACGAGTGGCGTAGCCACTTTTGATTATTTCATAAACACTAACGTATCGTCTAAAATGAGGATCAGCCATCTGGAATGTTTTTGTCTGGTTTGGCACTCAAAAAAAGATTGTTTTGTTCGCAGAAAATGAACGTCCGGCAAAAAAACTGAAATCAACAAACTGCCACCAAGATACAAACTATAAAACATTGGATCTGATTGATCTAACAAATATCCTATGCGGCTTTTCATTGAATAGTTGAACCAATATCTTTTAATGTAAAAACATCGTACCTTATATCTGCGATAAAATACGATTTTTATCAGTTGCCAATACATTGTATCACACTACCGTTCATGAAGTAAATCTATTTTTCAATTACTAAACAGCTGATCTGTTCCGGGAAAATTTTTCCCAAAGCCTTGACGGTGTATACCTCGAAATGCAGCAGTATTCCATGCATTTAGGGTTTCGAACTCAGTACAGGCAGAGCCTATTTGGTCAATAACATATTTATATCTAGCTAGACTGAAGTTTAGCGTACACCATGTGAGTCACTGACTCTTATCGCGAGCTCAGTAGATGTTTTGGTGCAAAATTATATAGTGATATCTAAAGCACGAAATTTTTGAAAAGATAACATACTAATCGAGGAGAACTATTTCTGGAGTCCGTTAAACCACAGTTGTACCTCACCTTTTTTTCACTCTATTTGTATTCACATCATTACTTTTTCTGACGGGTTCAAACTTTTGTAGTTGGGTTTTTTACAGGAGATCCGGACCGCAAGTTAGTCAATCAGAACGCGTGATTAAGTAGGATTTTTGACTCTGGAAAAATAAAGCATTTTACCCTCGGAATCAAGTAACTAAGAATGAATTTAATTTAGCATTGCAGCATTGAAAATAACCAGTCGTTCCTGCTTTCAGATCGTTTTTGACATTCCTTTTGTTTTTTGTTTTTGACAAAGTAATACTTTGTAGATATTATTCAGAGGTCAGTATACTTCGACTGCTCTCATCGTAACATCCATGTCACTCACCATTTCAGACCAGTGAACTCGATTTCTGTAACTGGAATGATAACTGGCCAATGAAATGTAAAGCCAAGATAGCCGCCCACGAACGGCAATTTTGTACGGGTGAGGCTATTCTAAAACATAAATGCATTTTGTCTACGCATTTGCGAAGGCAAGCAGCAGGAGAGTTGAAGACTCGAAGGTTGCGTGGCAATGGCGGATTTATTTCTAAATGATCAATAAAGTGATTCAAATGCTTACGGCATCATGAATATAGTTCTGATCTCCCTTGGTAGATTAGTATGACGGTCAGCTAAGATTATGACGGTAATACGTTTTTTAATTTACAATTAAATTTGCGAAGTTGGTGGTAAAGTTTCTGTTTCATTTTTCCTCCGTGTTTGCCAGTTAAGTTTGTTTAATTCGCCAAAACTAATCTTTTAACTGTGTCTGTCATTTTAACCACTGGTATGATGACTTCTTGCAACGAGAATACGATTGTACTGATTTGAAAAAGGAACTGTTAGCAAGTAGCCTTGTCCGTCTTCGGGTTTTTTTATGTTTTGTTGTACACATTATTTGACAATACTAGTGAAATTCAAATAGACTATCTGCATGCTTTTATTTAATTTTTTTTTAAAGTTGGTTTGATGTTGTGACTTCAGGTTTACGTAAAGATACTTTCAAATTTAAATGCCCTCTGTTGGAGGTAGACAAATCCCCAGGTCGGCCAAATGTTTAATTTATGACTGCTGTTGTTTGTTAGTCCTGCTTTAGTTTTTAACAGTGTGTTGAGGTGCTCAAACTGTTTTGATTATCATGGAGTGGCTTGTATTTTTAACGAACTACAGTTTGGATATACTCATAATATTTTAAAAATTTTCAGTAACATTCTGTTAAAGAGGAATACTGACCACTTCAGAATCCAGCTTCCTCATACCACTCTTCATAACGTTTGAAATTTTAATTTTCAAAGATATTTTAAGGAATTTTATGAGTCATTTGAAATAAAATCATGTAAAAGGTGTAGTAGTTTAAAATTTAGCTCTGCGTAAAATTCCCAATATGCTGTATATGTGACATATCATTATATATGAAATGGTAGGGCTAAATGATAAAACATTTTTCACTAGTTATTCGTGTTTTTATTCAAATCAGTTCTTAGTACCATTCCCATTTTTCGTTATGTTATACTTCAATCTTTCAGGAACTTTGTGTATAACCTCATTTATTCGAAAAAATGTGCAAAAGGGTTGTTTAACAAGCATGCATCAATAAATCGTTCTTTAATTAGAGGAAATGTAATTGAAGTAAGAATATCGCAAACCGAACGTTTTGGGTTGTTTTGGGATGATAATGGAAAAATTACTTGGAAGAATGTACTCAATTGTTGTGCCATGTTTTATAATTTCTCTGTCACAAGCATCACTGGAAAGCATTAGCTGTTTCATTATTTATTTTTCAAGCTTTTCTACTGCTACATGAATTTCCCAAGCATCATTTGGTATCCAGAGCAGCTTTATTGAGATTTTTTAATATAAAATATCAACATCAATATTATTGGAAGAAATTATATAGCTGGTTGATAGCAAAGCACATCATATATTATATATTTCCTGTTATTTTTTTTTGTTTTGTTTTGTTTCATTCTCTTTTCAGATTTCCTTAATGTTATGACAGATGCAAGAATGTCATCAAAAATTGTTGGAGCACCAAAGGAAATGCAAAATTCCCTGAATGTGTTTGGATCATAAATACATGGAAGCCCATTCACTTGAAAGTTTAGGTGCATAGTTCGGCTTAAGCAATTTATTTCTTCCTTTAAATTGGTTTCCGCAAAAAGATAATTAACTTTCTGAAAATTTTGTTTGAAAGCTTTACAATTACTCATTTCTGATGACACCAGGCCTACAAGGGTGAAAGCTAGCAAGTTGTCTGGGGTCCTAAACGTTAGGGACCTCTGAGAGTTTGTGATGAAGTAATAACTTTTTCCCAGATCTTTCCAAACCAATTGGTAAGGCTGGAATCAAATTTCATCAATAACTGTGTTACTTGTCTGTTCATTTTACCTTGTATCCACCCATCTTTTGCCAACCTTTGTTTAAATTCCGTCTACTTTTCCTTCTTTAGGCCTCCCAACTGACTTGAACAGATATCTGTCAGTGTCCTGTTTTGTGGATCTTTATGGAAATCAAAATTGTTGTGGAAAACCAATATAATGCTAAACAGTGTCTTCTTTGTTTGCTGTGTGTTTTTCATCCATTTTTCTTGAAAAATACCGGATTTTGACTTTACTTGGTGAGAGACTTCAAGTGGTTTTCCGTTTGCATATAGCTAAAAATATGTCCTGGACAGTTCTACACTCCGAAGGTCTTGTAGACGAACATTAAATATCACCGAGAAAAATAACTCATTCTACCTCGAAGATGAAAACAGCTTCGCTTTTTGACATTTATTTTTTGCATATACAGCAGCCATTTTCACTTCTGAAAATAGCTGTATAGTGCAAAAATGAAAGAACCAGAACTGCAGAGCTTATAATTATCTTTTCATTGAAGTTAGTTTTCATGCTGCCATATTGTTTTTGTATAAAAAGCATGGTTTGAGATGAGTGCATTGGCCATGTGCAAACAAAATTCACCTAGCTATCCTGCACTCAGTTGATGTAGTGACGTCATGTCGACAATCTGTTCCGAAACTCTTCGTAATTTACAAGGAGGCAGTTGTTTAGTGTTAAAAATTGTTAAATTTAGGCTGTTTCCCACTAGGCGAATTCGCCTCGAAGAAAACAGCCTTTAATATGACTTGTCGCTAAGCAGCTTTGAGGTGATTTTATTAAATCTTATCATGGATGAAAGAGCAGATGGATGGCATACACAAATAGTTAACATTTTAAAGTGTTTATTTAAGAAATCAGACGGATTATGTCGTAAATTATCAGGTTGGTTCCAATAGGCGGCTGTCTTGTTTCATCCAAGCGGATTTCTGAGGCTACATGGCATGATAAGATTACGCCTAAGCTGTTAAAAGATTCAGCTGACATTATAGCACCATCTTTTGCAACAATTTTTAATCAGTTTATTTTAACAGGTATTTTGCCTGATGATTTAAAAGTAGCAATTATTTCACCTATACATAAATCAGGTGATAAAGCAAATTACATCAATTATAGGCCTATTTCTGTTCTTTCTACAATGTCCAAGGTTTTTGAAAAACTGATCTCTAAACAATTGTTTAAAAAACTGGAAACCAACAACATACGTTCTTCTCATCGGACAGGTTTTAGGAAAAACCAACTCAAACAGTCCTTCTTACTACTCATTAGTATTACTAATAAGTGGTTGATAAACAAGGACCAAGGGTATTTGAATGGAGTAATTTTCCTAGATCTTACGAAAGCCTTTGATTCTATTGACCACAATATTCTGTTGATAAAAATGAAGCTCTGTGGTTTAACTGACCACTCCTTGAAGTGGTTCAGGTCTTACCTTAAAAATAGAAGACAACTGTGCAAAATTCAACATGTGCAATCTAAGAGCAGACCAGCATAAAATATGAAGTACTTCAAGCTTTTACCTTGGGACTATTACTTTTTTATATTTGTGTTAATGATTTGCCAAATTGCCTTACATGCCCTATCATAAGTAAGCTGTATCCACAAGAGGTAGATCAATAATAAAAGTTGAAGATAAATTAAATGCTAACTTGGAGAATGTACATCAGTGGTTTATGGCAAATAAGTTTACACTAAATAAGGACAAAACAGAATATATAGTAATTCAGTGAAAGTAAAATTTAAATAATATAGAAGGGGCTCCTGGTTTCTTGCGGCGTATTAGGAAGTTGGTGTTAAACTACATATTAACACATATGATGCTCTGCTTCAGTCACACTTTGATTATTGTAGTCTAGTTTGGAACAGTTTTTGTGTTTCCTTGAAAATGAACAGGAAATTCAAAACAGAGAAAGTGCAATAGAATTTCTTCTTCTCACCAAAGACTTACTGATGTAACACACTTGGGTTAATCATTATGTGTTCTAGAACAACTGTGCTTGCAGAAATTGATTATTTCCATGCCGACCACTGTACTGTGTTTTGCACAATGTTTGCACACTTCAGACGTACATGGCCTCCTTAAGTGGCCGGAACTTTGGCTCCATCCGATCTTTTGGTCGGGCATAAGAGGTTTTCATCCCAGTCTTTTTATAGAGTTCAATGTGTTCGTCAGTTTCAATCCTTTACGCGACTTTATTCTTCCGTTTTCGTGTGGTTCTGCTTCGAAAACATTTACAACCATGGAAAAAGTGCATAGACAAAATACTACTGGACCAGTTTTACATATTCGAGTGTTTAAAAGGATTCATTATGGCCGTGTGGCCTAAGAACAGTCCAAAATTGTCTAAAAGTGATTGTTTCCTCCAGTGATTTTTCGAGACAGTTTTATCAGGTTTTTCGTGAGTTTGGTAATTTATTTTCGTGAAAATATATAACCTGTAACTCGATTTGACTTTGTCGAAATATATTTGAAATTCTTAAACTCATTTCTATCTCTTGAAGACATGTTCTGTGTGTATTTTCCAAGCGAAATCTTTAGAAAATGTAAAAAGTCTCGTGAGAGACTAAAATTGACGTGCAAGCCCACGTAGGGGACTGAAATTGACGTATAAAATTGCCTCCATGGGCGGCTATCCTTGCTTCACATTTCATTGTTCAGTTACCATACCAACTATCCAAAATAGAGTTCACTGGTGCAGAATAACTTCACCCAATTTTGTATGTTAGTTTCAGTCCCCTACACACGTTTGTACGTCAGTTTTAGTCTCCCACACGACTTTTTACATTTTCTGAAGAGTTTTCTTTGAAAATACATACAAAACATTTCTTTAAAAGACAGAAATAAGTTTAAGAATTTCAAAAATATTTTGACAAAGTCAAACCAAGTTACAGGTTATATATTATCAAAAAAATAAATTATCAAACTGACGAGAACCCTGATAAAACAGTCTTGAAAAATTACTTTAGAGAACTACTATGTGCACGTCTTCTTTTTACCGTCCATTTACAATGTTTAGACAATTTAGCACATTTCTTAGGCAACTCAGCAATAATGAACCCCTTTTAAGTATTCCAATTTATAAAACTGTTCCTGTAAAATTTCGTCCGAACATCTTTTTCCATGGTTGTGGATGTCTTTGAAGCTGAACAAAACAAAAACTAAAGATTAAAAACGTATAAAGGACTGGAACCAAAGTACAAGACCGAGAAGAGGACTTAAACTGACGTGCAAAATTTCCCTCCATGAGCGGCCATTTTGGCTTCAACATTTTTCCCAGGTAAATGACTTCGAGTTAGAATTCCTGCAGATATGGAAATTGAGTTCACTGTTTCAAATTCGATGTTACAGGATGCTCTAAATGCCTTCTGGGACTGATTTTGTGGAAAATTTTTGAAACTTTCCTCCCAATGTTTCAAAATCTTCAAAGTTGACTTGAAACTTCGTTTTGTGACTATATTCATTCAACAGCAATTAACAAGCAGAGTGAAAAAATAATCAATGGGAAAGCTGAATTAAAAATAATTCCTAGTAGAAGTTTAATTGGTGCAAACTGATAAAGTGTTAGTTGAGCAACTTCTTTAATGCTCCTGTGTTGCTCTATTACAATACTAATGTGTCCTCCACCAATCGCATGCAGCAACCGTTCTGCATTTATCAGGACAATTTGTTCCCGTTTACAAATGATCTTTGGGTTAGAAGGAAGTTTGGTTAAGAAGCAAAACTTAAAAAACTACTCAGTAATTGCTGTCCTGGACACTAAATACGCTTTTTTATTGTTTATTGTGCTAATTTCAAAAGATTTACTTGATTTCATTGAATTTCCTTAAATTTTCTTGAATATTTTTTTTCCTCGAAATCTCCTTTTCAGAACAAAATCTCCTTGAAAAAGAAAGTTTCTTTGAAAGCGGAAACCTTGTCCACTTGACGCCATGTTTGTTTCTACTCTTCTCCTAACCCAAACTAATTCACTCTAACTGGGATTTAGGTAATTAGCCAATGGTAGGCGGTTTTAACTTGTTTGCTGTAATTGAATGATTAAAGTCAGCCAATCGTAGTAAAGTTTGACTAGTTTCCCCACGAAATCAGCGATTTCCGTGGGATTGCACACTATACACAACTTTCTGCTCCGTAGAGCAGAATTAAGGTGCTAGATCATTTAAACATGGTAAATATGTTGCGTGAAAATACAAATGACGTCATTTTAATATATCATACAATAAAAAATCTAGGCGAGTTTCCAAAAAGTTGACCAGTTTCCGGAAACTAGTTGGATTAGTCTAGATCCACCCTTATGTAACTGGTCCCACGTTTCTTGAAAATGTACAATAGTAGCTGTTCAGTGAGATGGAATCATGCAGCTATGGCCATTGTTTTAAACATTTTTTCCAACCAATCAGTAAGTTTTGGCGGGAAAATTTTGAAAATATTTGCAAAACAGTCAGAGAACCAACTATGATCACTGAAAGATTTAAAAGCAGTAAAGTCTACTAGAATGCTAACATTGCTTTCGTTTAACCATTTCTTGCAAGAAACGTCTGCCTTTGCCAAGTGAAACTCTCTGGCATTAACCAGAGTGAAATAATAAAAGAGGGATTCAGCCCAAAAAGAGTCAAACTTTTGAAGTTAATGAGGCGGCTTCGCTAACAATGAGCCTTCCAGCAGCCCTGCACTTTGCCTTCCTGGCAGGTAATATGAGAAACTAATCAAATAACACTATTCCTCATATGTCTCCTTATGTATATCAGAGCACTTACAAATTAGGTCAGACTTCAATCATGGACTTTGATAATATTTCTTTGTTGATTTGTATAGCTGTAAAAGAACTGGCTCATGATTTGACATGCTCTGTTAAGTTATTGGTGCACATGGGAATCGAGGAGAGCAGGAAAAAAGAAAGAGTTATCCAAGTGATAGCCGGGTAGGAGATGGATGTATTTTATGGTCCATTATAAAATTTAGACCATTTAATAAGAAGATCATTAGCCCAAACAGTTTTTGCAAATAAACTGAATTTAACAGTTCAATACATTTGTCAATCATGTAAATGATTTACTTTCCAAGAATCTGATACGTTTTTATTCACTAAAGAATGCTAAAGGTGAAGTGCATATCAAAGGTGAACAATCCCGAATTGAAGTCAAGAGGATTATTCAACAATACTTGCTGAGCCTGAGGCGGATAACTGTTTTCGTATAATTACACAGGTGATTATTTGAAAGAAAATGATGAATGAACGGATTGCTTTAAAAATTCCTTGGTAACATTTACATAGGCAGCCGCCATCTTGTTGGCGATTATCGAGAGATGAGGCGTATTTTTTTTGGCCAATAACGACTTATGTTATTATACGAAATATACATGTATAGAACTCGTGGCCAAGGTCTCGGACGGTAACGGCCTTCGTTGTTCAATTAGCAAACCACTGTTCTATATTCACAGGGTTGCAGTTTTGATTTCCAGCAGGAGATTTAGAATTGCATTTATCACAACTGGTCCCAGTTTGATTCTTAAAATGTGACGTTATTACACTCGACAATTTCCATCATCAAATATAATCTCCGTTGTTAGTTGCTTATACGACGACAAACAACGTTTTAATTGCTTTTTTACCGAGGCTCATTTATTTTTCCACAAGAAAGCTTTTTGAATATTACTAAAAGCATCCATAATGTCAAAAAGGGATTTGATAAAAGACCACTTAGTCACTGAGCAGAACTATTTATAATTCTGGTACTCCTTTGTGCCATCAAAAACGTCGCGTTTCGTGAACAACAGGAGTGTTTCATCAGGCGTTCGGGGAAGGTATATTCCTTTTTTCGTCATTGTTACGATTAGTTGGGCGTCATTTGCAACACTGTTCCACGTATTTTTGGCCAGCTTTGTAGGCCTCCGTTTTTTAAAAAATTTACGTTGGCATATCATTGAGATATGCTGGAAAGTCTGTCGCCTGGGCTATGTTTAGCAATTTGCCGTTGACCGCTAATGAGACTTATAAGTTCTGCGGATTTTGAAATGCGGGAAGGTCCATGTCGAAATTTGAAAAGGTCCTCCCACAACCCAGCACAATGATGCAAAGGTGGTGAAAGTTCGATATTAGTACATTACTAAGAGCAAAATTATGCACAGTAACATGTCATACCCCTATAGCATTTTTAAAATATCCCACCACAATCGCAGCTCGGGAAAATAGATTATTGATTCTTAAAAAGGGACATTTACGTTAACAGCTTGACTAACGTCGAAAGGCCTATAAAAGACATAATTCCCACCGCTCAATAGACGCCTACTTGTACGTTGTGGATTTCAAATTTTTAAACACGACCTGACGTAAACAAACCCCGCTTCTTCCAAAATCTCAAGTATCTACAAATGGCAAACGTAACTCAGGCCAACCGTTTAATTTGTCCTTTTTCCTACAAATACCAAAGATTCCCGTCAGAGTAGTAACTCGTTAATCAATTTAATCGAAATTTGAAAAATTTCGGATTAGCACTTGAGGAGCACCTTATGGTTAGGTTAGCCCCAACAATGTGGTTCCGTAGTGGAGAGGTATATAAGTTTAATTTTGTTCATTGTATTTGGGCGTATACCATGTTACATGTTTTAACAGAAGTGACATGGAAAATTTAAGAGTGTTCTGATCTGTCGTTCTAAAACAATATTCGTTCATACACAGCGTCACTGCTTTCACAATGGGACTTGTACTTCAGGAAATGAGCGATAATCGATTCCGTTCTGCACAATAATTCTCATTATCACTCCAACTCTCGTCTCATCATTCAAAAGTTCCATAAGTCTATTGCCAACCGAGTCAACACTAAAGAAACAACATATGCTGTTACCGTTTAGGATTATAATCAATTTATCATCTATCCATCATCAATAAATTAAACCTTTATTTAAACAAGATAGCCTCATTACTATAGTTGATTTTGATGTGGGGCGTCAAACATTTACAGAATTCATTATTTAAAACAATGTAAAAAAGAAATGCGATCCTGATTATATCTTCTACGTTATGAGACAAAGTTTAGAACTAAAAATTATACGACCAGCTAGTTATGGAGGAAATTCGTCAACGAAATTGAAGAAAATGTCTGCATTTCCTTATTTTATTTGACAAGGCGTGTCCCATGGGTGGATCCAGGCTACATCATGATAGGTTCCAAGCACCAAAAGGAAAATCTTCAGGGGTTTCCGGGGCATGCTACCCCCGGAAATTTTCAAGCCTAAAGCCTCTGAGATGCCATCTCCACATTATGGGGGCAACTTTATGTATAATTGGGTTGCTTGCAAAAAGCCATAAAAGATTCCTGAAAACATTACACATTATCAACTTGTAGAGCAAAATTTATCTTTATTTTGTTCTTCATACTATGAAAAATATTTAAAAAGTAATTGGTCAGGCATTAGCCATTAACATGTTACCAGGTTCGACCATGGGGAGGTTCCCAACCTACGAGCCCATGGATGCTCTGAAAAGAGCAGTGTTAATCTACAGTAGGTTTAAGAAAGGACATACCAGTAAACTGTTAATCACCAGAACATAATATGTTTACCATTCTCATTCGTCTGGAATGCTGGGTTGCAAACAAGTAAATAATATCTTCCAAGTTCAATTCCATGTCTCTATGGGTGTACATGAGACCCATGCCATTTGACCTTTCTTGTCCCATGGTGCTCCTCAAGGAACTCTTCAGATTTCCATGGGAGGAAATTGATCTTTCACATGAGCAAGATGTGACAGGAATTGTGATCAGAATTTGGAGAATTGTGAAGATATTTGGGAATCAAGCTGGATCAACATCCTTTAAGGTGCTGCTAAGCAGGAATGTCTTCAGCTTTTTCTTTCTTCTCCCGCCGTAACCTTTCCCTAAGATCTAGTTTAGCAGGTGGTCCAGCAATATTTGGCACATCTTGGTTGTAATGTTGGCAGAATTCTTCAACATGATATTTCCAGGTTGAAGGATTCTTCAACAGAAAAACTTGTACTAAAGAGAAAGCCTTTAAAAGACAGCTAAGCTTCAGTAGGAAAGCGTGATTTCAGTTGGTGTAGAGTATGTGCTAAAAAGATTTGAGTCAGGTTGACTCGGTAGTAATCCTGAAGAGATGATGATGGGCAGTTACTTCTATAAATCTGGTGCTGAACAGTCCTAGGTCTCGATGGCTGGATGCCAAATCTTTCCGAAAGTTGGACAGCCTCTTCATAAAGCTTGTTGTGATGTTGATCAACATGGACATGCATTTCTTCAAGAGCACCTTTCAGGGTTGAGATTTCTTGTTCAGTAGCCAGGATGTCCATTTCTTCCCTTTGCAGTTTAACGGTTGCAGGTATTGTAAGCCCATGGATATACTTCACTATGACCAATGTTGCAATGAACTCAAAAGTAACAGTATTTGTCAAGGTCTAGGCATCATCCCTGCTAGTAAAATTCCAATTACCAGCTCCAATGACCCCATCACCATCTTTATTCAAAGAAATATCTTGTAAAGTAGCCAATACTGGAAGCAGGAGTTCAACCACCCTGTCAAGACCAGGGTTGCCAGTCAGGTTTTTTTTGCATTTCACCAAATCGGTGCCTAAATTTCACCAAATGCCCCTAAATTTCACCAAATGCCCCGTTTCCATTATAGAGCCTGGGTACGAGGTTGCGTTTTTATTGGATATCAACTGCTAAATGATAACAAACCTGTAGACAGCGCTTACGAAGCAAATTTGATAATTTTATTGATAAATAAACTCAAACAAACTTTTTTGTCAAATTTGTCAAAGTCAAATTTGGGGATTTTCCACAATTTAAACAGAATGTAATAGAAAATGTAAAAATTTTTAAAATGGCGGCTTTTTCCCCACGAACGATGGTATTATGGTAGACCTACCATGACGTATTGTGTGAAACCCCTGACCGAACCGCTGACCACTAACTTGATTGTTTTTCTCCACGAGTCTGGCTTTCTCCATGATTTTTCGTCATACTCCGTGACAGTTGTGGGCCATCTTACAAGTCAGCATTTTCATTTTTTCAGTAAGATGTATGTAGAAGTTAATGAACTTTTGAATAATAAAGAATAAAGTAGTGAAATTTCACCAAATTTGGTCAATTTCACATTTCCTTCACCAGATCACCAGACTCAGTCCGATTTCACCAGGTTTGGTGAAAAATCACCAGGAGTGGCAACCTTGGTCAAGACCATCAAGACAAGCAATCCAACGAGTGCGACACACATCAATCAAAATTCTGTGATTGCTGTTTGGCAACAGTTGCTTTACCGTCTCAACCAGGTGGTGTTGTGGTTTTGGCGAATTAGTAAAAATGTCAGAAAGCTTTCTGACAGTTCCCATCATATTAAGAACCAATCATAATGTGCAATAATCAGCAGCACAAAGATTCAAGCGATGATTCATGCAATGAACATAAACAGCCTTTGGGAATTGACGTTGGATTAATGTAGATGCATCAACATACCTGCCAGCCATATTCCCTGCACCATCATGCGATTGACTTCTGCAGTCATCCATGCTCAAATCAAGGCCCATAATCGAGTTGAGGATAAGGTCTTTAATAGCTTCTCCAGTCGTTTCGTCTCCGCAAAGGTGAAATTCAACAAACTCTTCTCGTATGATTCCAGGAGAATCAACAATCGAAGAACAAGAGAAAGATTTTCCTGGTTGGAAACGTCACCATCTTCGTCTGCCATTATAGAAAACATTTTACTCGAATTAACTTCGGCGACGATCTTTGGAAAAATATAACCTTCCACAGTCTCAATAATCACGTTCTGTATGGTTTTGGAATGATACGTAGCATTTCGTGGCGCATTCTCCAGATGTTCTTTCAGTTTCTCGTCGCCGCTGTCAATTCGAAATGCGAGAAGAGCTTGAAAGTTTCTTTGCCGACGTTTGTCTTTAGGGCTATCATCTTTTCTTCCTCTAAGGAGAATGTTGTTTTGGCCACAATAAATAACGGTCTTGATGATCGATATTATCTCCTCTCGCTTTTCTCTCACCTGAACTTGCACCTGTTCATTTAACTACTGATCGATCGGAACAAACTGGTTTCTGAAAGATTTTTCTGAAAGATAAAATCCCATTAGTGCTCACATTTTATCCCTTCAACTACAAGGTCAAGGATATCATTCGCCGTAATTTTCATATTCTAAAGAATGATCCTGAGACGTCTTCTATTTTCTCCGACAACCTTTTAATCTTTTATAAAAATAAGTTTAGTTCATAGCGCAATTAGACAAAATCTTTCAGCACCAGCTGGTACTTTTTCTTGTTCTCGACCCACTGGAACACGTGCTCTTTTCTTAGCGCCTTTACATGCATTTCGGGACCTAAATCTAATTTTGTCATTCGACATTGTTTCACATGTGTCTTCTCCAACCTCATTTTCTGCATTTCGTGCAGCAGATGTGGTCTGCTCTACGTTGGAGAAACGGGAAGACGTTTATCCGACAGA
Source organism: Heliopora coerulea (assembly GCA_030142905.1). Taxonomy (NCBI): domain Eukaryota; kingdom Metazoa; phylum Cnidaria; class Anthozoa; order Scleralcyonacea; family Helioporidae; genus Heliopora; species Heliopora coerulea. The sequence goes on from JASJOG010000229.1 coordinate 281,176, forward strand.
TTTGCCGAATATCTTCGCTCCGTAAGGAATGGACACGTCGACAAACCTGTCGCCCGACATTTTAATAGTGCCAAGCATTCTCTTTCGGACATGAATGTTTGTGCCATCTCCCAAATTTTGGCGGTAATAATAGTCGCAAAAGACAGGAAAAACGTCTCATCTTTAAAATTGGAACCATTCACTCTCACGGACTCAACGAACGTTTTTCATTTACTTAATCGCTTTGTGGCTAATGTTTTTGCTTTGCACGGATGGGCGTAACAATAGCTACTTAGCTCTTTCACGCACCTTTCTACGTAGCTTTCACCCACCCATATTATATTTGACACATCCGCCTGGTTTGCTGATCGGCGATATTTTAGGCAAGTGACGAGCCACCATCTCATTTACATTTGTTTTCATTTTTCTATTCTGATTGGCCATTTGTTGTCACATGACCATTTTCACATATATATATATATATATATATATATATATATATTCCTTGTTTTTCGATCCTCCCATTTTTTTTTCTCTCTGGCGAATGGCCTTCGCTCGAAACGTTACATAACTACTCTCACATTTCGGCAGTACTCAAATCTTTCAGATTATTTCATTTCGATTTCCACACTTCCTACGCAGCACTCCATTTTTATTTCATGATTTCTCATCATCTTGGTGGACTCCTGCATAGCAATCACAGCCGCACTGTGTATTTCAGACTTCCCAGACGAATGAATCTGAAATTTAGTACATGCAGATGTCTAGAACGTGAGTGGAGATTTAAACAGTCGGTTGAGCTTTGCAAGGTTCTTGCCAAACTCCATTCCAAAACAAACGCAGGGTAGACAAAAAGCGCCGTCCAAGTACTTTGAATAAACCAGCCGAGGATTGCGTTCTGACTTGTCTGGCTTTAACTTTCGATGTCGACCACCACTTTCCAGTGTCGAAGGAAAATTAAAAACGCGGTCAGGTTTCCAGACGTTCTGAATAAATTTGTACTTATCTGCGCCTGAAAATAGAGCGATGTCTTTGTAAATCAAGCGAATGTCGTATGGCAAACAATCTTCCTTCCGGCAAACCGGGCTTCCTCGAGCATGAAATGTCGCCATCGCTCGTGAGTATTCATAAAGGCTGACAGATTTACTAGCGCTTCACAAAACCTACGAGGCCAATAGAAGGCAATCTTGACAGGTTCCACTTAATTAGCTAACCAATCATGATGAGGTTTGAGTGGTTCACTTTCTGGTTAACCCATAGCAGAGACTTTTGACAGGTTCCGCTTAATTGGCTGACTAATCAAAGCAATTTTTAAGCACATCACGAGCAGTTCGAATCCGGTTTGTTTCTTGCGCACGTATTTAATCCGTAGTTCAAGACATTGCGAAATAAAAGACGGGAAAATAATACCTCGTTTCAATAATATTGGGTTTCTCAAGCACAAAAATCCCAAATGATGAAAAGGCATTACATGTTGTTTACTTGAATTATCTAATTAACATTATTTTTATCAAATTTTGACCAGTTTAATGGAACCCATGGAACTAGTCTGGATCCACCCCTGGTTCCAGATCTTTGGAAAAACAGAACTCCAAATTTTCTTCATAAACCACATTGGTGGTTGGGCCACAACAAACTTTGATGAACTACCTCGACGGTTGTTAAACTAATTCATTTTATCGATTTCCTGAAATAGGTGCAAAATTCCCTTTGCTACTTGATCCTGGCACATCTTGTAAATCAGTTTTGATTTCTTTTGCCTCCTTTAACACTTTCCGGTCCGTACCCGACTTTTTAATTTTACTCTGGCTAACGCTGGACAACTCTACTCGTCAAAGGGAGACCTCTTGCCCAGGAAAGGGTTACCAACTATTTCTCTAAAGACATTTCATATTGTTTGGCTTCGTTGTTTGGTCCCGTTATTACTCCGGTGGCACTATGCTGTAGCTTTTGTTGGCTGTGTACAAGGATGCAGACACTAGAGCACCAAACAGCAAGGTAATTATCAAAACAAGATTTCAATAGTGCTTTATATGTTGACACAAATAATTTTTCTAAACCTTTTTCCTTCATACGGTTGTCGTACAACAACAAATTTCAATATAGAATAAACCAACGAACAAAGCAAACCACAAAAGAGTACAACGAAAAAGAGGCTATAGTGATGATTTATTAAAGGGTTGTAATTAACATTTATCTTTCACTAGAGCTCTTTTAACACCAACTATTATTTTCTGTTCTTCCCAGCTCCAAGTTTTGCTTTCACGGGCAAGAGCGCTTAAAATAAAGTTTTCTTTATCTTTTTTCCACTATTTGACTGTTTACTGCTGTGTAGCTGGCTGATTCGGGCCCTTGCACCATAATTTCATGATTATTGTGCCTATTTGAATGAAACTAGGCAGAAATACTTCCACATACTTGATGACATCATTTTTACATCACTTACCCATTGCTGTTACCTGAGGTTTTTAATGTTTTTTCCTTTCACTTGTATTTCTCCAAACATTTACACTAAAGAAAACCATTCAACATGAAAGATTGAGAATTTATAACATATGAAATATTTTATTTTAGTTTTGTTTCTTTGTGACGTCAGTATGATGTCGTACTGGGTTTAAAATTTCTTAGTTTTAATTGATAAATATTTTTATTTTACATACTGTATCTATTTTACAATATGACGTTTTTCGCTATTTGCAACTTCTTTGACCTTGCCGATTTACAAGTTGTTGCGAACAGCTAGGTGTTAAGATGACGTCAAAGTAGGCTGTCAAATAAAAATCGAAAGTTTTTGGATCTGAAATAATCTTGTTTTTGTAATAGGAAATATTTTTCTTTTGAACTAGCATTTAATTAAAACTAGTATTTCGAAAGAATTGCAGTTATAACAGTCTTGATGCATGACACATTCATAACACGTTCAAGATGGCAACTCAATTCAAAATTCAAGAGCGATTTCTCGCTAAGTTTTCGAATTTCAATGTGGGATCTAGTTCATATTTAAAGGATCATTACAGGTGAATTTTGGTTAGAGAAATAAAGAGATTTTAACGGTTATATAATCTCAACCAAGAATTTTTATGTCCTGATTCCAAAAATCTTGTTAAATATAACTGTTATTTTTAAATTTTGTACTCTTATCATAATTACTACTATAGTAACAAATTAGGAATACTCTTTCGAGTAATATAATGTATAAATTACTCTCAAGAAATAAAGCTATTATTATTATTATTTATTGTTCATATATTTGGCCTTATTTATACTTGTCCAAACACAAGGTCCCCTCCGGGGTCCAAGAGTGAGAGGGCTCTAGAAGTCTATTCTCCAGTTGGACACATTTTCATGTTCTTATAGTTAATGTTTTCCTAAGTATATGTGCAGTACCAATGAGAGTAATCTTCTGCAGTTCTTGAAGCTTGCTATTTCCCGGAATTCTCTCCCGACATTCCTACTAGTTCCCTTTCGGATCATTCCTAGTGCGCCCATGATGACTGGTATCGTTGTTGCGTTTAGATGCCACATCCTGCTGATCTCAATTTCCAGGTCCTTATATTTCCGAAATTTATCATATTCTTTAGTCGAGATGTTACTATCACAGGGAACTGCCATGTCAATAATTTGACATGTCTTTGCTTTGAAGTCTTTGATGACAATGTCTGGTTTATTGGCCGTGGTGGTACGGTCTGTGTGTACTGTGAAGTCCTAAAGAATTGTCACATCTTTTCCATTGGTGACCTCTACAGGATGATGTTCGTACAAGTTCTCAGGGAGTTTGATGTTGTAATGCTAGCACACATTCCAGTGGATATATTGGCCTAAACGATCATGGCGAGCCTTATATTCTTTAGATGCTAATATAGCACAGCCAGCTATGAGATTATCTACTCACTCATCTGACTTTTTGCAGATACGGCAAAGAGGGTCTGTACGGTCGTTAACTATCTTAGATCTATAGACGTTTGTCGGGAGGCTCTGACCTTGAGCTGAGATCAAGAGACCCTCGATTTCCGCTTTGAGACCTGACCCTTGAACCCAACGATGTGTGGATTTACTGTCAACATCAGCTTCTTCTAGTCTTTGTGGATATTTGCCGTGCAGTGATTTATTTCTCCAGGTTTCCTTAAAAGAATTTAGACCAGCCTTTTTTGCCAGTTCATTCAGCGTTTTGGCAGCAGCTGTTGGTTTAAATTGATTTTCTTCTACTGTTGGTTGCACATCATACCGATGTTTCAGTTTTCTACTCAAGGTTATTATGGAATTTTTCTTAGATTTCTCATACTTCAATACAGCTTGCAGCATGGGATCTGTTGTTGTTTCGAGGTATCTACCAAGGCCAATCAGGGTAGTTTCATGAGCCATCTCGAGTTATTATTATTATTGAGGAAAGTCAGCTCATACGAGCCAATCATTATTATCATTATTATTATTATCATTATTACAACTTGCACACCACCCAACTAAGGACAGTGGAAGGGGTCTAAGCCTGCTACGGGCTCCCAGCATCCGACCAGGTAAGGCCACAACAGACATTGCTCATTTCAGGGAACTTGTGGGGAAAGGAAATTTTACCATTAAAATGGATTTTAAGAAACACAGTAGTCTGTATAATGCGGGTTCCAGCGCATTTTTTTCGGGAGTTCCAACGCATTTTTTCACTGATGTTGAATTTTTTCACAATGACGTCATCACCTGTCAATCATTATCAAATTCCAGGAAATCACTTCCGGTTTCCTTAAACTCGCTGATGACGTCATCACTTTATTTACGTGATTGATGACGTCATCATTTTTCTCAAATCTGGTTCAAACCGGATTCTGTCACAGGTTTTCAACACATTTTCAAATTTGGTTAAAATTTGAAAATTTAATTAAAACTTTAGCAGCAAAGCTGTTTCAAAGTGTCGTGGGGGTTTCCCTTTTTCTTTACGTAGTCACTTTCGGTTTTGCTTCTCATTTCTAGAACATTCTAAAATTTTGTCAAAAATTTACAAGTGTAGTAGGGGGTTTCCTTTATATTGTCGGCGCTACTTTCGGTTGCTTCGCTGAGACGGTGCTTGCACCGGCTTTGCCGTTCGTTCGATCGTTTACTTAACTTCCGGCCGCTTTCATGAATTTAATTACATTACAAAGAATTTCAACACATTTTAAAAATGGGTCAAAACTTTAGAAGCAAACGGCGTAGCCGGCGCAAGCGTTGTTTCAAACAGCTTCGCTGACATGTTGTCTTGGGGGAATAACCTTAACATTCCAAACATTCCAAACATTCCATACATGCTCAATCTCCCTAACAACTAGCCTCACTCGATGTCAACAAAAAAACTATTTTCGGTTTGCTCCGTTGTTAGGGAGATTAGGCATGTATGGAATGCGGGGGAAAACCCCTCAACGACAGGCGGGGGAATTACCTTTTTTGACAGAATTTTAAGGAAACATTTTAGACAAAAGTAAAAACTCTAATAACACTATAAAGATACAGCACCGAAGGTGCATCGGACGAAGTCCTCAGGACCGCAGGTCCACGCGAAGCGGTTTTAAGAATTTTGTTTTAAATAAAAAATGTATGATATAGTTTTAAGAAATACTAATAGATATTTATTTACAATATGTAAGAAATGCTTTAGAATTATGAATTTTTACCTAAGATTTAGCAAATTGTTTAGATTTTTTTGGAATAATGTTTTCAAACTTTATATTTATATTTCAGAACCTAGAACATTTAGATGCAGAATTTGTGGAAAAATTAGTTATTATCAAGAATAAAAAAAATAATAAATAAAAAATGGGAAATTGTGTATCATCAAAAACAAATAATAAAAACAGCAGAGCTGACCCTCGCAGCGGTAATTCCAATAAGGATTCAGACAAGGATACAAAGTTAGATTTAAATCTTCATGGTTATCCACCAATAAATTTTAGAAAAATTCAAAAGAGTGGTTTTAGAATCGGAGCTCATGTTGATATTGGAATGAAAGATTTTGAAGCCGGAATGACGTTTGGGAAAAATAATATACATGAAATTCAGTTTTCAGAAAATAATAATCATTTAAAATTGTTAAAATCTTTAGAAAATGAAGAATCAACAAGCAATAACTCAAAAGAAAAAGATAAAATAATAAATACACTTATGAGTAAATTAACCAGAAAAGACACACCGCAAAGCGGGGGTGAAACCCGTGTTAAACCTTCATCTTCAGAATCTACAGAATAATTTTTAATTTTATAATACAATATATATTATAAAATTATTCAGTTTTACTTGTCGACGCTTCACTGTCATCTTTCTTGCTCTGTTTTTTAATAACATGTTTTCCAACTGTAACTCCCCCAGATAATATTCCAAGTTATGGTAAATATGGACTTAGTTTTTCAACTACAGATTTTACATCTCTTTTTAATAATTTATCTTTCACCAGTTCTTTTTCCAATTCTTCACTGCTTTCAATTGCTTCTAACCCTCCTAATAAATCTGCAAATTTACTAATTAGTAAATCTGTTAAAAATACGTTTGCTTTTTCTGCTTGTTTTACTTCATATTCAGCATAAATTTTTAATATAACCTTATCACTTGATTTTTTCAAATTTTGCACCGATTGACTAATTTCACCATCTTCAGACAATTTTATCAATTCTTCTCGTTTTTTCATTACTTCTTTTTTAACATCTTGCGTTTGCTTTTCTTCACTTACAGCTTCGCTGCGGAGAGCTCTGCTCGATGCGGTTGTACTTGTCTCAATTTGCGGGACTTCTACATGTTCACTATTTTCACTCATTTATTTTATAACCAAATGGAAAAATTAAATTAATTTCCAAGCATGAATATTTTTTAGTTTTTAACGTTTCTAAAATTTTTTCCAATCCTTTACGGTCATCCACTCCTAAATATTCTTGAATTATTGTTGTCATATCTTTTTTATTTGGATTATAAAATGTGACTAATTTTGAAATATTTTCTCTAAATGGTTTTGCAATACTTGTAAATTGTTGTGTAATTACAACAACGGAAAGATTATAGTGTCTAGCGCTAAATCCTAACTTAACCAATTCACTTGTTCTATTTTTTACATTTTTTCCACTTACACAATCATCAAGAATAATTAAACTTTTGGTTCCTTTTGAAAAATTTACTATAAATTTTAACCAATCTTCAACATTATCTTGGTCACAAGGAATAGCAATAAAATCTTCATCTTTATCATATTTCCAATTTTCATAAGTTTTATTCCATTCAAATGTTGGACAAATTAGAAAAATATAATCAAAATAATTTTTATATTCATTTTCTATAAAATCCAAAAGATATTTTGTTTTTCCACAAGCAGTCATTCCAACAATTATCATATTAAATGGTTTAATTTCATAATTCATTTTTTATTTTTGTTTTTTAAAATTGGATTGAAGATAAATCTTTATTTACAATATTTAGCAATCCATCGCTTATTACAAATATATGACACATTACATTTGCAGGAATAGCAGTTTTTTTAATTTCTAACAATAATCCAGACTGTGTGTTTACTAATTTTTTACCAGTTCCATAAACAAAGTTGTCATCTAATGTTCTTAAATCCACACATAATGCAAATGAATCTTTGTAGAATTTTTCAATATCCATAACTGCGTCACAATCAAAATAATTACAACGAAATATTCTAAGTGCTTCTTCAAAAAATCTTCTTTTAGGAAATCCTTGGGAATATATGCTATTTGGAACTCCTTCAAAACTAATTTTGACGTCTGTTATATTTGGATAAACAAATTGCTCACTATCTGTAATAGTTTTATTTCTAAATAACAATACAACTGCTTTCATGCTCTTACGTGGTATATTTATAGTTTCATTATGTAAAGTTGCATTTTTATCCCATTCTACTGTTTTCATCAAAGTTACATAATTATATGATAATGATCTTCCAGTAGTGTAATTTGTCAAAACATCAATTGCTAAATCTTGATTTTCAATCGTCTCATATTCCAATTCTAAATTTTCCAACGAATAACCACCAACACTTTCACCACTTTGCGCTACCATAATTTCACTTGCTTTTGGGAAAGTTAAAATATATTGAAAATTATTAATCATTCCATAAGGAGCATATAATCCATGATCCGAGAGTATTTTTTCTAATTTTAAACATTGTTTTGTTCCATAAATATCAAACATTAATTTATCACTAACTTTTTCAATGCTTCCGCTTGTTGCTCCAGAGTCATCTTTTGAAATTAGTTTTCTCAAATTTTCACTTGCTATCCTATATTCAACCATATCTGCTGTTTCAGATTTAGTTTTCCAAAGATCTTTGTAAATTTCCAAAATAGATTCTCCACTATTATCATAAGCAATTTCACCAGCAAATTTAACAACCAATCTTTTCTTTAACAATTTTGATAAATTATTTAAAAACCAAGACTTGGTGTTTGAATTTTTGAAATGAAATAACAATCTTAATGAATCAGGTACAAGACACAAATTAGGATTTAATTTTGGAATATCTATATAAAGGTCTTCTTCTGGATTTACTGAATTTGGATTTAAAGTTACAACACGCCTTGTTCTGATACCTTTAATTTCACTCATTTTTGATCTTTTATATCCTGGATATAATTCGTTTTCTCTATTCATTTTTTATTTTATAAAAAAAATTTTTTTTTTAATCTTTACCCTTTTGGTTTTTCTTTCGGTATTCCTTGTATTCATTGTATAAAAAGTAAGTGATTGCAATAACTAATATCCATAAATTTTTAGCTAGAAAAGCAATATCTTTTGCCCCCCATGATAATATTTGAGAAATTAAATTTAAAACTGCTGAAATGACAGCACCAAAATTTTTACCTATATTTGCAATTGCTTTTGCTATTTTTCCAACTGAATTTGCACCTAGTTTCAATGCGATTCTTGCTCTCATAACTATTACTGTAATTATACCTGCTATAGAAATAGCAACTGCTGATAAACCTGCGATATTTTCTTTTGCCCATTTTTTAAATCTTTCTAATCTTCTAAGGTCAGATTCTTCAGCATTTTCATTTAAAATCCGTATTCCTTCTTCACTAATTGGTTTTTCATAATTTTCAAGTCTAGTTTTATCTGCATATAATTTTGCAATTTCTGAAAAACTCTTATATATACTTTTTTGAGGTTCAGCTGTTTCTAAATCAGCTTTATTTTTCCAATATTCATATTCTCTATCAAATGATTTAATTTTTTCACTTAAAACATTTTTTCTTTCATCTTCTGATAAGTCAAGATAGTCTTGACCACCAACTGGGGAGACAGCTTCTTTAAAATTTAATAAACCTCTAAATTCTCTTAATTCATCTGAATCAAATAATGTTCTTCTTGGGTCATTTTCATATTCAATTAATTTAATCAAGTTATTTTCATCAACCATTTTATCAATTTTATCTGTAATTTCTGAAATTGTATCTTCAACTATATTTTTTCTCTCGGTTTTTCTCATATCATAATTTCCCTCATTAGATATTTTTTTATCTATAATAGAATCTGATGTTTTATTATATTCTTGTTTTGCTTTTTCAAAAATATCTTTGAATTCATTAACAAATACCTTATTTTTTCTACCAAATAACTGTGGTTCATTTTCAACGGTATTACCAATTTTTATTCCTTTGAAAAAAATTGAAGCATTTCCTTTTTCATCTTTTTCAAACCTAGTTTCTTCTAACAATTTCTTACTATTTTCTCCATTTTTTTTCCCAGGAGTGAAATTAAATATTTTTTCGAAAAAATTTTTTTTATCATTAGTTATTGATCTTTTAATTACACTCAAACCTTTTTTGAATTTGTCATAAAATTTTCTAGTCTTGGTAGCATCAGGATTTTCAACTCTAACAGGTGTGTCATTTTGACCACTTGGGGATAACAATCTAGTTGTTTCTCCAGTATCTAAATTTGTATCAGCAAAATTTCCTCCACTTGTTTCTCCCTCCTCACGTTCTTCCTCTTCTTCTATATTTCTATTATTTAATTCTATATCATCAAAACCGTTATTATCCATTTATTTTATATGTTTTGAATATTTTCTTCTGCGATCCAAGAGTTGTTTATTATCATAACCTTCCCACTTTACCAACACCATATTTTTTCCTTTCACTTTTTTTCTTTTTAATATTTTCTCTACTTTATATAAGTGATTTTTATCCACAGCAGATAATTCCTGTTCATAAAATTTCCCAATGATTGGTTCTCCATCAAGGTCTTCCACTTCATACATGTTTGGATCACCTCTAAATACTTTTACAATTTTAAAAATTTCTTCTGCAAAATTAGCTTCATAACCTTTTTTAAAGATATTCTTATATTTAGAAATCCTAACAGTATCATCAATTTTGAATTTAGGTAAAGGTAAATCTCCCAATGGATACCCATATAGTGTAATCCACACTTGGTCTTTGTTAGACTTGTTCACATCAGAAGGTTTCATTTGAGTTGTCTTGTTTTTAGTATTATTATAATTATATACGAGGTTTTTCAAAACTGAGCTTTGCTCGCCGCTGGCGCGGTCAATCCAATTATAAGTTTTATTGTTGTAGAAATATTTCCACATGGATGTTTTTAGAGTTCGATTAAATCTTTCAACTATAGCTGCTTTTTTAACAGATTTAGAGGAAAAATATTCAACATTATGTTCCTTCAATAACCACTTTACACCAACATTATAAAATTCTTTTCCTTCATCAAATTGAGCTACATTTGGATATTTACCAAATCTTTTTTTGAATTTTCTAAGTAATTTTCCAACAGCTATAGTCATGTTGTAAGTATCTTTTCTGTAGACAGGAATAGCAAACGCATATCTACTCGAAATTTCAACAGCTGTAAGAATCCAGTAATAATCTTCATTATCTTTTTTGTATTTTTTCATATCAATTAAATCCATTTGTATTTGATCAGCTAAATCTTCAACAAATGTTTTTTGAAATTTATGTCTTTTTACAAGTGGTTTGTATCTTGTAAAAGTATCTTGCGTTTTTAGCCATTCTTGTACAATTTTTCTACTAACGTTTAATCCCTTTTCTTTTGCTTTTTGATAAAGTCTTTCTGCAGATTGATAACCTGTTTTTGGGTTGTAATAAATATCTCTTAACTCTTGTTCAATAACAAACATGTCGGCAAAGCCATCTTTGTCACTAACTTTATCCATTATTTTTATTAAAATAAATAATGAATAATAATAAATCTGTAGAAAAAGCAGAAAGAAAATATTATGGAAGTGAATATGATTTTGTGGTTAATGAAAGAAAAATTTTGGATAAAAAGTTTAAAGAAAATTTTTTGAAAAAATATCCATATGCAGACATGCGAAGGTTTACCTTCGAGCATGATATTAATAAAGATGGAAGTTGGGAAAAAACAATAACATATTTCAAAAACAATGAATACCTCCCTGGTATTTCAACAGACATAAATTCAGATACATTTAAAAATGATCCAAATATGACAAAATATCTTTATATTAACAAACCAATTCCCTCCGGTGTACCCCACTTTCCAAAAATATGGACCGCTTGCGGAAACATACAAGAATTACCAAAAGGTAAAAGACATGTTGATTATTCAGGAAAACATTATTATTGGGATAATTTTCCTACACAATATGTTTTAAGTTATCCTATTAACCAGTTTAGAATTTATGTAAACAATACAGATTATTTTCAAAGCAATTTTCCTGGATTAAATATAACTACAAATGATAATGCAAAATGGTCACTTAATGAATCATATTTTCAAAGCATAATTGGAACATGGATTGCAACTTATGGATGTGGAATTTCAATACAACATTTATTATTTTCAGCTAACGCTCCAAAACAAATTACATCATTTATGAGATTTCATTTATATTTTACAGTCAGAAGAATTATGCATCAACTTAGAAATGGTGATAATGAAACATTTTATAAATTTAATGCTGGTTTTTTAAAAGATCATTATCCAAAATGGACTTATCAAGAAATTATGAACCTGAAAGGTGAACATTTAGGCCAAGATGTTGTTGGTACAAACCCATGGAAAAGATATAATCATGGTCCTGGTCAAATTAGAGATACTCAAAATGATTATAAAAAATTTGTTCCAAAAATTTCAGATGGTTTAACAAAAAATGGAACAGAATTATTAAATCAATCCATTGAAGCTTATCTTTATTCAATCCTCGGAGCACAAGCAAGAACAAGACAAAGTATTGTTTCAAACAGAGCTTCAGCATTGGAAACACAAAAAGTTTTCAGGCAAATTTTTGAAGATTCAATTATAAATTATGACACTTCAACGTGGATTAATAATATGAATCAAGCAGTTTCATCAACAAATGTAGTTTTAAATACAGCTATAAGTCCAACTTTATGGTTAATTCCATCATCTTTAATAATTTTAAAAAATCCTATTGAAGGATATAATAATAAATTAAAAGTTTCTGATGAAAATATGGTTTTTGGAATTAACGAAAATTTAAATTATTATGGTGGAGAAAAAAAAACAAAATTACAGGGAAATGAAATAAAGAAAAATGAAATAAAGGAAAATGAATCCTAAAAAGATATAAAGAAAAATGAATCCAAAAAAGATTTGAAAAATAATACATTAAAAGACATTTCAGATCTTTCAGGTAAATCTTCAAAAACACCCATTGGGTCAAGTGAAAATTTATGGATTTTATCTTTATCAATAATTGGAGGAGTTTTAATTTCAAAATATATATTATAAAATAAATGACAAATCTTAAAATATTTATCAAACAAGACGAAAACCGTGAAAAAATAATTCAATTAGAAAAACCACTTATATTAACTCATTGTGAGAGTTATATGTTTGTAAAATCAGTAAGTATATTTTGGGATTATAATAATTTATATCAAAATATTCATCATTATACTTATGATACACAAGGTGCTAATACAAAAATTAACTTCAAAGATGGATATTATACCTTTAATATTTTAAAAACTGAATTAGAAAATGTTGGAAAAATAGAATTAGAACAAATTGATTATTCTGGAAAATGTACAATAAAATCAGATAAAACATTAAATTTACAAACATTTGGTCCAATCATAGGATTTCCAGAAAATAAAGTAGTACAAGCAAATACATTAACAGAGAGTGACAGCGAGGTAAATATTAATAACAACTTGGAATATGTAAACATAAGCTGTAATATGATTGATAAAAGTAAAAATTTTGTGGATGGTAAAAGAAGTAATGTACTTGTTCAAGTTCCAATAACAACAGAACAAACATTAAAAGGTAGTGTTTCTAAAATTTATCCACCTGAAGAAACAGGGCCGGGAGGAGGAATAAAATTATCAAATGGAATATATAATGAATTAGAATTCAAAGTAGAAGGAAATAATTCATTATCAATAGGAAATGTTTTGTTAGAAATTATTATAAAATAAATGAGTTTATTCTATGGATATGAAAAAGTTAACGATAATATAACAACAGGAGGTTTACCAACAACAGGAGGGGATATGTCAGGAGATATTAACATGGGTTCAAACCATATCATAACATCAGTTGACCCAACAAAAGAGAACATCTTGCTAGAAAAAAATATGTAGATGATTTAGTAAGAAGACACACAGATGTAGATTATCTATCAAGAAGAGGAGGTACAATGAGAGGAAATATTGATATGGGTCCTAATAAAATTACAACAAATGTGAATCCTATAAGTGATAAAGATTAAGCGAGGAAGAAATACGTCGACGACCGTATTGACGACAGTTTAAACATTATCAAAAAGGATGTTAGTTTTTCAATATTAAAAGATAATTTTTCTTTGAAATTTCATAGTCTATATTTTGTTGAATATAATTCAATATATGATTTGTTGTTTGAAAGAAAGGGTGGACAAGTAAAAGAACTAATTGATTATGGGATTGAAAGAAACAATTTTAAACAAGCTACAAAAAGTCTTCAACCTTCCTTGTGTTTAGAAAGTGAAAAAGAAAATAATAAATATTTTTTAAAATTTAACGGCGGAGCCGGCCCGCACAGCGGTAACAATAGAATGATTTCAAATTCCAACATTAATCCAATATCAGGAAAAAAAGACATTATAAATGCATTTATTGTTTATAAATTAAATTCTGTTCCTTCATCTGGAAGTGATTGGTTAAAAGGAGGAATTTTTGGACATGATAATGGAGGATATGACAGATTTGTTTGTTTTGCAAATCCAACTACAAAAGAATTAGTTATTTCTGGAGATAGTGCTGATTTTTTCGGTATTGGTTCAAATCCTGTAAATCATAGGACACCAATTGCTGCTTTTCAATCAAAAGCAAATGCAGGAGTTTTGAATAAATGGATATGTTTGAGTATTCATTGGGATATGTATACAACACCAAATAATAATGAAAGTAGTGTTTATTGTAATGGAAAAAAGTTAACATCTTTTACGGCCAAGACTGTTTTAGGAGATACAACTTTAACAATTGGTGATATAAAAAATAACACAAATTCACCTTTTGATGGATCAATATCTTTCTTTTCAATTTTAAAAAACGAAAAAATGACAGAAAAAGAAATTTTGTTTTATCATTATGTTCTTTGTAATTTATACAACGTTGATCATGATAATATAAACATATAAAATAAATGAGTGTTATATTTAATGATGATGATTTTAGCTCAAAAAGAAAAAATTTCATTTTAAATGAATTTGATAAAAAAATTATCTTTAACAGGCGGTACGATGACAGGTGATATTAATATGGGAAATCATAAAATTATTAAAAATTCAGATCCAACAGATGATACACATTTAACTAGGAAGAAATATGTTGATGACAAAACCAAAAATACTGCTCACCAATTAAACCTTATTCAAAGTTACATATTAAATTCAGATTTTAATTTTTATGGTGAAATTTATGATCTAACAAGTTATTTAAAATATGATGGAACAGATTATAAAATGGAAGTTTGGTATAATCAATCAAAAATTTCAGATGAAAATTTTACAGAAACCAACAAATCAAAACAACCTATTTTTAAAAATTCTAGTTATGTTTCAAATAAAAAAATTTTATACTTTCACGGACTTAACAGCAAAATGAGTTTAAATTTAAACATCAATACTCAATCAGGAAAAAAAGATTATTTAAATTTTTTCCTTGTTTATTTAATTTCAGATTATACTCTCAATACTGACAAAATGACAATAATAATGGGGAATAAAAATACAGATCAAGATAATTGGAGAGGATTTGGATATAAAAATAAAAATAAATTTGTTATATATGGTGGAGGGGCAACAGACTATTATGAGATAGATCAAAGTTATTTCCCAATTAAAACAAATATTTTTGAAAAATTCAAAGTCCATTGCATAAGTGTTCATATTGATGTGGAAAGTAATCCAAAAACAAATAAATCAAGTTTTTGGGCAAATGGAAAATTAATTAAAGATTTTACATGTAGACCAATAACAGGTGGAACAAATAATTTACTTTTTGGATCTGATATTTCAAAAAATACTTTTATATTTGAACGAGAGATTTTTTTCACTTCTATATTAACTGAAAGAAAAATGAAAGAAAAAGAAATTTTAATAAATCATGTTGCATTGTGTAAAAAATTTAATGTAGATTTTGATGAAGATATTTTAAATGATTTGTAACCTGGAAGGGCTATTTTAAGGATTTACTTAATCTGTTTTGCAGTACTTTTAGGTTTATTTAAAATTTATTTCTAGTAAATTTTAAATAGACTTGTAATAACTTTGAATAAATTTTAAATAACATTTGTAGTTATTTAAAATTTACTTGACTTTTATTTAATTTTATTTATAAATAACTTGTAAATAACGCTTGCGCCCAGCTTGCAGCTTCGCTGCTGAGACCTTCGGTCGATCGCTGTTTGAATAAATTCTAAATAAAAAAAATAAAAAGATAAATAAATGAGTGAACAAAGCGAACAAACTGTGAAAGCTGATAAACAACCAAAGGTTGATAAATTAACAGCAGTTGAAAAATCTGTTAAAGAAAAAGACCCAAGAAAAGTGGAATTGGGAAAAAGATTAGCAAAAATTTCAAGAGAAGCAAAAGAAAGAAAAGCAAAAATGCGATTATTTTCAAAAATAAGATAAACAAAAAGAAGATAAAATTAAAGATCATTGTCATTATACAGGAAAATATCGTGGAGCTGCTTGTGATAGTTGTAATACAAAAATGAAAAAACCAAAATTTATTCCAGTTATATTTCATAATTTACAAAATTATGATAGTCATTTGTTTATAAAAAATCTTGGTGTTTCAGAGGGCGAAATTAATTGTATACCCAACACTGAAGAAAAATATATTAGTTTTACAAAAGAAATTATTGTTGGTAAATTTGAATCAGAAAAAATAATAACAGAAAAACAACTTCAAAGTAAATGTAGAGATAATATTATTGAATGTGAAGAATTACCATCAACCAGCGAAGACACAAAATATAAAATTAAAGAAATTGTTGAGATAAAAAAACAAATTAGATTCATTGATAGTTTTAAATTTATGCAAACTAGTTTAGCAAATTTAGTTAAAAATTTAGATAAAAATGAATTAAATATATTAAATAAATTTTATAAAAATGAAGAAAAAAGAGAATTATTAACTAGAAAAGGTGTTTTTCCATATGATTGGTTTAATAATATTGAAAAATTAAAAGAAGAAAAACTACCTGATATTGGAGAATTTTATTCTAAATTAAATGATGAAAATATAAATGAAGAAGATTATGAGCATGCACAAAATGTTTGGAATAAATTTAATATTAAAAATATGAAAGAATATCATGATTTATATTTGAAAACTGATGTAATTTTATTAGCTGATGTTTTTGAGAATTTTAGAAAAGTTTGCAAACAAAATTATAAATTGGATCCTGCTTGGTATTATACATCACCTGGTCTTGCATGGGATGCAATGTTGAAAATAACAAAAATTGAATTGGAATTGTTGTCTGATCCCCAAATGTATCTCATGATTGAAAAAGGAATCAGAGGTGGAATTTCAACGATTGTAAAAAGATATGCAAAAGCAAACAACAAATATATGGAAAACAAATATAATTCTGAAGAAGATAATGTTTATCTTCCATATTTGGATGCAAATAATTTATATGGTTGGGCAATGAGTAAAAAACTTCCTGTGAGTCATTTCAAATGGATGAATAAAAATGAATTGGAAAATTGGAAAAACGGCGGAGCCGACCGTTCCGGTAGTTGTATTTTAGAAGTTGATTTGGAATATCCAGAAGATTTACATGATTTACACAATGAATATCCTCTTGCGCCAGAAAGAATAAAGGTTGGTAATGTTGAAAAATTAATTCCAAATTTGAATAATAAAGAAAAATATGTTTTACATTGTGAAAACTTAAAATTGTATGAAAAATTAGGATTAAAAATTACTCAAATTCATAAAGGTATTCAATTTTATGAAGAAGATTTCATGAAAAAATATATTGATTTAAATACAAATTTGAGAACAATTGCAAAAAATGATTTTGAAAAAGACTTTTTCAAATTAATGAATAATTCTGTATTTGGAAAAACAATGGAAAATGTTAGAAATAGAGTTAATATACAATTGGTTAACAGGCAAGAAAAAGCATTAAAACTATTTTCAAAAACTAACTTTGACAAAAGAACAATATTTTCTGAAAATTTAATTGCAATTCATATGTATAAAACAAAAATTATGTTAGATAAACCAATATATTTAGGAATGAGTATATTGGATTTATCAAAAACTTTAATGTATGATTTTCATTATAATTATATCAAGAAAAAATATGATGAAAATGCATCATTATTATTTACCGACACTGATAGTTTAATGTATGAGATTAAAACTGATGATTTTTATAAAGATATTTCTCCAGATGTTAAAAAGATGTTTGACACAAGTAATTATTCAAAAGATCATAAAAGTGGAATAAAAACTGGAATAAACAAAAAGGTTATTGGTATGATGAAAGATGAATGTGGTGGAAAACAAATTGAAGAATTTGTAGGTTTGAAAGCAAAATTATATTCTTATAAAATGTATGAAGACGGTGTAGGAAAAGAAGAAAAAAAATGTAAAGGTGTAAAGAAAAATGTAATTAAAAAAGAAATAACATTTCAAAATTATAAAGATTGTTTATTTGATGGAGAAGAACAAACTAGAAAGATGAATTTGATAAGACATAGAAATCATGACTTGTATACAGAAAGTGTTGAAAAAATTGCATTGTCAGCAAAAGATGACAAACGAAACATACTTGAAAATAAAATTGACACAATTGCATTTGGTCATTATATGAATGATATGGTTGAAGAATATGAAAATATATTTGGATTCAAACCATAAAAAATTCTACACTGATTTTCACGTTTTTGAAATTTTGAAAATTTCAAAAATGTTTAATTTCGAAAATGTGACAAGATTGACCAATTTCGAAAATGTGACAAAATTGATCAATTTCGAGAATCCGGTTTGAACCAGATTTGAGAAAAATGATGACGTCATCAATCACGTGAATAAAGTGATGACGTCATCAGCGAGTTTAAGGAAACCGGAAGTGATTTCCTGGAATTTGATAATGATTGACAGGTGATGACGTCATTGTGAAAAAATTCAACATCAGTGAAAAAATGCGTTGGAACTCCCGAAAAAAATGCGCTGGAACCCGCATTATACAGACTACTAAACACCCACGGGGCCAGCCCTTACTCGCCCAACTTATCCAGTCAGGAAGGAGTAAGGGATATACAGCCCTCTAAAGTCCCTGAAAGTACTCCCCGATGCGTATATCCAGTTTGACCTTAACAGTACCCTGTTGCACTTCCAACCAATTAAGGCCAGTTTAGGCGTGCCACTGCAAGGGTTAAGTCTGAATATTGTTTTATTCTTAGACTAGTGCATATCTGTTTCAGCATTTAAATCTGGTTCATCCTCAACCAACTAAGGTCAGGGACATCAGCCTGCTGTACAGATATTCTTCTAGTCCTTGGGCTAACAGGGCAGGTTTGCCAACACCTGAAGGTAGTGCACTTGCAGCTGCCAGCCAATTAAGGCAAGCTGAGGCTTTCGTCTACCTGTTTACCCAGCTGGCAAGGCAGGGGCGCCACTCCCTAGGTCATTTCATCAAAGCCTGCTTGTGTTATGGAGGTCACTGGCTCCGAGTCAATGCCCTGCCTACCTAATTATCGTTATTATTATTATCATTATTGAGGAAAGTCAGCTTATACGAGCCAATGAGGTCGTTTAGCCCAAATTGCCATATTATGCCAAAGTGGGGACATGTCCCATAAATTCTAGTGGTATGGCAATCACAAAGTGACATCGTGAGTAGTTAATGCCATTTTTCACCACAGTCTCACATACACAATTCCGTTGGTTGGGCATGGTCAAGGGCTGGTGCTTTGCACCTTTAAATCATGAGACTTCCTCAATAACCATCACACTTCCTCTCAGACTATTCTAAGGGTCTGTTCCGCAAAGCCGACCAATTAAGGCCAGCTAGAGGCCAGTCCAATAGCTAAAGTTGGATAATGTGATCTATTTTGTTCTTAGACTATATTATCATTATTATTATTATTATTATTATTATTGTTATTATTATTATTATTATTGCGAGACTTGGTAAAAAGCTTGAAAAAAAACACGAGTCGCTAGGCAAATATGTTTAACTTTTTGAAAGTCGAGCAGCATTCCAAATGTTTCGATCATAGTATCCAATCACGGGAATCCATTTGGAATTTCTTTTATAAATTAACGACAGATAAAAGTTGTTAACTTTGTTAACACATCGTTGAAACCAGCAATTCTCCGAAAAATCATCAACTACTAAACAGGGTCTAGCTTAAAAAGATCGGACTCTTGTCAACAAAGCCACTTCAGCGTAACAAAAAGAAGAAAAAAAATAAACTTTGTTTTTCGCTATTCGAAAGTCGACTAAGCCACACTAGTGTGTGAAACACACCATTCAACTGCACAAAAACTACTACTGAACCTATAACACAAACTTCAGAATACTCTTGCTCGGAGATTTTCCGTGTCTGAATATATTTAACCAAACATAGACATTAATCAATCAGAGCCCGCATGTTCACGTTATTAATGAACAGGCTTCAACATGTACAGAATTCTAACTCGTATTTTTACCTTGACCAGAAGGTATGAACATATAATACCTGCATTGAGAAATTTGCTTTAGCTTCCAGTACGTTTTAGAATCATTTTTAAAATCTTGTTGCTGACATAATAAGTCTCTGAATGGACTTGAACCTAATCATATTAATGAACTCCTGAGAAATAAGAACTTGCGTCGCCAACTAAGAACTTCATGTAAAGGATGGCTAGACGAGCCTGTTGCGAATCTAAAACGAATGGTGATTGGGCATATGGACCTAATCTGCGTAACAAATTTCCGTTATATATGAGGGAATCATCATCAGTAGCAGTATTTAAAACTTGGCTTAAGACTCATCTTTTTAAGGACGCTTTTGATTTGTAACTTTTAGATATTAAGTATGAGCACACTTAATTTTTAGTTTCTCATTTTGATTTTAAATTTACTCCTGAAAAACGCCACGGAAAATTGTAAAGTTTGGGTTATATAAATTTAAATTGAATTAAATTAAATCAAATCATCCATTCATCAATCACATGTCAATTGCAGTAAAATCCAGGGAACCAAACCCTCAAAAGGTATTTCGGTGGAAGCTGAGGCCCTTCACCCCTCCCCACTCAACCCTACCCCCCCCCATATTCTATGCCTATGGCAGGCAGTTGTTTTGATAATTCCATGGAGCACTGAGAGGTTATTATTTTAAGGAAGAACCGGTTTATTACTCAAAGTAATAACTTTAGTTATTAACGTAGGTTGTCTTTTAATAACAATAAACTCGGTTAATCTTGAACATTATCTTCATCCTAGTTTCTCAGCTCAAGCAACTTTTGAGAATTCCGAGATACATTAAAATCACTAACCCCGAAAAAGATAGTTAACGTCATTCACTATGAACACTGTCATGGAAACACGCTTGTCGGTTAGAAAATGTCCGAAACTAATTAAACTACTTGGTGCCTAATTACTTGAAAATCTTCTGTTACTTACCATTCATATTTCTCTATCTCTGTTTGACATGGATATAGGGAAGCCACTAATTTGTCTTCGTCCCTCTTCGTGCAAAATTATTATAAGCAATCTTCGTTTGACATTCCACTTATACTTCTGGCAAAATGCGAATAATAATAGCAGCTATTCTCATGGTTACGTTTGGAGTTGTCCAAAATATTTACTTTTAAATTTCTGTCCTATTTCCGCATCTCTTTCCCAAGTATAATAAACAAATTTAGCGAACGTTAATACTCTGTACTGTTTTATTTACTCACCGAGAAGTATCATAAAACATAAAGTTGGCCCCACGAAAATGTATTTGAAGTTTCTTATACCATTCTATCGTAAATGATTATTAGCAGTGTCTACATATGAGTGTTGTAGGCAAGTCCCCATAGCCATTAAGAAGAGTTAAACATCTTCCACTAGCATCCTTTCCCACCACATTGAAACCGGCCATTCCATTTCTTTTCCGACTTCAAAATATTATCCTCGTCGCCTTCTGCTTCTGAACCACACCTAAAAGAAAGTCTTCTAATTAATAAATTGAAACCCATTCTTAACGCGAATATTGGTTCTATGCCTCTTTCTATTTTCTGATATCACCTTACTGCTGTCTCCTGTCAATTTCCGTTACTGTTATAAATATATCGTCGTAATTGTCATTCTATACTGTTAGTTTAATATAAATATACATGTATCTCGTTGTAATCCCTGAACTCCACTCTGATGATGTTGCTTGTAGCGACGAAACGTTAGTCAATAATTATGTTTTAAACTCTTCTAACCTTTTTTGTTTAACCATTTGTTAATGTTTACGTATGGCGATACTTCGCGCAATTTGTTCGCCATTGCTATTTCATATTTAGTGTCAATAAAGACAATATAGTTAAGACGTATATTGAGATAAGTTTTTGGGATATCGAGAGGGTTTCTCCTTCGAGCCTTGCACGGTGACAATGCATGATAAGACCGACCCGAGAAAACGCCTCTTTCTGCTAAAGAATTTGAAGCTGACAGTAAACGTAATTTCACTGTAAGCTTGCAGAGCTATGAATATTTTCTCTTACACTGTCAGGGGACTGGGGATGATGACTGTTGCGACACACTAGAGACCAAATATTCTACAATCTTTCGACACAAAATTAATGGGCGAAATAAAAATCATGGACATTGAGCTGGACTCGCACTGATCTGCATTCACTAAACCCTCTTGTCACAACGAATCGAGTCCGAATCCAAGTCCAAGTCTACGAGTCCTAGACTCTTGTCCAAGTCTTTACTCGTGAGTCCTACAACATTAGTTCACATATCGTCCGTTATATCACCAACCTCACACATCCTGTTCTTGTTTAGCATGCATCTCATTCCATCACATTTTAGCATATAGTTGCTGTCGCAAAGGCAGCACATACGTTTAACCTGAACTTTAAAATGGTTTGAACGTCCCACGGGTCATGTTGAGGTTGCGGGTCAATCATATATACAACGTCTCGGGTTTAGAAATCGTTTTTCTGACGTTAGAACTCGACAACCGTCCTCATGTTGTCCAATAATTGTTGCTACGAAAGGTTGCAAATTGCTGATGACTTGCCGCTGAACTTTTCAATGTACCCTACAATGGACGTTCAACTTAGTTGAGCGCTGTAAGTTTGCTCTACTCGAAGAGTACGAAAACTAATCAAATAAGCTGCAAAACGGTAGTTCATTAACGGGTTATTTGTCTTTAGTTAGGCGAAGCAGTATCATGAATGAGCTTAGATATTGCTTTTAACTTAACATAACTTAGCTTGATATAACTCTTTCGAGACGAGAACTCCCTCTTTGACGAGTAAATCCTTTAGCGTTAGCCCGAGAAAAATAATAGAAGTCTTACGTCGCTGGAAAAGGGTTAAATAGTACACAAGAATAAAAGCTGTCAATTTTGACTAAAACAGCGCAGCTCGTGTTTGTTAATCAAGAAGTCCCTGGGTATTCAACTCGTAAAAAAAAAAAATAATAATAATCAAACATAAAGCAATGCAGCTGAATTGTTGAACTATTTACGCTTGACTGAACATTTCATTGCCTTAAGAGGGTAGTTAACCCTAAAATTTGCTAAAATTTTCCAAAATTTTTAAAAAAATTTCTTTACCCTACCGAATTCACAATTATTATTAGTTTTTCATCCCCTCAACTTATTTTTACAATATTTCAATAATTTGCTTCAACATAATTTATTTGGAAAGGTGTCATAAAGTTTACCATAGCAACGGTATCAGATAATATCGAATATTTTAGTTACTATGGGCTTTTTAAGCCGATCGTCCGCAGAACTTAAAATTCTACCGCAATTTGAAAATTTTGAAACAATGGAATGAAATCATTTTGGTGGTAACTGGTGTAGAAATTCGATTGCCGGGACTAGAGAAGACACTCAAAACGTTGGAGTGAATTGTGCTTACTTCAAGTATCCTTTGCGAGAGACGCTAAAATGGCGCCGAGACGTAGTTGTCGGTTGAGGTGTCAATCCGTCCAAATAAGGTTCCACTTTAACGTTGTGGCTGACTTAAGAGATATCATATAAAGTCCGAGTGATGGTCGATCTGCCCATGGCTTTTCAAAGAACTGAGAAATCGAAACAATGCCATATTCTGGTGTTGTTGTTTCTCCGGTGGAGGTCGCATCAAGGAACCGACTAAGACCTAAAGTTTAAAAAAGAAAAAAGGTAAAGTGCCTTTAGTTATACTGGATAACCCTATCAGCTATCTGAGCTGATCTCCCTAGAGGTCCAATAAGGGCCTACCCTCATGGGTCCAGTGTTTTGACAGGAGGAAACCGGAGTATCCGGAAAAAACCTGCGATGCGTGGTAGAGTCAAACTGGGCAACACTCTTCTCGCATGTGACCGACGTAACTTTAGCATAGCTTGTTCAAAACATTTTTTAAAAAACATTTAGATTGGCATATCATTGAGATATGTGGGAAAGTCTTGCTTAGGCTATGTTCAGCATTTTGGTTTTGACCTCGAATTAGACTTAGTATAAATTCCCTGATTTTTTTAAATGGGGGGGGAGATCCATGTAGAATTCGAATATATTTGTCTTACTGTAACTATTTTTAAGCATAGTTGACTTTGCATCTCAATTTTATGTTCTTAACATAGCAGCGAATGAGCTGGAAACATTTGTCAATGTTTAAGCTTGATTTTCTCAAAATGAAGGAGTTATCCTGGCCCAAATTTGTGGAAAGTCCAGTTTGAAGGGAATTCTATGGATTGCCATCATTTTTGGACAGCTGGTATGTCTTAGTGGTTTATGCAATAAGTAGACAGTTTTTCAAAATTTTCAATAATAAAATTTTCAACCAGCGAATATTTTCAGTTCAGACAACAGATCAAGAGGGAATGAAATTCTGTCTACTTGTTGCACACCCCATGCCATGTGAACTATCTTCACCAAGTTTAGAGTTGATATCTTTTTTTTTTTGACATATTGCTTCCAGAAAATCTTGTTTATAAAGTATTTGTTAGTTGTTACCATTGCAATCTTGAAGTTTGAGCTACCTCCCAAATTAACTTTTATCTGCACCTTTATTTATAACACCTTTATCGGCAGTTTCATGTCCGTACTGAAAATCGTGAAAACGAACGACAGACGTTGGCCATGGCATAAACAGTGGCTAAACTAGCGGTCATGTTGGTCATACTGAGCAATATCAAAAATATTTCAGAGGTAATATTTTTATTTTATACGCTTAATAATGAAAGTTTGTGTCGATTACTGTTTTTGTAAGAAAAAAATCTTAGCGAAGGCCCTTTCGAGCGAAGGCCCTTCGTCGAGAAGTTAGTAGCGTGGGTCGGGAAAACAACATGAGCTTTTATATTGTTGAATACAAAGGCGATCACGTGATAAAACATAGACCAATAAGATGGATTTGGTAAAAACAAAGTATAAACAAAAAATCTAAATCACATAACAGAATATATTAAGGAGGAAACTAGGTTATAATTGCATAATATGCGGATAAACAAGAGCAAAATGGAAAAGGTTAGTAATACAGATACAATAAACTAACATCGTGCCTAGACAAATAGACTTAAACATAAGAAAAACGCTCATTAATACCATGGGGGTGGACGGTGCCGAGTTTGGAAATGAGACGCATTTCATGTCTTTTGGGGCTATCAGAGCTACCAGAAATGGGACAGAGGGATCAAATTTTCATATTTGAAACACTGTGATTACCAGCATTGAAATGTCTGGCAACAGGCTGGTTAGCATCGCCACCAATGACAGCGCGGCGGTGCTCACCAAACCGCGGTGCTCACCAGCATTACAATTCATATGGGAGATCAGTGAGACCAGAGTATCATTCTTAGATATACTCGTAACGATGAGTGGCAATAAACTTGCTACTTCTGTATTCTACAAGCCTACTGACTCCCACAGCTATCTTCTATTTTCCTCTTCCCATCTCTACCACACCAAGAGGTCGATTCCCTTCTCTGAGTTCCATCGTCTTCGCCGCTTATGCCGTGAAGATGAAGACTTTCAAGCCAAAAGTCTGTAAATGAGAAACTTTTTTGTCCAACTTGGCTATCCCACCTCTTTTTTGGACACTGTCTTTTCAAAGGCCTCTCAAATTCCCCGATCTGAGACTCTTAGAGACCATGTGTCTAATGTCACTACCAATAACAAAATTCCCCTAGTTCTAACTTATCATCCTTTTAATTTCAAAGTTAGAAATGTCATTAGGAAGAATTATCATATCCTGAAAAACGACCCTGAAACATCTTCCATTTTCTCCATGTAACCCCCTAGTCTCTTTTCGACACAGCGAAAATATCCGTGAAACCCTAATCCATAGCTCCCTACCACAGGATTCGTCGTCACATAGCGGCACGTTTCCTTGTGGTGTGGGTCGATGCAAAACTTGTAACTTCATAGACTCTTCCACCACTATTCTGGCACCTAAACCTAAGTATCATATCAAGCACCATTTCACGTGCACCTCCTCCATCTCATGCAGTAGATGTGGCATTGTTTACATTGGAGAAGCTGGAAGACTTTTGAGCACCGCGGTTTGGTGAGCACCGCCGCGTTGTCATTGGTGGCGATGCTAACCAGCCTGTTGCCAGACATTTCAATGCTGGTAATCACAGTGTTTCAAATATGAAAATTTGATCCCTCTGTCCCATTTCTGGTAGCTCTGATAGCCCCAAAAGACATGAAATGCGTCTCATTTCCAAACTCGGCACCGTCCACCCCCATGGTATTAATGAGCGTTTTTCTTATGTTTAAGTCTATTTGTCTAGGCACGATGCTAGTTTATTGTATCTGTATTACTAACCTTTTCCATTTTGCTCTTGTTTATCCGCATATTATGCAATTATAACCTAGTTTCCTCCTTAATATATTCTGTTATGTGATTTAGATTTTTTGTTTATACTTTGTTTTTACCAAATCCATCTTATTGGTCTACTTATTATCACGTGATCACTTTTGTATTCAACAATATAAAAGCTCATGTTGTTTTCCCGACCCACGCTACTAACTTTTCGACGAAGGGCCTTCGCTCGAAACGTCGAAGTTTCTTTTCGTATATTTCAGGTAGTAATTTCACCCAAAGTTATCGCATCTTTTTTTGTTTTCCTATTTTTCCCTGCATGAAGTTGATAAAATTTTCGTTCCTCTTAATTGTTTGATCTTGCTTGATGTTCTCATACTATTCTCTGTGTTTTATCATCTTCATACAAGGATTCTAGTGATCCTTTTTTCTTCTCTTTAGAATTGTGTATTAAAACTGACATTGTTTCTGGCTGAAAGAAATGTCAAAGAAGAGTATTTTTTCAGTATTCATTATTCTGAATTAGGTGAACATTCATACTTTGAAATAAAGGTTGATCGATAGATATGTGTCCATTTTCCAAATCACCATAAAATAGTTCAATGGCACAATATTCATGTCATCAATAAATTCATTACTATGCTTTTCAAAATCTGAGTTCTTTTACAAGAAATTCTGCTGCTCATGAAAATGATACTGCTTATTCTGAAGTCACTCAGGTAACATTTCAGTGTTTATGTACAAGGTCTCCGTTTTTATAAGTTATGCATAATGCAAGTAGATCAAAAAATGAAAAGCAACCCAGTCGTACTCGCCTCGTGGGTTTTCGAGCTTAGAATTTACTAATACCAAAAATCTTTTATAGTCAACCTGTATTAAGCGATCACCCATGGGGATTACGTAAGTGACCGCTTACCGCAAGTCAAGTATAATAAACACCTTCCGTGGTTTAACTGTTATCAAACGCTAAATATGCACTATAATATCCTGTACCATATAGTTATGCTCCTTATAAGTGTCAACAGTAAATAAAAGGTACAAAAGTAACAGATAACGGAGAGTAAACTCATTTCTTTTACTGGAGTTAAACCGTAGAGAATAATCATTGACTCGCGTTCGTCGCTGTAGTACCGCAAGGGTCGGTTCTAGGACCGATCCTTTTTTCTCTGTTTTGTAATGACCTTCCTGAAATTATACAAGATAAAGATGGGGTAATTGAAATGTATGCGGATGACACTACCATCTATGTGATAGGACCAGACCCCGACAGCGTTGCATCTATCCTAAATAAGACATTACAGAAACTGTTTAGGTGGTGTCTGGAAAATTTATTGACTATTCATTCTGGAAAAACTGAATACATGTTGCTGGGGTGTTCCCGGTTTATTGGACCGTTTCAGCAGTTCAAGCTTGGGGAGTTCAATATTAAACAGGTTAACACAAAAACGTGTCTTGGTGTAAAAGTGGATTGTCGCCTCAAATGGGATATCCATGCCCTGGAAGTGGTTGAATCGTTCAGTAGGAAATTAAACCTGCTTAAATCATTTCACTTTCTACCTTTGCAAGCAAGATTGGACTTCTATTTTAAAGTTATTTTGCCATCTATAACGTATGGAATTCTTACATGGGGATCTGTGGGAAAGACAATATTTGATAATTTGGAAAGGATCCACATCAGGGCAGCACGGATTATCTATCAATACGCCTGCGACCAGCCATCAAGTGAAGTCCAAAGACTAGCAACTTGGAGACCCTTCAAATTATTTTATAATCTGAAATTGTTAAATTTAGTTTTTAAAAAGTATCACAATTTGTTACCATTGACGCTTTAGAATTTATTCACGAAGAGAGAGGAAGTTTATAATTTTAGAAAAGTAAATTGCTTAAAACTTCCAAAATTCAAGACAGATTATATGAAAAAATCTGTAGTGTGTCAGGGGACAATCTTATGGAACTCTTTAGAAAACAACGTCAGACTTTTAGGCAGTTATACTGCCTTAAAAAATAATTTTATTCAGAATTTTTTAGGGTAGCATAAGGTTTATTTATTATCTTTAATTAGTAACGTTCACGACCACTTATTATTATTATTATTATTATAATTATTAGTCAGCTTAATTTGATTTGGCTAAGAAAATCGTTTACTTTGGAGAAAGGCAGTGAAAGCTCCTCTTGTCCGTAAAATCGAAAATGTTGAGCTATTAACGAAGCATATGACAAGTTGTTAAGTTCAATTTTATCTTTAATCAAATACAGCATTCGATATCGTGTTATTTGAAGCAATTTCAGATGACCTTTTAGTAAAGGTTCGAAACAATGAATAATTAACTTTGGGACTAGGCATAGGGTGACAGCGTCCGCTTAAGCCTGGTTCACACGAGCGACATAAGCATAAGGACAAGATTAATACGAAAACAAAGCATCATATCTCCTCTGAGACATGTGAAGATAAAACAACAAGAATTTTCCTTTGGCTTTTGGCTTATACTTGGACTATGATCTTATGTTTATGATTACAATAATCCTTATGTCGCAGGCTTGACTTCATCCCTTTGTTTTACCTTTTGTGTAGCTTTTGTAATAACATGGTCGCCACGGTTTCTTTTGTTTCAACAGGGACGTTTAATTACGTATTTCCTCCAAGTACAGGTATGAAGGATATTTAGTTCTAAACGTCGCTCATCAATATATTCATGAGGGACGTTTAGAACTGAATTTTCATAAGTGATTCACTCATAATAAAACTAAAACAATAAATTTGATTACACACAACTTTCAATGCCTTTACTGTTTCACTTATTTATACTAATATTAATCGTCACATTTTCAAGACTAGCTCCCTGAAATATTCCATCCAAATGAACATTTGAAACGCTAACACTTTTTTCATAATCCTCACACGCTTTCACTAACATTAACTCATCATCCTTATCATGATCCATATTTAGATCAACGTTATTACTAATACAGGTCGGCGAACTAACTGTTATACTCTTCTCATTAGAACTGGGCAGTCCGCTCTTTAAAGACGACAAAACATTCGACACGACAATGTTGTTATTTGCGTCTTCTCTCTGATATGCCCTGACCCACTCAATGGATCGATGTCCACTTCTCTGCATTATACTCTTGTCAGGTAATCCTGCATCGTACATTCGAGTTATCTCTGTCGCACGGCCGGAGTGATTCGTAAAGTTTCTAACTAAGCCAGCCTCTCTGCACATTTTTTTAAAGCGAGTATTTAAAGTGTTATGGCCAATTGGAGTCTTCTCCAACCATACATCATCGCCAGGGCTCCACTTTTTCTTTGGCTTGAGATAAAATAACGAGTCAGGAACGTTTTCCGGCCTGCAAAACATAGAAAATTCAGATTATCAATGTCATGTAATGAAGACAGAGTTAATTTGCATTATAATACACTAACCACTTGCTCACGTAGAAGGAGTACAAAAAGGTAAACGATCTCTCATCTAATGCGTCTTCAATATGTTTCACAACTTTAGCTTCCATCTTTCTTCTCTTTAAACCTCCCTGGTTAGTCTTTGACACTTTCTCTTTAAATATCACTTTCATCAAACCATCATCCTGTTTTACGAAGTCAAACTGTTCGCGCGACAAATCTCTTTGCTCTTTCCCTCCTCTAAGAATAAATAATTTCGCTGTTAGAAACACGAGATTGTTAATAACTGTCAGGAGTATCTGTCCCTAATACGCCCTGTTCCCACATTTCATTCTCGTCGGCAATAGAAATCGCGTCAGCTTGCTTTATAAATGGTTGTTGCTTTGATTGTAGATCTTTCCATCGGCCATCCAGAGTTTGCTGAAAACTTCTCAATTCTGGTGAATGGAAAAGAGAAATTGCTGGATATTTTTGCCTTATAAGTCGATTGAGGCCACAAAAGAGACTGTACAGAACTTTGTGTCAATAATCCAAACCATCTTTCTTTCGTACTTCGAGTGCAAGTTTGCTAAGCCAATAGTTCGCTTGTTCAACCGTAACATCGTCGATACTTGGTACACAAGTAAACTCTTCGCTCTCTTGTCTAAAATCGCGGAACTCGTTATTTCGAGCCTTTGCCCATTGCTCGTATACGTTCCTACTCCATAATGTATGTCTTTGAGTGGTTAAAGGAACTCGTTTTTTCCTTGCTTCGGCAACTTCCTTGTCACTCACGAACGAAAAGCGGTGATCAGCCATCAGCAACTCCGACAAAAAAATACTAACGTGTATTTGCAAACCGAATTTATACACAGATTCACTGAAAAAATTCAAGAACAGAATTCACGAAAGAAAAGCTTCATTTCATTCTTTATTCGCTCGCTAAGCATGTTATTACAAAACAAACGCATACCTTTCAACGTCATTACTGGGAATAAATATTCTAATCACTGCACCAGTTCGATAAACAGATTTCGCTTAACAAAAGCGTCCAATGCATCGTTTATTCCCTCGGCGACGATGTTATTACAAACTAAAAACATGCTTTGAGGGATATTAAAGATTCTATGTCCCCTTAACCCTCGGCTTTAGTAAAAGTCCCGAGGGCTACTCCCTCGGGACTTTTACTAAACCTCCCTCGGCTTGCGGGACATTTAATCACTAATATCCCTCAAAGCATGCGTTTACTTATAATAATGCTTTATGCTTATTCTTATGCTCAGGTGTGAACCAGGCTTTAGTAGAGGCGACCGGTTAATAAAGATAACTATGACAGTATTTGAGTTAATAAAGTACCTTACGGGACTTTATCAAGTCACCGCTCAATAAAGGTTGGTCGCTTAATCCGGTGCTGCTTAATGTAGGTTTGACTGTAGACGAGGAATATTTTGTTTTTTACAAAGTTTAAGTCACCGTAGTTTTACTATTCAAGGTTCATGCCTTATATAAAATGTATCTAAGAGAGTAGAATTAGCAAATTCGTTGAAGACTAAGAAATTCAGAGCGTCAATCGTCATCCTATGTTGCCTTCCCAGACTCCACGGAGCTAATCCATAGCACGGTTTTCGCGCATTATCAGACATTTTCCTACTTTTTTCTCAGATAGCAGGACCGGCCGAAATACGCGGGTCATTGTATTGGCTAAATTATTCCTAGTGCATGCGTACCTTGCCAGTTTTGGACTTCAGTCATGCTCCTTTCCAATAGCACGATTCATGTTATTAAAAATTCAGAAGCAATACTAGTAGCGAACAAATAGACCACCTGCATTTATTCCCCTGTTGGAGGAAAAATACCTCAAAATAAAAGAATATCAACAAATCACTTGATCTGTTGAAGGTCGGAGCTTTGAAGTTGTCCTCCAGATGAGTTGTTTAGCATATGAGTGCAAGTGGACAATAGCCAACTAAAGCAAATATGGATTAAAGTCAATCTTGCAGATCTTCAGGAGTTCATACCGACGGAGACATTATATCCCAGCTACTGAAGAAGTCTTTTGCTGCAAGGAACGTGAGCGAGCAGAAAGTAATCGTTCAGCAAAGATGTAAGCCAAACCTCAATATTACGAAATGTATGCATTTATTCAGGTCATTTTTAATGTTGCTCATTATTGTATGATGAATTAGCTGCTGCTGATTATATGGACAAATTGCTGCATGAAGAGTAAGTTTCCCCATGGCATTTTCTAGCTTGTAAAGGACTTCCTGTATCATCTGGAATAATATAACATTTATACATTTAGAATCAAATTATTTTCGTTGTGGTTCATTATTATGACTTCTTGCATATTAAATGACAACTTGCTGAATGAAGTGTCAGTTTCTTTATGACATTTTCAAGTTGGCAGGGATGGATCTAGGATTTTGTGAAAGGGGGGGTTGCCAGACCAGTTGGGGTTGCAGACCTATGAGAAGATGGGTTAGTTAACCAGGCCTTCGGTTATTCTACCTTTTTAAAGGATGGTGATTCTTTTTATATAAGGTGCACAATTAAAGAAAAAAGATGCAAGCCATATCTATTATGCAAACATGGAGATTATGGCAAGGAATCCCAACATTGTTTTATGGCTCAAGGGGGGGGGTTAAATCCACTAAAACCCCTTGGATCCGCTACTGCTTGGCGAAGGGCTTCCACTGCTATCTGGAATATTATGATATTTATGCATTCAAACACTTCATTTTGAATTTGGTTAATTATCATATGACTTTTTGCTGATTAAATGTACAACTTGCCGTAAGAACTGTCGAATTTTCCATAGCATTTTAAAATTTTTGAAGAACTTCATGTATCGTCTAGAATATCATGGCATTTATGTATTAAGTCACGTCATTATTAATATAGTTCATTTTTATATTGACTTGTTGCTAATTAAATGGACAATTTGATGTATGATATGTCAGAAATGTTCATCTGTTGATTCTGTTTCTCCTTGATATTTCCAAGCTATTAATTATTTAGATGACTTGCTGCCGATTAAGGATGTGCTGCCAGTAATTTGTATGACTATAATGTCATGAATTCAATGAAAAACTGTTACAAAGGAAAGAAAAAATACACACAGTGAGACTGAATGCAAAGAAGAAACCCGTGAAGGAGGACTTGGGCTGATGTCAGTATAAACCAGCACAAAGGATCAATTCGCTAGGTACTGTTCAAGTATAATCATGGTAAATATTTTACAAGTATGCCTTAAATTAATTCTCAACTCTTGATTAATATGATTTTCAACACTTTTTATAATGACTGTATCTTAACATCTTTGGAGAAATTTTTATAGTTACTTATATATGTGGAGACTGGACTGTTTTTACAGTAATTGAAATTTGATATTGTTCTCTTGTTACAATATCCTATTTATCTACAAACTACTACACATTACTAGAGTCACTGTGAAAAAAACAGCATCAATATTGAGAAATTGATGTCATTCTGTGCTATTACGGCAAAGAATTTTGTGAAAGTAAAATTACGAAAGACCAGTACTTATGATATTAGGAAAAAAGTTGAGGACAGCCAAGCTGAAAACATTTTAACTTGAGATAGCCGTGTGATAGCAGAGATGTCCTGGAGTTGTAGACCGGGAAAATGGCAATAGGTATTACATGGACGATTTCAGGATGTTTTTTTTTTAATAATTTGGATCTTTTTTACAACGGACAACGTATAGGTGACTGAAAAAAGTGTTATTCCATCAAATTACAGTATTTTAAACTAATTAAATGAGGAGACGCATGAAATACAAGCAATAAATCTCACCAGTCGGAAAAAAATTGATCGAGATGCCCGATATTCGCATTTTATAAACAAAAATTCCAGTCTAGACTGCAATCATAACAAAGTTTAAAAGGGTCGTTTAACTCTCTACTTTGTTGTGTGGGTCGAGTAAATTGACTTTCGAGAATCCGGTCTCTTGTGCTTTTGCCCGGTTGAAACGCCATCTTGGAATGCCTATGTTGGCACGCCTTTGCGAAGTGAGTCAGCAACCTGTATCTACTATGTCTATGGGCTATCCATGTTGGATTCAATCATAGCATTGTCAGTGGCCCTTAAGTGTGGCAATCGCCTCTGGTAAAAGATAAAACAGTCAAAAATATGTTTCATTTTGCCAACTTTAAATTACATTTTGTTATGCTCAAAGTGCTTAAAAATCATTCTCAAAATGCAGGAAATGGCATTTACAAGGCTCTAAAATTCAAAATTTTCCGAGGGACCATGTCCTCCGAACACCCCTACACATATCTTGCGCCTTCGGCGCTTGCATAGTACGAGTTTTGAACTAAGTTTTCGTTCTAAGCTTTATTGCATTTGGGGAGTCTATGGTTTCGTGACAATTACAACGTTAAAAACTCAATATGTCCGTCATATTGAACTATATTTTTAAGAGTCATTAGAACCAGAGATGTCACCCATGGAAAGATTGATTATACGTACAATTATTCACGAATTCCTTGCAATTTTAGGGTATTTTAAGGCATTTTTCGCGTTAAAAAGTCTAGAAATGTGGAACATTTTAAACATTTTTTAAAATCTTGTTAATGTATGTGGTATGTTAACGAGGTATGTTAAACTCGAAAATGACGACTAATTGCTCCAATATTCAAACTTGTTTTTGCCAGCTGTACTACTTGAAATGCAAATCATAAACAATGGAATATCAAAAGATCCAGAAGTCAGTCATTGATCTCATTTCAAACCGAACCTTTTTTGATATAACAAGGAAATTATTCTGCGCAAATTGGCGAGTTCAACTCCCGGCAGTCAAACTTAAAGTAAGTTGGTATAATTTGTGAAAAGACCTATTTAATAGTAAGAGTTTTCTAAGATTAACTTTCACGCTTTTTTCATCTTTTAACTACGGTTTTGACTACACAACTAAAATACTGGCATACAGTCTTAAATTAGTGTTGTCTCATAAATATGATACGCAGTTCAACTACCTAGAGAGAAAGAACAAGTATAAAAATGAACACACTAAGATCTCTTCATCATATAATAAATTAAGTTAGATATTTTCTCCTTCTCCACTTTGCATAGTGAACGCCTAATTGTTAGATAAGCGAATGTTTTTCAATGCTCAATACAATTTTAAGCTACTTTTATCTTGACTTCCTTCGTGTGATATGGTGAATATTTTTGGTGGTGTAAACTGCAGTATTGTTGCACTTGTGTAGTATCTTGCCACCTTTTATTACTTGACCATGAAAACCGAGCTTGCTTACAATTTCCGGGGCGGAAGTGAATCTACTACATTCCTCCCCTCTTAGTTATAACATAACTCTTCAACAATTTGAATATCAACAACATAGAATTTAACGATAAGTTTTGTCTTGTTTCATTTATGGTAAGTTAACTTTGTCCATAGTAATCTGGCCTGCGTCGCTCGCTTGCTGGGTATTGACGGGATGTGGCCGGATTAGAACACATTTCGTGTTGTGAAACTTCCCATGCGTTAATGTCTTTAGTAGGTGGTTTTTGCGTCCACGGCGTGCTATTCAAATTCTCTCGGCTTTCTCCTCTGACGTTTCCGTCCCCCCCCCCCCCCAACCTTATTATTTTCTCTGCTGATGACTTGATCTTGGTGCCTTCTTATCCTTTGGTTGTCATTTAGTTCTACTTCAAATGATACCAGTCCTGTTCTCTCTTCAATCTTTCCAGGAATCCATTTGTCACCTTGAGCATAGTTTCTTGCGTACACCAAGTCTCTGGGTTTTATGATCTTCCTTTAGCATGGTTGTCGTGTCGTTTTTTTATGATCTTGCTGTTTACTTTCAACTCCTCTTCTTAAATCTGGATTCAATAAATCTAACCTTGACAAAGGTTTTCGACCCATCAACAATTCCGCTGGAGTTATACCGGTTGTAGTTTGGGGTGTGATCCTATATTGAAACAAAAAGCGTGAAACTTTTGTTTCAATACTTCCTCCTTTCAACTTCTTCGTTCCTCCTTTAAACGTCTGGACTGTCCGTTCAGTTAACCCATTTGACGCTGGATGGTATGGGGCTGTTTTTACATGTTTGATGCCATTCTTACTTGAGAATCTTTCAAATTCTTCACTTGTAAAGCACGATCAATTATCACTTACTAGCTTTTCGGGAAGACCGTGCGTAGCAAACGCCGTTCTTAGTTTCTCAGTCGTTGCCCTTGAAGTTGAGTTGTTCATTTGGAATAATTCCATCCACTTGGAATATGAATCGATCACTATGAGGTACATTTTCCCCAGGAGCGGTCCCGTATAATCTACATGTATCCTCGACCATGGTCTATTGGGCCACTGCCACGGATACAATGGCGCTTGTGGTGGTGTTTTACGGTGCTTTTGACAAACGATGCAGTTCTTGACTTTCTGTTCTAAGTCACCGTCCAATCTTGGCCACCAAATAAAGCTACGGGCCAATGCTTTCATACGACAGATTCCAGGATGTGTTTCATTTAGTTCATTGATGACCTGGCTTCTCAAACTTGGCGGAACCACTACTCTGTTGCCCCACATAAGACAACCATCATGAAGTCTTAATTCATTCCTTCGACTGTAGTACGGACGTAAATCTTCCTCCAAGCAACGTTCAGGCCATCCATATTGTACAAGTTTGCAAACTCTGGCTAGGATCGGGTCTCGCCTTGTCACTGTCTTGATTCGACCTGCATCGACTGGAGTTGATTCCAAAACCTGCATCAAAAATACGCTATCGCCAGGTGTCACGGTCTTATTCGGTACATCTGGCAGTGGTAGGCGACTGAGAGGGTCAGCATTAGCGTGTTCCTTTCCTTTTTTGTACGCTATTGAATATTCGTAAGCAACTAACATCAGAGCCCAACGCTGTACTCTCAGAGACGCCATCTGTGGTATCTGTTTCTTTTCATTGAATAGGCCAAGAAGTGGTTTGTGGTCTGTGTTTATGATAAAATGTCTGCCATATAAATATTGTATTTAAGAATCATCCTCAGGGTATTATGAAATGATAACTTCACAATTAACCTACACTGTTGAAGTCAACTGAAAAATGTTGACTCGAGCGGGATTTGAACTCGCACCTTCGGGATACCGGTCCGCCGCTCTACCTGTTGAGCTATCGAGTCCACAGGGATTGGAGGCGAGTTTTAATCCAATTTAAGTGCACGAAATATTCTCGCGACAACATAACGCTATCCATGAGATTGGATGTGCAGTGTTTCAATTCTATTTCAGAATCCTCCTCAGGGTATTATGAAATGATAACTTCACAATTAACCTATGCTGTTGAAGTCAACTGAAAAATGTTGACTCGAGCGGGATTTGAACTCGCACCTTCGGGATACCGGTCCGCCGCTCTACCTGTTGAGCTATCGAGTCCACAGGGATTGGAGGCGAGTTTTTATCCAATTTAAGTGCACGAAATATTCTCGCGACAACTTAACGCTATCCATGAGATTGGATGTGCAGTGTTTCAATTCTATTTCAGAATCATCCTCAGGGTATTATGAAATGATAACTTCACAATTAACCTAAAATAGAATTGAAATAGAATTGAAACTCTGCACATCCTATCTCATGGATAGCGTTAAGTTGTCGCGAGAATATTTCGTGCACTTAAATTGGATAAAAACTCGCCTCCAATCCCTGTGGACTCGATAGCTCAACAGGTAGAGCGGCGGACCGGTATCCCGAAGGTGCGAGTTCAAATCCCGCTCGAGTCAACATTTTTCAGTTGACTTCAACAGTGTAGGTTAATTGTGAAGTTATCATTTCATATAAATATTGGTTAAACTTCTTTACTCCAAATACAATTGCTGGTCCTTCTTTGTCCAACTGGGAATAGTTTCTCTCTGGAACTGTAAGAGTTCGCGACGCGTAAGCTATTGGTCGTTCACTTCCATCTTCTAATTTATGGGATAATACTCCCCCTAGTCCATAAGGCGATGCATCACAAGCAAGGATTAACTCTTTGCTACTGTCATAGTGGATCAACAACTCTGCTGATTTCAAGATATCTTTGGACATCTCAAAAGCTTCTTGTTGTCTGCTGCTCCATTTCTAGGACACTCTTTTTTGCAGCAGTTTATGTAAGGGTGCCAGAATGGTAGCAAGGTTCGGTAAGTACTTCTGATAATAGTTAATCATGCCCAAAAATGACTTTAGTTCAGAGGTGTTTTTTGGGTTTGGAGCATCCATTATGGCTCTCACCTTTTCTTCCACAGGTTGAATTCCATGGCGATTAACTCGTTGACCCAGATAAATCACTTCTGAAGCCGTAAAAATGCATTTCTTTTCGTTTAGCCTTAATCCCGCACCAGAAAGCCTCTTCAATACTTCTTCCAGATTGGCGATGTGTTGTTCATCGTTTTGACCAGATACAAGGATGTCATCCACTCGAACTGTCACAAACGGGATTCCTTGTAAAACGTTCTCCATGGTCCTTTGAAAAATGCCTGGACAACAGGATATTCCATAGGGAAGTCTGTTATATTGAAACAATCCCCGATGGGTGCTAATGGTCGTATACTTCTTGGTTTAAGATCTAGTTTAGTAAACTTTTCTCCTCCTCCCAGTGTCGTAAACAAATCCTCTGCTTTTGGTATTGGGTAGTTATCCAACTTTGAAACAGCATTCACCGTCACTTTATAGTCACCATAGATTCTTGTTTGATCTTCCTTCACTAATGGCACAATTTGTGCTGACCATTCTGAAAACATGACCTTCTCAATCGTTTCCTCTTCCTCCAATCTCTGCAGTTCCTTTTCAATTTTGTCTTTGATCGCATAAGGCACTGGTCTGGCTTTACAATACTTTGGACTCGCGTTCCCATCGACCACTATTTTAGCTTTTGCTGCTTTGAACGTTACGAGGCCTTCTTGAAACACTTCTGGATATTTCTTCAACATTTCATTTAGCTTTTGACTTTCGATTGTGTTACCACCGGAATTTCGGGTCCTTTCCGCTTTCTCACTGGTTGTTGCAAACACTTGGTGCCAATTTAATTTAATCTCCTGGAGCCAATATCTTCCAAGCAAATTAGGACTTTTCCCTGCAGCTACTATGGCTGATAATGTTTTCCTTTGATCCTTGTACTCCACAGGTACCTTTATGGTTCCCAATGCTCTGATTTCTTCGCCCGTGTAGGTATTTAGTTTTGCATTGCTAGGTGTAATCTGTGGTGTTGATTTCAACGTTTTTCTGAAAATTTGCTCACTAATGACAGTCACCGACGCCCCGGTATCCACTTCCATTGCCACATCTTGTCCATTTAACTGAAGTGTTACACGGTAAGGATCTTGTCTCGGCGTTCCGATGCTATACATTGAATATCTTTCAACCTGATCTTGATCTTCCATCAGATAATGCGTTGTTTCTCGATCT
This sequence comes from Heliopora coerulea, assembly GCA_030142905.1. NCBI lineage: Eukaryota > Metazoa > Cnidaria > Anthozoa > Scleralcyonacea > Helioporidae > Heliopora > Heliopora coerulea. The sequence goes on from JASJOG010000229.1 coordinate 320,378, forward strand.
TTTTTATCATCTGCTGTTCGTTGCCTTTCAGTATGTCGGTTGGATTCCTTTTTGTCGCCGTTTTGCCTTGCATTTCCTTACGATATGACCTTTCTTGTGGCAGTAGAAACATTCTACTTCTTTAAATTTACACTGGTCAGCATTATGTTTACCTCCACATCGGAAACAATCGAAGAACGTTTCCATATCATCTCTGCCTTGTTTCTCAACTCCTTGATTAACGTGATGAACGTTTTCTTGATGTGCCGTCTGGCCCCCTTCCAATAAACTTTGCTGAATATCTTTGGCGTTCTTCGCGGCAGTTTCCATGCCCACGGCTACTTCATAAGCTTTTTTGAAGTTCAGTGTCGTCTCACAGAGTAAACGGCGTTGAATCCTGTCATCGTTAATTCCACAAACCAATCAGTCTCTTAGCATATCCTCTAACGCTCCTCCAAAGTTACAATGCTCAGTTAATTGTCTTAATTCCGCCACGTACGTCGCAACGGACTCTTCCTCTCTTCGAAATCTGCTGTTAAACTTAAACCACTGCATGATTTCGGAAGGTTTTGGGTTTCGATGGTTCTTCACTAGCTCCGCTAACTCATCTAATGTTTTCGAATCTGGTTTTGCGGGAGCTACCAAATTGCGAATAAGCTTGTATGTTTTGGCGCTACATACACTTAACAGGATTGATCTTTGTTTACCTTCGCCTTCGACCCCATTCGCAGTAAAGTAATGTGTTAGTCTTTCAATATAGTCTACCCATTCCTCGTCTTCTTTATATTTCTCAACTTTCCCATAGGTTGCCATCGTCTCGAGCGGATAAACTATTAATCCTCGTCGCCAATGTAGTATCTTGCCACCTTTTATTACTTGACCACGAAAACCGAGCTTGCTTACAACTTCCGGGGCGGAAGTGAATCTACCACAACTGGCAAAAGTAAATTGAGATTAAGGTAGCTCTACTGAACAACGGCTTTAGTAAACTTGGAACGAAGTCTTTAAAACACCATTGTATGTAAAGCAATCAACGCTCTTCTTACATAGCTCTTTTAAGCCACATAAAATTATTTAAACACGGTTTTGAAATACGTTGATACCATAGTGAATGGTAATTTATGATAAAGTAAAAGAAAATGAAATAAAAGCACTAAAAAAGGTGTACACAGTCACCACGAATTAGGTGCTGTTGAACCTTTTAGTTCTTAAGAGAAGTCTATGAAACTTAAAGAAAGGTAAAATACTACGTAAAGAACTGAATATATACGTAAAATACTACTAACGGCTGGAGATGCATTCAAGAGTCATGCATGTAATAGTAATCATGTAAACACAATGTCTTTAGCCTATCTGATGATATTTCAATTTGATCTTGAATATCACCGTACTGCAAATGTGTTCACTCAGTCTCAGAACTGGCAACCCAAAATAAACACCTCTACGCCCAACATGCTCCCCCTAAATGTTTTTGTCTAGCCATGCCTCTGTAACACACTAAAAGAGGTATACACAGTTTCCAAGATTTAGGTACTGTTGGACCGTTTAGTTCATAAGACAACTGTATGAAACTTAAAGAGAGGTAAAATATTACGTGAAGAGTAGGCCTAAAGAATTAAGAAAGAGCACGATCCATTTGGGCAGACCACTGATCAAGTGCTATACGTCTGCTGAGTCAAAAGAAACAAATCACCGGTATATAGAGTCACCGAAAAAATGAAGACATCAACCCGGAGATATGCGAGAGAGTCAATATAGGGCTGGCTGGAAAACAAATTCCTTATGTCGGATCAGATCCGGATCATTAAGTTTTATGGAAAGGGCTTCCATCACTTTCAGTTGAAAGGCGGAATAACATTTGTAAATAATTTTAAAATTACCGTCCGAGTAGCTTTCAGCGCAAGACTTATCAAACAAAAGGTATTTGCCAACTGTTGAATCACAACCGATGAAATGACTAGATCGACATTGTCGTTCTGGTTGTTGACGTAATGGCTGAGTTTTATTTCTAATGACACTAGGAATATGTTGTTTGATCCTATCACCCTGTTTCTGATTAGTTCTACCCACATAGCGAGATCCACATTCGGATTTAAATACGCAAACAACTCAACATGATGAAGAAGCAGGTAGAGTGGGTAGGAGGATAGTTTTAGTCGAAAAAATACCAACAAATCTAGCAACAAAAAATGTTTGTTCAGTAATTAACTTGATCAATTGTCCGAAAGTTTTAGAAATTTGCCCTATCCAAGGAAGTTTTAAATAGACTGGACCTTTAGCAAGTCCACTTTGAAAAATTTCTTTAAAGTGGACAAAGAACACTTGATAAGGTTTCTAATCAAAATGATAAAGACAAACTCAGCCATCACATCAACAACCAGAACGACATTGCCGATCTAGTCATTTCATCGGTTGTGATTAAGCAGTTGGTGAACACCTTTTGTCTGACAAGTCTTGCGCTGAAACCTACTTGGACGGTAATTTTAGAATTCTTTACAAATGTTATTCCGCCTTTCAACTGAAAGTGATGGAAGCCCTTTCCATAAAATTCAATGATCCGGATCTGTTCCGACATAAGGAATTTGTTTTCCAGGCCAGCCTTATTGTGACCCTCCCTCTTACCTTCAGGTTGATGTTGTCAGTTTTTGTGACTATATATGCAGGTGATTTGTTTCTTTTGACTCAGCAGACGTATAGCACTTGATTTGTGGTCTGCCCAAATGGATCGTGCTCTTTCTTAATTCTTTAGGGCTACTCTTCACGTAATATTTTACCTCTCTATAAATTTCATACAGCTGTCTTATGAACTAAACGGTCCAACAGTACCTAAATCTTGGAAACTGTGTATACCTCTTTTAGTGCTTTACAGTGGCATGGCTAGACAAAAACATTTAGGGGGAGCCTGTTGGGAGTAGAGGCGTTTATTTTGGGTTGCCAATTCTGAGATTGAGTGAACACATTTGCAGTATGGTGATATTCAAGATCAAATTGAAATTTCATTATCAGATAGGCTAAAGACATTGTGTTTACATGATTACTATTACATGCATGACTCTTAAATGCAGCTCCAGCAATTTTAACGTCTTTAAAACTGCAATAACTTCCTGTCTAAATGCATTCCCAAATAATTTTCACACAAATAGTTTTCAACTGTCTAAGTGCGTTCCATGCTCAAAAACATTCGGACTCGCTGATCCGAGTTCAACTCTAATGGTCTCTTTTGTTTCGCATACTCAGTTTTAGAGCTGTATTTTAAATTCCCAGGATAAAAGATAAAACATGTTAGACTTCATTTGAATGATGTGTGAAAAAATAAAACTTCAATTCACTGCATAGTTTCATACGCAAAGTTTTCACTAATACTAGATTACGCTAAACTTTCACTTTGGAAATACTTTTCATATCTTAAATTTTAAATAATCGGTAACCTGCTCGCAAATTTAAAAAATGAGCTTTAAACAATTATCTTACAAGGAAAATACTAATAATAACATCTTCTTTAATCACGAAACATTTAAAAGTTACCTCAAACTCTAGTCTCTTCTCTTTTCACGAGCAAAATCTCGCACGTTGGTTAGCCATCTCTATATTTGTGACAACTTTGAACAAAACAATCGATTTTCAAAAGCTACTGAGACGAATCACCACATGTTTAAGAGATTACAATCTATGTAACACTTAGACCAGTAACCCACCTAGATTAAATAATTTAAATACTTGGCACGGCAGAAATTCAACCTTTGAGACGAGGCGAATCATGTACAGCAGAACGCAGCGGAAGCACTCTGTTGGGAGAAATTAAACTGCCTGTGACGTCGACGATGTTCATTGTATAAAACTCATGTGAAAATATGAGACATAATCAGAACTGTTAAAATATTGACCAGAGATTTACTAGGCGGAAATCGTAGTCTTAAGATGAATATTTAGGCCCAGCTCAAGATTCTAATATAAATAGCCATTACTGCACTGCCGTAGGAAGAGGTCCAAGGTAAGGAAGGTTGGCCGAGCACCGAAGGAAAGAGAACCCTCTTGGAGGTTTCGGGGGCATGCTTTCCCGGGAAATTTTGGAATCTCATATGCGCTTAAATGCGATTTTCTGCATTTTGAGGGCAGTTTTACCACAAAATATTACGATCAAAAGCAACATAATTTTAGTCAATCTTCAACTTTTTTCGACAATATCTGACCAATTTCCTAAAGCTGCTATAGTTGCACTGGAGTATCTATAAAGCTAATGAACGAGACGCAGCACGTCTCCGCAATTTACTTTGAATCTACATGCACGAAACTTATCTTAAGATAATTCTGGGTAAAATTAAGGCTATCTTCATTTTCTAGTCCTTTCATCTCTTAGTTAGCATTATTGCAAAGAAACATCTTGACGGGAGACGTTTACTTGCTATAGAAAATGTTGCCGGGGTTTTAATTTGGAGGGTAACAATCACTAAAGATTAAAGGACTCCAGGAATTGTACTTCTCGAAATACGTCAGTGCAACAACTCTTGGTAATCTCTTTAATTAACGTTTGACTTATAACTAACATTTATCACAATTTTCACAAAAATTAAGAATCACTGCTTACTAGCAAGTTACAAACCACTTAACTCGCGTGCTTTGATAGCGAATTTTTAGAGGGGCTCAGCTCCCTTATCCTGATTAAAAGGGAAGCACCTGCCCCTCGGGCCTCCATGCTTCGTACTACCACGCATGACGAGATAAATCAGGATAAATAACAAATTAAGTTAGTCTACAAAAGCTTTACTGACGTTTCGTTGCTGACACGCAATATTTTCAAAGTGAAATACACGATGTAGAGATAAAGACATTAAAATATTTACAAGGTGTGGAAGCATAATTAGCCAATGAGGAAGAAGGAAAGGTGAGAGAACAGTAGAAGAAGGGCGGAAGGGGAGGATACTAATTAAAATAAGGCAAGTGAAACAAACCTGCTGTATTCGTTGAGGACAGTCTTAAATTTGCCGATGAGTAAACTCTCCCGAATATTGCGCGTCAGTAACGAAACGTCAGTAAAGCTTTGGTAAACTAACATGTTTTGTTATTTGTCCTGATTTATCCCATCATGGCTATTCATATCAGAATCTTGAGTTGGGCCTTAATATTCATCTTAGGACTATAATCAGAACTGCATCACGGTAATAACCCTTTCTGTCACCGTATCATCCGCATGCACCCAAAATCGACAAAGTTTAACTTCTTGGATCTGGTGGCGACAAAAATTTTCGCTATATGAGAACTTAAAAGTGAGTAACCGAAAATTGGGGACACAGGCACCCCAGGCACCCCCTAGCCACGCCACTGGTGCGTTTATTTCATTTTCTCTTATTTTATCGTAAATTACCATTCACCGCGGCATCAACGTATTTCAAAACTGTGTTTAAATTTGTTACCACAACAAAATCGCTGTTTCATAAAATTATTCAGATCGCATCTTTATAAATCGTCCATCCATCAAATTACTTTCATAACATTAGGAAAAGAGAAATGCTCTACCAAACTGTATGCAAGCCAACAATCTTAGGCAGCGCCAAAATTTTTTCACAGGATGATTTTTATCCAAACAAACGTTGCAGGAAAATATTAATTCCATTTGTGAATAATTTTTAACACCACATTGCTTTAGTATATATATATGTTTTTTAAAATTTTCGAAACAAACTTACGGAAGGTGGGTTTGTCGCTCACTCGTAATTTGTAAACAGAACATTTTGAACACATTCTGAGTGGATTTATTGCTCAAAATAAAAAAATTAAATAAAATGCATATCACTGAATATTTTAATGCTAAATTTTGCTGGTTTTTGATATTTTGTGGCACGGTTTCTGCGTTTATTGAAAAAATTCTTCTTCCGTAACTAAAACGAAACAGGAAGCCATCTGGTATTGCTCAGAGGTAAATGGTGAAAAATCATTCACGGAAGTGGAAGTGAATATTGGTGCATATCACCGACTCTAAAGTAAATAATTCTTTTGACGCACGTTGTTTTTTTAATTTTTTAAAACAGTTCTACGGAACATCGGCTAGTCGCCCACCCATCAGCTATAAACAATACGTTTTGATTGCGTCTTGAATGTTTATTTATTGCTAGAAAGTAAAAGAAATATATATCTTTGAATAATTTATTGCCAAATTTCTTTGCTTTTTTGGAATTGTTCTGTACGACTGCTTTGTTCATCAAACAAAATTCTTCTTCCGTAACAGAAGCAAAACTGTACGCCATCTGCTTGTGCTCAGAGTTGAACAATGCAGGATATTCCTAGGTAGGGGGACCAATCAGATCGCGCAAAAAACACCATTCACCATGGCCAGAAATTGAGGACAGGAAGTGATATGATCTGCGGATGCAACTTTTGGACGAATTATTGACAATCATGTGCTAATGGCAAGCTTTCAATAGACAAGTTTTATTGCTAAGAAAAATTTAATGGCCCAGTTGATGGAACATCAGACATAAAATTACAAAGTAAACTTTAAATGAAACCAAATTAAAGAAATTTATAAGCAAAAGTCTTTTTGTTAGTAAATCTTAACACAAAACCACACTTGTCGATGTCACACTTGTTTATGCCAAGTTCGGTTCTCTTCTTGTCAACTTATGGATTAATTTACGTATATTCTGTGGCACAAAAATTATACATTTCAAGACTTTCGGGAACCTATTTGAAGACATGGAAATGCCGTTAAAATAAATAAAAAGCAAAGAATTATCCTTTCCGAGTGCATTCAGACGTGCACCCGCTCGACATAAGAGCCAGGCATAACCAAACTTGCGGCTCAAATAAGCATACTTCGCCAAATCTTAGAGATTTAGGAGACTTATGTAAATGAAGTAAGAGGTATGATCATAAGAGTCCCAGGAGCCTCCTTAGATTTAACGAATTGTTACAGAATTTGCAATGATGAATACTTGTGTTATTCTCGAATGTTGGAAACGTGCACCTGTAGAAATTTTACACGATATGTAATAAAAATGTGTCTTGAGGAATTTGCTTTATTAAATCCATATAAAGGGGTCATCTTAAAATCGTCAGTTAAGGAACCATTGTGCATGCTTGTTGGCTATACTGACCTCGATTTCTTGTCATGCTACGACGTACATGCTAATGCCAGATAGCTGAGATAGAGGAACCAATCAGCTTGTGCAAAAAGCATTCTTACATGTCTTTAAGGCCCATATCTGTAATATCTTTATGTAGATGTCACGTTGATTTTTGTTAGCCCTGATTCACAAATTAGTTTTTGATAAGATAGATAACGTTACAAAAATTTCACATGCAATTTCACATATGAAAATGGTATTACCTAATATGTAAATTGTTTCAATTTCATATATGAAATAAAACTTCGAAAGGTGAAATTAATTTTGAGATGTGAATCTTCCATCTCATGTGTTAAAATACATGTTTCGAATACCAGAATTGCACGTCAGAAATTCTGAAGCAGTTCATTTCACTAGTGAATTAAGTTTTTCATATGTGAAAACGTTCTAGTTTCATAAGTGCAATGAAAATTTCATATGTGAAAATGTTCCATTTCCATATGTTTTTCACATCTGAAATGACGAAATTTTCATAAGGGAATGTTCTTCGAGCAAGCATGTTCGTGTGTGGCACATTGGATAAGTAAACTGAATATTGAGATGGCTGAAGTTAAGCACAGCTACGCAGGTAAAAAAAAGGGTAAGGATGTTTACAAATAGAGAAGAAAGGAATGAAAAAAGGAATGGTGGACAAAGAAAGGAAAGCAAAGTTTCAGGTATTTGATGACGGAAACGTGGGGAAATTAGGAATTGGGAGAGGGTTTTAAGCCAAGATTAATTTAATGCAGTAAATTTTTGATTATTGAAGTTGTATAAAAAATATATATAAAACGAAAAAATATCCACACAATGAAAACATCTTGAAAACCCAATGTTCAAGTTAAAAGCATAACAAGAATTGAAATCGTGAATTTTCGAGCTTAGTACACAGTCATCTAAAAAAAAATACTGGTAAAAAAAAATTCAGCCAAGGTTTATACCTAAACCACAGCATGTATAGCTCAGGATGAACGATAAATTTTCAGTAATCAATGATACTTTGATGATTTCAGGAAACCTTTAGCATATTCTGAAATGAAAATAATACAACTAGGGCGCTGACAATGAAAGCAAAATTTTTTAAACTACTTCTCCTGTTCTTGGCTTACTGCATGGTGAAAATTGTCAAGAATCACTCAACGTTTTGCAAGGATTATTACACCCAGAGGCGTATGGAGTTACGTCAATACAGGAGTCAATGTCAGGACGAAATTCGAAATCGTTCTCGTTGTTGTTCCGCCGTAGGGGACAGCATGGTGGAAAGATGGCAAAACTTTCGAATACTATGTCCATTTGGCGGTGAGTTGTAAGAGCCATTGTCTTAACTAAGGAGACAGAAATTTTTATTTTATGAGTCTTTCCATTCGTTCATTGACAAACAATCAGTAAATGAACATAGGGAATTCTCGCGAGTATATTTCCCATTAGCAAATAACGTACAGATGTATGATTACGCTGCCAAAAATAGAGGAGTTCTGTTTTTGTCTCCGCTGACCTTTACAAGGTCAAAGCGGCACTATGTAGGCGACTTCGTGTTGGTGGCTGGCAAAAGGTGGACATTTTGTACTGATTATGCGCGAGGAAAGCGCTAGATATGAACAAACGGCTTGGGCCTGGTAAACAAGTTCAAAACAGTAGGCTTGTGAAATTATTTCAAAGTACTTTGCTATGATTGATTTTTCAGTAGACAAGTTTTTTATTCAAGAAAATAACAAAGGCAGATGGATATACGTTTCCTTTCTTTGAAACATTAGTATTTTTATTGAAGATGATTCCCTTCTGGCAACCTTTTGTCACTGTCTTAGCTGAATCCCACGAATACGATTTTTAATCTTACATATCGATAAAAATGTTGGTTTTTCTGAAGATGCTTATACGTTTAGGGACACAAAAGCGGCATTATTTTATTGAATACTTGCAGTGCTCATTTAGAATCAAATTGATTTCAAGTTTCATCCAAAACCTTCACGAGTTTTGACTCAGATTGGCCAAAAATTTAAACAATAATTTTCATCAATAAATGTAATGATATTTTCGTCAGTAGTTCTCCAGTGAATGAAGTTGAAGTTTTCACTGTTTGGGATAATTCAAATGCCTTCTCAGCTGATATATTCTGTTATTTTTGATCCATATATTAAAACCCTCTTCAAAAGAAACAGAAATAACTTCAAACTAAAGCAACATTTAAGTATCAACCATAAAAATAACAAGAAAAAAATTGCAGAAAAATAGTATAAGAACCGAAAAACTCAACGTAACAGATGTTACAGATAAACAATGTAAATACTTAAACCACAACAAATTATATATCCTTGAATACAGTCAAATAAGTTCAGGTTTTTTAACAAGGAACAATTAATTGGACCCCGTGGTATATCTTTTCAACATTGAAAGAATATGTCATGCGCACTTTTCGGTGTCAGATCACTGGTTTCAATACATAACTGGGTTTCAGAAGACTAATTGAATCCATAATTTGTTGGGAGGAAACTATAAAATTCTTAATGTTCTTCTTTTTATAATCCTCACTGCCACTGTTCTTAATGGCATGAACATGACCTACATTCGAAACCTCATCAATCTTATGGAATTCAACTTCTTTAAAAACAAATATTCCCCTTTTCATTCTCATGGCACAAATAACATGTACAAGCTTGTGACATGTCAATTTCTTTAAACTGCTTTATTCTATAGTACTTTTAAGAAAACTCATTTTAATCAATCCTTAGCAGAGCCATAGCCAAAGCCTGTGATTATTGCATGTAGCGCATTTTCCCCCACGTATAATTTTTATTTGAATGAGTAAACGAATAAAAAGAACATCATTTTATGATCAATTTCAGAGGGAGGGAAAAATAAATTTTTGGAAACATTTTTTAGTGAAAAGTGGACATTTTGAACCATTATGTTGTATTGGCAACTCAGTATTTTGTAGATTTAAACTTCAAAGGGATATTTAAAACCTTCTTTCGTAACCACGAATGCTATATTTAACTATTCAACTTACAATTAGCTCCTACCTTGCATCGAATTGGTTCTGTATTGCCTGAAAAGTCCTGTTAGTCGATAATGCAAATTCTGCCATGCTTTTCCAAAGAATACTGGCGCCACTCGAGTTCCAATGACGAAGCTGTGTTACTTGTAAGATAGTAAAATTACTAAATGGCAAGAATTTCACTCCCTTTACAATCACTGTATCATTTTAAAGACCATAGATTGGTTGCAAAGTTATGATTTTCCTTTTTTGAAGCCAATTATTTTTTCGAAAATAATTGAGCCCGCTATTTGTCGGTCAGCGCACACAAGATACACACCTTTTGTGACTGGCTCAGTGAACTCAATTTTGACTCAAGATAACCGCCGCTAAAGCAGTCGAAACGTCAGTCACTTCAACCAACAGTCTTTCTCAAGACTACACTAACCTGGACGATCAACTTCCTCAAACATGTCACGATTCTCCCAGGTTCAAACCATTTACTTTGTTACTTTTTCCATGGTTGGGAATGTTTTCAAAGCCGAACCAAACAAAAACTAAAGGTGAAAGTCGTGCAAAGGACTGGAACTAACGTACAAGACCTCGAAGAGGACTGAAACTGACGTTCAAAATTTTCCTCCATGGGTGGCCGTCTTGGCTTCACTTTTTGCCCGAGCAAATGACTGGGAGTTAGCATTCCAAATATGGAAATTGAGTTCACTGGATTGGCTGGGTTTGTTGCAATGACGTGATGGCTGAATAAGTTGAGGTTACGAGCAAAGAAGTTACGAAATGCAAAGGAAAGGTCGCGATATTCGAATGCAACGCCTAGTCGGTCATACGTTCGACGTCAGAGAAAGGATGAGGTTTTGTGAATGTTTTTTGACACGAGATTAGTCTTAGACAGCTTGTTTTGTTTTCCAAGCTGTCGTGTTAGACTGACCAACATTTTGGCCAGATTCTCTGTACGTAAGTATATCAACGGAGCCATTGTGTTTGCTCTGATAACACTTACAAGACGCCATTTGCGTGAAAGTTCATAATATTATGGAGACAAGCGGTTATTCTGGTATTGTTATTATTATGGAGCCGAACCGTTATTCTGCTTTTATCTATGAGATATATAACTTAAATTGTGGGAGCTTGGAGATATTTTGAATGAGAGATGAACGTTCGTCAAGCTCTATCCTCAGAAAAACGATTTCTGGGCCCCAGACGGGGATCAAACCCGCAAATTTCTGATGACCGGTAAGACGCTCTAACGGTCATCATAAGGTTGCGGGTTTAATTTCCGTCTGGGGCTCAGAAATCGTTTTTCTGAGGACAGAGCTTGACGAACGTTCATCTCTCATTGGTTTTATCTACGTTAAACAAAGCAGTTGTACGAATATTATCGAAGCAAAGAGTTCAACAGTTCGCTCATAACATTTATCATGAAAGCAAAAGAAGCTAAATTACGTCTTTAAGGTTCATTTTGAAATGAAATCTTTTATCTTATTGTATTACTATATGTGTTCAGCCTAAAACAGCTGGTGAAGTAGCATAAAGGAAAGTAAGAATTAAGTCGTTCGGTTTGGCAAGATGGTGTGTTCCTATGTACATGCCATAGTTGTTGAGACTTTGAAATGAATTAATTGATGCTCGTCAAACAATTTGCCCTGACTTTAGTCAAGGGGATGAAAGTAAGTTTGGGTGTAATGCAGGAAGACAAAGTTTAGCTATGGGATTAATTTTATTTGTCTGCAATGGAATCGAATGCGTGAACCTTGGGGACAGATTCATCGTGAATACAATGTTATTTAACGAAGATTGTTTTTATGACTGTATTAATAATTCGAGTAACAGAATTATTATTGTTGATGTATCTAAAATGGTTTCAGGTTATAATAAAATTTATTGCTTACAACACATTGACTCAGTTCCTAGGGCTATGTCCATGAGAGCTAACAATGGTCCTTCTGTGTCAGACATGGTTTTAATCAGTAACTTTCTGGTTAATGTTAAAAATTATAATAAGGGGATAAACGAACACTGAAAAGATTTAATTCTGCCTGACACCAGACATTTTTATTTATTTCAGTGGGGCAACTGCCCCTTGATGGATTAACTGCTAACTTGGTAAACCCGTCAAGGTGATTCCGACCAATGCCAATTTATTTTATCCAGCAATGGGGAGTGCAAGACTGTGATTTAGATAGAATGCCTTCTTTATCTCCATAATGTTTCTAATTTTGTGGAAGTTGTTTAAAGCTTAGTTCAACATTTTAAGCTTAATTCATGTGCTGAGGGCGTAGCTTTACCTTTTGAATTAATGATTGGCCCTTGCATTCTAATAAGGGTTATTGAAGGGTGTATCATCAGTTTCAGTGCAAAGTCCATCACCTTTAAAAGGCAGTGATAATGAACCACATTAGACTAACAAGGCAAAAAGAGTCTGCTGCAATGGCATAGTAAGCGCTATCAACGCCTGAGGGCAAACTTAATTTATGGCACCCTTTGTCCCCTATGCCCAACTAGACACATGACAAAAATGGTACCAATAATAGTATGCTAGAGATCAAAATTTGGTGCCATCTTATTTTGACATCAACGAGCAGATGGTGCTCCCTGTCGACTCCTTACCTTGCCACAGGTCTGCAGAGATGAGGTGAAACGTTATTATTGAAGAGAGATGATCATGAAACTTATATGCAACAAAAAAAAATTGCAGAGAAGAAAAAGAAAAGATTGACAAAGAATTATGATTAGAAAATATCAGTTTAACAAAATGAACTTCCTCAGTCAAGAGAAACAAGGCAATCTGAAAAAAAATGATAATTCAGCGATGGTAAGAGTCAATGAGTCATTTGAAACTAGAAAGAAAATGTTGTCTACCCAATTACTTAGTTGATGAATAAATTTCATGTTACAGGGGCTTTCTTTATACACATGTAATGCACATATTTTTAAAAATTGGACAATTTAAATCAGCTTGACCTCTTCTCCAATTTCAACCACTGGAGCCACATAATAGCCTACTCATTTCGTCCTGTTAGTAGTAAACGTAATGGAAATCCTACAGGACTGGTAAACATACATGCAAAGTTTGGCCACTGACAAAGCAGACGTCCTAGTGGTTACCAAGGCTCAGTCGTATGAAACATGGACTTAACTTAGGTTACTTAAGTAAGAAATCTAAACTTTCAGATAAGTTACCAAAAGGGATATACTTTGGCTAGCAAACATTGAGAATAAAAGCCCTTGGCACCAGCTTGTATACCACTGTGCCCTACATTGAATGGAAATAAATCCTCACCAAACTTGCTGATATATATTTCCTGAAAGTATGTCCGGATACTATTTTATTTGAAAATCTATTTTACTGAATTGCCGTTCTGTTCATTTTGATTGCTGATATTCCTGACAATGAATGACATTAATGTTTTGGAAAGAATTTTTATTCAGTTCATTGTGATCAATTTTCGTACCTGTTATTACTTAATTTATGCCTCCAACAACTCAGTCAGTAGACACATGCACACGCTGTGAGCCTATTTTAAATCCATGTATGTAGTCTGATGAAGGTCACAGATGATGGCCGAAAATCTAGTTTTAACTTTTAATGTTTTTAATGAGAACTTTAGATAAGCTACAACCAATCGATTTTCATCATATATGTACATGTATATGTGTATATGTATCTGTATCTGTACATGTATATGCATATGCATATGGATATGCATTTGCATATGTATATGTATAGGTGTAGGTGTAGGTGTATGTGTACGTATGAATGTAGGTATGCATGTATAGTTATGTATTTATGCATGTATGCATGCATATATGTAGGTAGATGTCTGTTAAGATACCTCTTTGGAGTCAGAGTCCTTAACACTTTTCAGTTCAAGTCCGAGTCCAAGTCCTACTTTTCGTAGTGTAAATGGCTCTAATGCTGCTATCTGAACAGCTACGTGCTACCCACATGTCGCATTAATTAAGACAGTAATGAAAACGTTTACCAAGATGACTCCCACATTTCAATCTCACTTTCATAATTTCCAGCAGTGATTTGTTGCACTTTTGAAAAAATGAGTTTCGAGTTTGTGTCTGCTCCAAACCTTGCACGATGAGGATATGTAATCCTACCTTCTTAAGAACCCTTTCTACTGGGACGTTTGAAACTGGAACTGACAGTAGTTCATTGCCAGCTTGAATAGTTGTGGTTATTTTCTTTTACTTAAGCCAAAACTAAATGTTGCTCCACGCAAGAAGCCAAATATACTACAATCGTTCGACACGAAATTGGCTGGACTCGCACGGGACTTGCAATGAATTCTCGAGTCACAACTACTAGATTCCGAGTCTTTCGAAGCCTAGACCAAATCCATCGTCTACTTGTCCAAGCCAAGCACTCAAGTCCAAGTTTGAACTCGAACTCTACAAAGTTTTATATCAGAAAGTGAGAGAGAGTCAAAGAGACAACCCCAATAGTCATTTGACGGTCAATTTGATACGCTCCGGACACTCATGCGGGACACTCATACTCAGAGGAATAGCATATTGCAACAATTATCGATTGTTACTTTACACCAATTAAGTCGTTACACCGTGGGGACTTTGTACTGAAGCTGAAATATTATTAATTCTAATTGTCTAGATTCTGACTTGTATCTTGAGAATTCGAAATGTTCGGATTGTGCTTTGTTTTACATATTACCATTAATATATCATTATTGATAAAAATGGTTTTAAACATTTTACCTTAGGGAGTATGACTAAACCAGTTGTAGAATAAATTGTATTCAAATCTTGCCAGTTTCGGTCAGTAACCAACGTAAACTTTGCTTTTACCCAACAAAAAACTTTCCAAAGCAGTCTCAGTTTTAGGTATCATAACCCAAGATGGAAATTATAAATAGTAAATAAGTTTGACAAAACGCATTTTAATTGAACATGTTTTGTTGGTGTTAACAGATTATTATAAATCATTTCAAGTTACGGAACACTTGATGTCATTACCAACTGTGAACATTAACGTGTGTCAGCAAAGTGTTGTAAACTAAAATTCGTTAATAGTTTGATAAATACATTTTAAGTTTCCGCATAACAATAACTCTTGCACTGTGGAAGCTCTCTCCTTGATCTGTAATCATGCCTGATGTTAGCCTAAGTAAAATCATCAGGTCTTCTATCAGCGAGAAAGATTTAAATCATCCGTGCATGTGTTTTCGTGCTAATAAGTTCGAGATTGACGTTTATGGTAGTACATTTTCTGGAAATGAACAGCAAAAGGTGTAATAACATTACATGCATTTTGCAAGTTGTTAGTGCTATATCCACATTTTATATTGTTAGCTTTTTCTATCAAAGAGCTTTATTTTTTTAAGGAAAAGCATACGGAAACAATCAATTTTATTATTATTTCAATAACAACTCGCATACCACCCAATTGAGGAAAGTGGAAGTGGTCTCAGTCTACTACGGGCACCCAGCATCCCGCTAGAAAAGGCCCCAACAGACATTGCACTTTTCAGGCAACTTGTGGGGAAAGGAAATTTTGCCATAAAAATGGATTTAAAAAACACCCACTGGGTCAGCCCTTACTCGTCCAACTTATCCAGTCAGGAAGGAGCAAGGGATATACAGCCCTTTAAAGTCCCTAAAAGCACTCCCCGATGTGTATATCCAGTTTGACGTTAACAGTACTCTGTTGCATTTCTAACAAGTTAGACCTTAAATGGTGTGCCACTGCAAGGGTTAAGTCTGAATATTGTTTTATTCCTAGATTAGTGCTTATTTGCTTCAGCATTTCAGGCTGGTTTATCCTCAACCAACTAAGGTCAGGGGCATCAGCCTGCTGTACAGATTGTCTTCTTGTTCTTGGGCTAACAGGGCAGGTTTGCAAACACCTGAAGTTAGTGTACATGCAGTTGTCAGCCAACTAAGGCAAATTGACGCTTTCGGCTACCTGTCTACTCAGCTGGCAAGGCAGGGGCGCCACTCCCTGGGTCATCTCATCAAAGCCTGCTCATTTTATGGAGGTCACTGGCTCCGAATCAATATCCTGCCTACCTACTTCTGGTTTTATGTCAGAGTTTCCTTCTCCGAGATAAGTTACCATCCAAGGCTAAAGAGTCTTATCTTCCCTTTGCTAAGGAGTTGCTAACACTTGCCAAAGGTGCCAACCCAGAATCTTGTAGGCGGGAGCGTCCACATTCCCGTAGTAGGCTGAAGCTGTGCTTGTCCTACTCCAGTGCCCATATTATTATTATTATTATTATTATTATTATTATTATTATTATTATTATGTATAAAATAAACCCACATATTCATCATAGACTATATTGTTTTTCCAACCATACTAATTCCCAATTGTTTGATTGGACATACATTCCACATTTTTTATGTTAGTCTTGGTTGCAAAAAGACTATAGTTAATAAAGTTTGGTAACCAACCATATACTTAATCGAACCATTACGTTAGTCTTGCTGCATGACTCCTGAATTCACTTTCCGTATGATCATTTCGCTCTCACATAACACCACTTTCAGCATTTGTCGACAAACTTCTTCAATTCGGTATCCATCCTTGTCCACTTTCCTCACTTCTCGTTCTACTTCTGCCATTCCTCCTCCCAAACTTCCAATTACCACTGCAACCACTTCAACTCGATATCCTGGTCATCTTTCTTGCATTTCGTATGCTAGTTGTTGGTACTTTTGTATCTTTTCAGTCTTTTTGTTCCTTATGTTTCCTTCAACTGGACATGTCATGTCTACAAGGAATATCCTTTTCATCTCTTGATATCATTGACTTAAAGGATTAAGTCTGGTCTTCTTGCATTTGTTGTCTTCCTCATCTGGTACTCCAAAAACCATCACAATTTCCTTCCATTTGCCTCTAATACAGTTCCTTTATTCCACTTTTCTTTGTACCAAACAGTTCTTTCTGGTACCAATCTTTCTCCCTTTGCCCATTCGAAAGCCAATACCGTCAACGCATGATTATGCCTTCAGATGTATATCGTTCAAGCCAATACTGTGCATCCGCGAACAAGATGATGAACCATCTCCCTCTGATCCATTTACACCCTGCACGTATCTGTTCAACCTCTAATCTTCTTAATCTTTTGCATGCATACGTTATCTGAATTTCATGATATGAACATGAGTGAACGTACTCTTAGAATGCGGCTGAGAGTTTGGGGTTTCTTACGATATCGTACATTGAGCAACGCCGTTTTGAGCGAGACAGCTGGTACTGCTGATGCGATAATGTTAGTTGACAATTTTATTGGCAAATGACTGCCTTTTGTCGCTTCTTAGTCACTTCCCGACATTATTCCCATTTGAATTGTGACATATCGTTCGCCAATTTTTTTCTTTTTCGCCTTTCCATCAGAAAAGGTTTTCCTTTTTGTCTTCTTTCTGGTCCTGGCGGAACTCAGAGATCGCCATTGGCTTCTTTGTCTGGACTTTTGCTAGGTTTGTTGCTATTGTCCACGAAGACACACTAGAATCGTTTCCCCTCTCCACTTATGCACTACAGTTGTGGAAGTACTTGGCTGGTACAACTTGCCTGCGCCACAACGAGGGCAATATTTTGTAATATATTACATAATAACATATGACACAATATTGTATAAAAAATTATAAAATAATAACTTGTTCGGGTTGTAGAGTGTGAACACGTTGTCTTTGCTGGTAATTCCGGACAGCGACCGCGAAATGTCATTTCGTACGCATCCTTGCATCAAGTGGAGATTTGTTTGTCACAACAGAGGAAGTTTAAATATTTAAAAGAAACAGAAAATATTCAGAACGCTGACAGGATAATGTTTCCCACATATGTTATGAAAGGAAGGAACTTTTATTCAACTGCAAATGCCGTAGGAATTTAAACAAGTTTGTTCAAAATTGACTAATGGCCTCTTAATTTGGTCGTTTCTCCCTTGTTCTCTTAACTTTAACATGTCGTTGTGTTGCTTGACAAAAGCAAAGGCACGTTTCTTGCTTCTTGAATCGTTTCTTTTATATTTTATACTTTCTAGATACTTCTCATGTAGAATTTGGGAAATGCAGGAGTAAGACCGGTTTAATTCTTGTGCTTGATCGATCTGGGAGTATACGACCATCCGATTATAACGAAATGCGTGAATTTCTGAAAATCCTGGCACACTCACTGCAAATCGGCGTACGAAATGAACAAGGAGAAGTAATTGGTCAAGGTGGTTTAGTTACGTTTAGTGAAGCTGGAACGACGAGAATTACTCTGCAGGAAAGCCGGGGTCCGGGACTTTTTGAAGAAGTTGTAGATCGAATGCCTGGACCACAACGGGGAGGTCGTACGAAAACGCATCTAGGATTAGACGTTGCTGATAAATATATCGCTACTAAGGAAGCTGGCTTTCGTGAGGACGAAAAGGATGCGAAAAAAATTCTCATGGCGATCACAGACGGCAAGCAGACACGGGGAGGACGAGGTTACGTTAGAAGAGAAACCGTGGACGCTTAGGCGAAACAAATACTCCTGCATCAAACTATTTTCAGCCTACCTTGCCGGGATGAAATGATTACATGGACGTTTCCAGCCCGGTTAACCGGGCTAACCCGGATTGCAACTACCGGAATCCCGGAAAAAGCGTGCTGGCCCACTTACCTAGTAATCGAATCGTTTGAAAAACTATATTATTTATATAGAGACTGGGCTAGCCCGATTAATCGGGCCAGCCCGCTCCATGTAATCGGCCCCTAAGTGTCAATGCTGGGGTTCAATCCATGTTGGTGTCACAGCACGCCATTTGCAAACGCGTATGTTTGAACACATGCGGATCTCATCATACACTGGCCACGCATTTTCAACCACGTCTTTATCAAGAGTTTTGTAACATCATAAATCCACGGGTCATCCAATTTCCTTTGTTCCTTTTTTCTGTAAATAATTTCTGTTCACTAAGCTACAAACTTCTTCTCCGAGAAATTTTTATTAATTGACAAAATAAAACCACCACTCAATGTAAAAATAAGACTTTTGCTCTTACTTTATTTAGATTGACTAGGCTATCGTGTATATATATCCCACATATATCTCACGCGATGTCATTTTATATTCTTGTAACATAACATTTATTTAAATTCCTTATTCACTCTATGATGTTGCATGTGTAGCGACGAAACGTTAGTTTACTAAATATTTTTATTTCTTCGATTTGTCCATGATGGACGTATTGAAAAGTTTTTGCTCGGCTATCTTGTTAGTCATATGTATGTAATTTAGCTTATATGTTATTCACATAGAACCCATACCTAGAGCAGTATACTTTTATGCTGAAAAAGTTATCCTGTATCAGTTAAGTTTTAGTGATAACAAGAACAATTTACTCGGCGAAAAGAATGGTTACTTTAAATGAGATTCAGCCATTTGTTCATCTACAGAATTTTACCCTTGATTCGGTTTTTTGAGCAATTTGGAAAAAAAGAACATTAATCATGGTTTCATGAATACAACGTATGAAATATCAGCGTGTAGAAGAAAATCTTTTATGTTACGATATTACTTATTGCTGGAGCCGTTCCACCCTATTCCAATTTCCACTTTAAGATAAGGGCATAAGGATTAACTTTCTGTTGCCTGCTCATTAAATGTAAAAGTAGATAAGGACTTCACTTTGAAGGTACGACTGAATTAAAGTACTATGTAGTTTCCTGCTTGTACACATTATTTATGTATATATTCTCTTGTTTAGAAGTTCGTATTATTGGCTCGTCGAACTACGGTCGTGTGGAAGTATTTTACAATGGAACTTTGGAAACAGTGTGCGATGATGGATGGGATATAAATGATGCTCGTGTTGTTTGCCGTCAACTTGGCTTTACTGATGCCATAGCTGCTTACAAAGGCTCCTCAGTTCTTGACGGAACTGGCCAAATCTGGTTAGATGATGTTAATTGTGCTGGCACAGAGTCTTGGATATCTGAATGTGCACACTCGGGCTGGGGGAAGGAAAACTGTGGCCATCACGAAGATGCTGGAGTCCGTTGTTCTACACCAGGTTGGAGAATCACATTTTCTTTATCTCCCTCCATTACTTTTCCTATTTTAATTAGACAAAGTTGAACATGCACAAAGCTGGAAATGGTTTTCTTACATACTTGATGACGAAGTTTTTCGATCAAAATTTTGAATCGAGATTTGGGGGTTGCCGGGTACATGTATGCGCCTAAGATAAAAAGTTCAAAAGTTGGTAACTGCTGTGACTGATCTCATAGATCTCATAGTTTTAAGTCTCCTGCCGTAAATCAGACGTGATGGAGTTAAGACCTCGTAACCCACCTCACTGTATTCGTATGTCAGTGGCCTCGAATTTAACGTACCCTCAATTTCCACTAAAGTGGTCAACAACTCATCGTAAGTCAACCTTGCATTCTGAAGGACCTTTCTCAAACAGCGTTTTACACACCTAACCATTCTTTCAAAGAAGCACCCCCCACCCCCCACCCCCACCATGGTGCTCTTTCTAAATTGAACCGCCAGTCTATCCTTAAGGTTTCCAAATATTCTCGCACCTCATTGCTATTATACAGCTTTTATAATGCCTTTTCACTGGCTCTGAACGTCTTTGCATTATCAGAAATGATTAGCTTTGGCGCCCATCCGAGATGAAAACCTTCTCAGGCAACGCAAAAATTGTGGGGCAGACAAAATGTCGTTTAAGTAACTCGACTGCGGTCTCGTAGTTTGCGCTTGTCAGTGAAAATCCACCTATGGCAGATTTAGCCGGCTCTCCCAAAAGTCCTCTCAAATAGGTGAATTTGTCTATATCGGACAATGTTCCATTCCCATGGATTGCGCTTTCGAACAAATCCCAAAATTCTGTCCAGTCTTGCACTCGTCCACTGAACTTCGGGACTTCCAGTTTGGCCAGTTTCACTCGAACGGTCGTACTCGCAGTTGGAAGTGACGTGCTCTTTGATCCTTGATCATTTGCTTCGGGCGATGTGAGTGTTTTCGACTGCTGGCGTAAAGTGCAGTCTGTCGCAGCAATACCACCATGGATTTCATTTTTAATCTCGGACGATTCTTCGATCTCCCTTTCAATAGCTTTTTCTTCCTCGGTCAATTCAAGTATTTGTTCATCAAGTCTTGAAATGGTCTCGATCTTTTCTGTCAACGTTAACTTGAGTTGTGTTAACGCAGTCACATCGTCTGGGTTAAAGTTGCTGACTATTTCTTTTACTTTCGAGAGTTGCTTCGTGACGTACGCTCGATGCCCTTTCCCCGATCTTGTTTTCTTGGTTAATTCGGACATTCTTTATTGTGAATCTACTCGAATCCGGCTCGAAGGACCATGTGTTGCACAACCTTCGCCTGTTTGTGCGGCGCTTGTTCGTGAATTCAGTAGATTCCACTAGGTATTCTATCTATCTTTTTTTTCACTCTCCGTACGCTTCCTTCTGACTTCTCTTCACCTTACGAATACTTTACAACCTGCTTCGACGCTATCCAAGGGACAAATGCCAAGCTTAGCCTTTAAGGTCAAGGTCCAGGTTGGCTTACAATGGTTCCTTTTTGTCCAGTATAATGACTAGTTGTTTACAATAGGTTCTTAGTTACTAATTTAATTAAAACTATTCTGCCACACACACATAATTTCTTCAAAGTGAGAGATCCGCAAGCAGCATGGATTCTAAGTTCTTCCCACCTAGTCAACGATGACCCAAAGAAATTAAATACCTCACGCAATAGCCCAAAGAAACTTTCATTCTCTTGCATTGAGCTAACCGCATCATTTATTACTAAATTCAAGTTGTGACAACCACAGTGTACGAATGGAACCGGAGATTATACCATCTCTTTAATTAAACTTTGCACACCAGTGTGAATCCCGCTCATTACACGAGCTCCATCATACCCTTGACCTCTCATCTTACAAAAAGACAAAGCAAGTCCTTCAAGAAACTCCTTCGCAGTAGAAGCTATACCCTCTTCCTTTGCATCGTTTAATTTAACAAAACTCATGAAACTCTCAACCACCCTACAGTCTTCACCCTCAACCTGTACCTACCTAACGACAACGCTCAGTTGGTCCACCCGTGAGATATCACTAGTTTAATCCAAAATAACAGACCAAAATGGTGCATCGTTGATCTCTTTGACAAGTGATGACGTTACCGCATTTGCAAGAAGACTAATTAGCTCATTTTGAATTTTGGCACTGAGATATTTAGTAGCTTTAGCGGGAAGCGAAATAACTTCGGAAAGGACTTCATCATATTGTGCAACCAATGCAACCAATCCCAGAAAGTCGCTCCCTTCACATATTCCGTCAGACACGGCTTCTCGGTGCCCCCTGAAAGCTAAACTTAATGATGCCAAAGTCAAGATGATTGACAGGATTCGCTCCAGGACTTTGACCCAAAACAGTGAATTCCAGCATACTTCATTCTCGTTTTCCTCATCAAGAACTTTTCCAGATTTCCACCTTAGACAGACAGCAGATGCTTCTATGTGCAAAACTGACTTTTCGTGCCGATTAATCTTGGCAGACATATTATGAGTAGAACCCGATACGCCGTTTATCCAATCCTTTTGACTCTCGCAATTCTTGTTTGAACGATCAGCAAATTGCCAACAAACCTCATAGTATGGTGTTTTCAGTTCGTTGGAATAACAAAGCCAGCCCCTTGGGACTGAAATATTATCGACAAATTTGTTGTAATACCTGGCATGGAAATTAGTGACCAATGTTCCTGCTTCATCTCTGTATTCAAAAGGGCCAGATGGTTTACATGGTCCATGGCTTAAAATCTCCCTTTTTAAAAAAGCGTCGTTGATTGTCTCGCAAAAGTGGCTGCGGTCTGCTGGATAACGTCTCGACAAATCAAAATCAAACTGAGATCTTTCACTAACAGAATTCAATCTTGAAGATGGATCACTTCAATGGCTGATAGCGACACCATTTTCTAGTACTGGTGCAGTGACAATGTTCTCTTTGTTAAATGGCGCAATGCTCTCTTCTTTTTCTGCTGCTTCTTTCTCTTTACTCCGTCTATTATTTTCAGATATTTCAGGATTTTTCTTCCCATAATCTTCATTGCCATCACTGTCACTCGAGGAGGCAGGACAATCACCTTGAAGCCGAGTATTACCTTGACAAATTGTTAATTCGTCTTTCTTCTCAGTCTGAAGAAAAGACAATATGTTTCTCGTACTTGATGTGGCAGTTTCGATCCTACGATTTTTCTCTGCTCTTTTAAATGCACCAGAATTATACTTTCGTTTTAAATTTCAGGCCATAAATTAGTATAGGAAATAACACGGTTCGAGAAGAATTAATGAAAAATGGCACGCGTGTTTCGCCAAATATTTGCTTTACCGTCTGTAAAAGATCGAGAAACAACGCTGACTTCAGTAACTAAATACCACTAGTAAAAAGAAATTAAAAGTTAATTTCGATGTCATTAGCCAACCACAAATAAGTAAAATTGATTGAAATTGTATTAACACCGAAATTACCATAACCAAACTGACTTCCTCGCAAAACAAACGTCCGCCAAACGTCGTGACCGTCGTGTTCTTCGAACATAAAGTACGCATTAAAGACCGCTGACCAGAGATCGGGCGGCCAATTGGCGCCTGAGATACACTTATGATATATACCGCATTATCTAAAATGGCAGCAACAACAGAAGAAATACGAATATCATTGTGAATAAAATGTTAGTGAAAATTACTCCCTTGGTTTATCGTGTGATAAGAATCATAGGATATCATTTCTTCTAATTAATTTAAATTTTTAAAGTCATGACGTCATCATAGACTCATCGGGGGCCCCTTTGAGGTAGGGGGCCCTTAGGAATTGCTCTAACCCTAACCTTAGTCCGTTACGCCACTGGTTACCTATATGTTGGTGATGCTATGAAGCCTTTTTTCAATCGGGACATGGATGTGTTGGCCATCGGTGTTGGACTTAATAAACAAGCAGCCAAAGACGAGATTAGGGATATGGTTCAAAATACACAAAACGCCATTTTCTCATATAGCTATTCAGACTTAAAGACGCAAATGGCACGATACAGAAGAAGAATTTGCCCAGGTAACAATTGTCAAAAATGTGAAAGTTTGAAGTCAATGTTTGAAATCGGATGCTCTCAAGTTTGTTAAGTCACAAAACGATCGTGAGTCCTCCAAAGTAACAAGCTCGATTTCCCCACAGTAGAGAAAAGGTCTTCTGAGTTAATGAGTTAAGAATATTTATTGGATAAACCACCCCTGGTTACAGTTGGTCAATTTCTAGCCGTATCAACAGGATTGGATTAAGAATCCGGGGACCCAAGGCCGAATTTTGTGGGTAACCCTCGACTGTAATCTATTTTACCTTTTCAGTTTCTTATACGATGACTGAAATACTTTGATCTTTATGTTTGATATCAAATATCTTTTTAACCGCCCAAAGGCCGCGAGCACCCACTCAAAGATACATAAGGATCATGATGCATCACACTTCCCTTCCAAAGCAGCGTGCCGTATCCTGCATTACCTACGGTGAGCTAGAGACGAAATATTTAGTGAAACATCGAAAATCCATTTTTTTATTTTTTAACACTAAAAAAATACAATTGATCCCTACGTGTGGGGACCCAGGTGGCTCCGCTCTTAATCTGCCACAGCGTATCATCATATAGCCTGCAGTACAGAGCTGCACAAGCATCTACACCGCAGGCTAATCATTCTGAAGATAACAGGGTTTAACTTCTGCATGACACGGACGGTTTCTGTGCAAATCATTCTTATCAGAACAAGATAAACTCGATAAACAATTTTGATTGTGAGGGTTTAGTCTTCAGTGGCTGAAGTAATAAAATATCAACTTCAGAGATGGATTTTTGATTAGTCGTCATTGAAATTTTGCTTGATTACTAAACACAAGCTTTAAACATGTCGACCACTAACAAGAGTGATGATTATTTCCCGAGAGAATCGGAACAAACAACAAAGGGTGAGAAGAAACGTTTTTTCCCATCAAGTTTTCAATATTTTGCCAAATTATTGATTAATGGAATTAGTGCAAGGCTAAACAATCAAATTGTTATCAGTTGGCTGAAATGCACAACTTATAGGATTTACCTAATAGAAGATAGAGGAATCCACCCCTTTCTGAATTCTAAAATAAGTTTCAAACCAATAACCCTGCTAAAATCGACCTTTATAAAACCATGATTCATTTTAAAAGCAGTTGCAATGTTTTACATTCTCTCAAGAGTCGTGGGTGCTGCGCTCCAGGAATTCGGCGTTGAAAATAATTTGAGAAGGAAACCAATCACCGCTGGAAACTGCAGCTTCTACCACTGGCTAAATTGGCATAACAGCAGTTGAGCATTGCAATGGTTAGAGTTCAAATCCTGCTCGCTTCAATTAAATTTTTCAGATTAACTTTCGCAGTGTAGATTATTCACACATATCTGTTCTAAGTCCAGCACAGCTGTTCAGTCATTGAAACTCGTTTCTTTCGGGACACACAGTGTACAAAGTGTCAAGTGACTTTTGCCACTTGGTGGACGTGATAATTAAAACCCTTGGCTTCACGTCAGACTAAACATTCGTCTTTGTTCAAGCATGTTTCCCAGCGTATTTCTTTCAAAAGTAAAATGCTAAAAGTAGGTGGGAAAACTTGCAGATATGTCTATTCTCTTGTTCGTTTACGACTTTTTTGGACTCAAGATGACCAAATTGATTCATATATGACTTACTAACTGCAAGAGTGAGTCACTGTGAACCATCAAAGGTACTAAAAACAAAGCTTTTTAAAGAAGGTTTTTAAGTGCCAGCTTTTCCATTTTTCAGAGTTTCCCTTATGTGGTACGGAAAAAGATGACTGTCATCCATACGCTACATGTGAAGACATTGGTCCAGGTTTCTACAAATGCACCTGCAATCAAGGTTACGTTGGTGATGGAAAAGCATGCCGAGGTTTGCCTGCCATATTGCTCCTGCTATCCTTACATGTCTCTAGAATGCATTTGAAAATTTTAACATTATACTGGCACAAGCGTCGAGACAGGTTTCGGCCCCTTGGTAAAAACTGTCCACCCCACTGGCCTATATAAAAAATTGGCAGGATTCGTATCACTTTTCCGTACGTCCCATTTTGACCTAGATGTTTAAAAGGCGATTAGCCTAATTCTGAATCAGCAAAAATTTTGTCTCTGCTTCTTCAGAATTTGTGGGAGGTCAAAAAGGTTTTATGCTGCATATCTTTAACTCAACTTTTTCGATAAAAAGTTAGAAACTGAACCGACAGATTGACTGGTAATCATACTCCAGAGCCAACTGTGCTTTAAAATGCTCTCCCCTTGAATGCACCCATTATTTGTTATGTGTTGCAGTACTCCAATATTCCTTCTAGAGGAGATAAAAAAGTTATTTGTCAGCAGACGCATTATATTGTAACTGACCTGAATCTAAAAAGACTGAGCAAAGATTGAAAAGAGGATTATCTGTATCTTTACCTGGGTGGTTACTTTCTGGAACACAATCAATAAAGCGTTGTTTCCTTTAAGACCGCCACTGTCGCGAAATTGCTTACGGCGATGACATCATCATCCAGTCTGTAATGTATCAGACATTGGGTGCAAACTATGGCCATTTCACAGTTACAAAGGCAACTAATCGTAGTCAACCCAATTTTGTGAACAATATTGCATTGCTGCAGACGATATGTGATCGTTCGTCACGCTCATATCTAAGAAAAACGATCTCTGATCCCCGGACGGGTATCGAACCAATAACCTGAAGACCAGTGAGACGTTCTAACCTTTGAGCTACTGAACGTCAGATGGCGACCCGAGATTTGATTTGATTCGAACTTATTTAATAGGTAATTACTGAGGCATGCAGCATTATTGAATATAATGCAGCTAGATGAGGCCGCAAGCCGAAGCTTCCTGCATTATATCAAATAATGCTGTGTGTCGAAGTAGTTATCCATTGTAATTACTGACCTTCATCGAAACACAGCAAATTTTTTCAGCATTATATCAGCAAATACTACAGCGAGGAAAATTTTACAAACTCGACTTGCATATTTTTGCTCACTGCATTATTAGATATAATGCCGAGTGAAAACAATAGCTTTTTGATGCGGGTCAGTAATAAGTGAATTACGATATTCTTACAAGTGTTGAATTAAAATTTAGACAAATACAGGCAATTGAAAATATTTAAAATTCATTGGAATTATAACAAAACGTGAAGCAAAGTTGAAAATAACCTAAGGGATACTGATATATTAAGATAACAATTATGCATATATAATTAAAATAAGAGTCATAAAGCATAGCGGGAATTAAACTACGTTTAGAACGCTCAATCCTACACTTGCGAAGGGTAAGAAAACGCCCATTACGTAGTAAATGTTCTTGGTCATTGAATCTAATTGCTGGTACCAAGTGATGAAGTCGAGAATGTGGTTCGCAAATTTCGTTAAAAGTTTTCACACACAAAATGCAGCGCCTTTCACTTAATGATTGGCAACCAGCCAGACACAGAGCTTCATGATAATGCTTGTCTGAATAAATTATTCTAAAAGCACGTTTCTCTACCCTCTCAAGGTTATCTGACAAAAATGCTGGAATTAAAGTATGCCATACATGAGCACAGTACCCAAAAACTGAACATATAAGTGCTATGTAGACAGGAACTAGATCAGTTGGAGGCACAGCATTGCGCGTAAGCACACGAAGAATATGCAATCGTTTTGAGGCTTCCACTACTATACCCTGGATAAAAATGTTCCACTTCAAATCTGATTGGAAAGTAAGACCAAGTACTTTATCCGAGTGCACTCGTTCCAACTGAATTCCTTCAATATTTAAAGCAGGTGGAGGGTCTTGCTGTCGCGAAAAGCAGATAATAATCTCTTTGCACTTACCAGGATTTAGCTTCATATCATTTGTAGTAGCCCATGAACTAGTAATATCAAGTTAACACTGAATTTCAGAGTTGCCATTAAATGGGACAACCTCACGAACAGTGATATCACCTACATACTTCCAGTATGTTGACGCAGGGAAAGACAGTTTGAGGTCATTTATCATTATTAAGAAGAGAATTGGGCCCAATTTGGTACCCTGTGGCACACCAGCAGTTACGGGAAGCCACTTAGAAATCGTTGGACCAAGTTTGACAGCTTGCCGTCTGTCACTAAGAAAATTGCATAACCATGAGATGATAGATCTTCTCGTGCCCATTTCAATTAGCTTCAGGATCACAATATTGTGATTAAGATGAGGGTTCGATATATATTTTACATATGTGGCATCTACGATGTTTTAATAACGATACCGAATAAATGTTTTTACATATAATTTGCGTGTGGGAGCTTGGAGACAACGGATAACATGTGGACGTTCATCAAGCTCATATCCCTGAACAACGATTTGACAAACTCAGATGGAGACCAAATCCGCAATTGTAATTTATAGAATTCGTTCATGTGAGAGCCAGTTCCACCATTCCAAACATTTGAGCAGTAATTGAAATGCGGCAACACCATAGCATTGTACAATCTAATTAGAGTCTCTTGCGGAAAAAATTGTTTTGTCTTTTTTAACAGGCCAATATTTTTCGAAATCTTTTTGCACTGTTCTTCATTGTATTTATCCCATTTCGATTGCTGGTCAATTATTACTCCAAGTACTTTTTTACTTGTTACTGGCTTAGTCTTTTGCCTAACAATGGTTATAATAGGTGCTGTTACTAATGGTTATAGTAGGTGCTCTGCTTACTATGCATCGTTTGGCTAAATGGTGACCACTTCATGACCAGTTCCCAGAGCTGCATATGCAATTAACCGATAATGCATCATTGGCCTGGAAACCAATACGTTTGTGACAGAAAAAAGGCTTCTTATTAAGATTTTCAGCTCGCCGAACATGTCGGCGACAATGTAGAATTGTGGTGGCATGCAACGAAAATCTTGTATGATTGTATAATCGCACATATCAAACCAGTTTGATTTAATCCCAGCCAATTGCACGCGATTGTGCGTTGTAGTAACAAACGTGGGCGGCTTTAGAGTTGATATGATAATTTAGGGTCCAATGAGAGACTTATGAGCGATCACATGATCAAAATGGCAGCCTATGTTCTTTTGACACCTGATGAAGAACTAGGGTCAATGTGGATAAGCGATGCCTTGTTTTATGGCACAACATCCACCAAGTACATGACCATGCATCTTCATCAGGGATTCAAAATTTTAGGAGTTATGAAGAAACGCCTGAAACTTTGTTGGTCGTCAAGAAGCAATTTTAATGGGAGGCTTTGGAATGCTTTAGATGCTTCTTCTCTCGTTGCTCGACGTTAAGATCAAACTGTTCGATTGCGTTTGCGTCTGTGCTTTGTGAAATGACGATTAACATGATTCACAATGGAGTCTCAGCACAATTTATATCCACCATTTAACTGTCATGCGTCACTTTTAAAATCACTGGTTGTCGGGCGTGGGTGCGGCTTTCGTGTAACGAAAAAAATAGCTCATGTAAATTGGCGATTGCAAAAAAAGGCGTAGGTATGCGTTGGATTTCTCAAGTATGACACACGATCCCTATTCCAAGTCATTGATAATCTAACAATCCTCTTTTCTTTTTTAAGAAATAAAATGATGGTTTGGACTACAGTCGTGGGAAAAAGTACGAAAATACACCTATGAACCTTGCGGTTTCAGGATAAAAATACTTTCCAATTAATGTATTAATGAATATATTAATGTTGTTTATTGACATTCTTGTCGATTTATGTTAATGTGCTGGTCAGCATTTATTGTATTTTTGAAGTTTACATTGATAACATAACTTAGTACTCGAGCGTTTAGTTTTAAACCTCTTCATTTACGCATCATTGTAATGACCAGCGATGATCGTTTCATTAAATTTAACATTTGTGTTATCTCATAATTTGACTTTTTCAAGGTTGCCACCTAAATGTAATGTATAGATAAAGATACATGGGCGCGCGGAGATTAGGAATTTATCTTCGAGTGTTCATTTTGATGAGCCACGACTGGCGTAGCCACTTTTGTTTATTTCATAAACACTAACGTATTGTCTAAAATGAGGATCAGCC
Source organism: Heliopora coerulea (assembly GCA_030142905.1). NCBI lineage: Eukaryota > Metazoa > Cnidaria > Anthozoa > Scleralcyonacea > Helioporidae > Heliopora > Heliopora coerulea. The sequence continues at coordinate 350,535 of JASJOG010000229.1, forward strand.
ATCTGGAATGTTTTTGTCTGGTTTTACTCTCAAAAAAGCTTGTTTTGTTCGCAGAAAATGAACGTCCGGCAAACAAACTGAAATCAACAAACCGCCACCAAGATACGAACTATAAAATATTGCAACTGATTGACCTAACAAATATCCTATGTGGCTTTCATTGGGTAGTTGAACCAAAATCTTTACATGTAAAAATATCGTATCTTTGATGTGTGATAAAATACGATTTTTATCAGTGGCCGAAAACGTTATATCACACTAACGTTTATGAAATAAATCTATCTTTCAATTACTAAACAGGTGATCTGTTCCGGGAAAATTTTGCCAGAAGCCTTGACGGCGCGGACCTCGAACTGCGGCCGTGGTCCGTGCATTCAAAGAGTTCGAACTCAGCACAGGCAGATCATATTTGGTAAATAACACATTTATTTCTAGCTAGACTGAAGTTTAGCGTGCACCATGTGAGTCATTGACCCGTACCGCCGGCTAAGTGGACCTTTTTGTGCGAAATTATATAGCGACATCTAAAGCACGAAATTTTTGAAAAGACAACATATTGATCAAGGAGAACGATTTCTAAATCACTGATTTTACCACAAGGGTAAAGGTTTCCCTTAGGATATGGGTTAAGATTGGTCTTATGGTTAGTGCAAGCCTTAGGACGGGCAATGCGTTAGGGAGTTTCCTCTGAAAAGGAAGTCAGGTACAAGTTGAACGGCTGCTTTTGTGCACTTCTGGAAAACTTCACTTAAATTCTGCATGTGACGGATTCTTGACAAAGATATCGCGTAACGCGTTTTTATGTTTTTATATTTCTATGATGTCTTGGTAAACCAGTGGCATTATCTCTTTAAATAATCTTGGCAAATATAATATTTGATTTTCGGGCTAAAACTTCACCAGTGAGTCCACGGAAAAGATCAGTGACATACTTAAGTTCGTTTAACTACAATTGTACCTCGTTTTTTTCCCTCTATATCAGGGGCGTGCTGGGTCTTCAGAAAAAACGACGAATAAGGAACATGTGAGGGGGCCCAGGGGCAGATTCACGAATGCAAGGTGTCTTGGGGAGAGACAATATTTGACCAAATTTGACGTGGCGAGAAATAAACACTTCACCTAACATTGAGATTTTTATTACAAGTTTGAATCATACGGAATGGCTATTCCAGTTTTCCAAAATATAATCTTCAATGTGCACTGTAATTACTAATGACTGGCACTATGCCCATGGAAGACAATAGGGGTGTATGATAACCTACAGGTTGTGACAATCGCTTGTCCCCTTTATAGTATATGCCTATGTGCGTTATTGGCCACATGACATGCATGATTTGAAAAATAAAGCAATTTATGATGAATTGTTATCTTGTCACATGAGAATCAACCATCTACTTACAGAGCTATGGAAGCAAAAGCCGCTTCATCTCATTACTGTCTGCAGATTCTCTAATTATATCTACCTTGTTCAAGTTCCACATTAGTTCATGCTCTGTTGCCAGTTGAATCCTTTGGTTTAAATTTTCATGTGTCAATCTGCTTGCCAGTCTATCTTTTACTATCCATTAGCTAGTACATAACGCTTCTCGAGGTTGCTTTTATAGATCGTTATGTATTTTAATTTTTTTCAATTTTTAACTTTTTAACGGGCCCATGAATCCCAGGGGCCCACAACGAGTTCTCGTTGTCTCGTCCCTGGCCAGCACTCCCCGGCTCTATATGTATTTACACCTTTACTCTTTCTGACGGATTTATACTTTTTTGGGTGGGTTTATCCCAGAAGATCCGAACCGCTAGTTGGCCAGTCAGAACGCGTGATTAAGAAGGAATCCGGACTGTGGAAAAATAAAGTATTTTACTCTCGGAATCAAGTAACCAAGATTGAATTTAATTTAACATTGCAGCATTGAAAATAACCAGTCGTTCCTGCTTTCAGATCATTTTGACATTCCTGTTTAGCAGCATTTGGTCACTCTTCCAGTTATAATAATCTGTCAATTAAAAGTTGAAGTTTTGGCTTTTTGACAATTTTGAAAAGTTATCAATCTTAGTCGAATTCTCAAGGGGTGTAATGGAGTTGTGGGCAAGGGTTTGTCGCACACACGTATTTCTAGTAAAATATTATTTTACCGTCAAACAAAATCAAAATTAAAATTCTTTTGTTTAATTTTTCTAACATATTAAATTAAGCTTCCAAAGACTACAGAAGATGATGGATTGCACAAGAAAGAGTAGAGCAATCTCGATGGCTGTCAGGATTAAACAGGTTTTAAAGATGATTTTAAACATTTTAAATATCCTACAGCGCAGATCTCAAAGGATATTCTGTACTTGTTTTATCTAAAAATTTTGACGTGAAGTTTAACAATGACTGTATTTGCTATACAGGGGTGGATCTAGGAAATTATGTGACTAGTTTCCAGGCAATAAAGATGCCAGGAATATTCATCGGTGAAGAGAGGGCTGGGGGCTGATCTCGTAGAAAACTTTTGAAATAAAATTTCTTTTGCATTAAGATTATGTAAATGAAAATCAGCACAATCATATATTTCAGTGATGTTATATGTTTTCCAGTTGACAGTGAAGGAAATTTTTAAAAAATTACAAATCAGATAAATATGAAATGAAACAAATGAATCAAATAAAATTATGAAAATGGAAGGCAGAAAATATAATCCTTTCAAAAAATTCTGGGTGCTGGTAAGGCTTAACAGCACGAAGATTATCAAATCCAAAATCTGTTCAGTCCAAGGGCAGAATAGCCGACAGGAATGTTAAATAGTTCAAAATTGTCCTCGTTTATCATTTAGATTCACGAATGGGCAGGCAAATCCAAAATTAGCAATCGTCTAGAAGGCAAGCAATGCTCTTGATAACCTACCGAGCTAGCTGGCACTCTTCCCACACCCACATCCAAGCATGGTCAAAAAAAGACCCCATCAAGGATCTTGAGTAAACCAGGCAGGAGTAACGATACAGCCATTCCATTATGAACTTTCATAGTTTTCCGCTAGTTTCATGCAGCCTGGAGTTTGATGAAAAGCGTGGGATTCGGCGTGCGGTAGGTCTGGTTTCCTGACGTTTTGGATAAATGAAATTTTCATGGAGCTAAAAACCGGTTGATCGCTGGATAAACAAGACCAACGTCAATGGGTGAACAGTCGTTCTTACCACAAATAGGCTATCCATCCATGTGCAGTGCTTCCACAATGCAAGTTCAATATTTTCTCTCCCTGTAAAAAAACATGTTCCTTGAATTTCTTCGGAATTGACTGTAACTTCCTTGACATTTCCTTCATCACACAAAGTAATATTTTGTAGATATTATTCAGAGGTCAGTATACTTTGACTGCTCTGTTCGTAACATCCATGTCACTCATCATTTCAGACCAGTGAACTCGATTTCTGCAACCGCCCATGAAGGGCAATTTTATACCAGTGAGGCTATTCTGCACTCAGCTGATGTAGAGACGTCTTACGGACAATTCGTTCGGAAAGTCTTCGTAATTTACAAGAAGGCAGTTGTTTACTGTTGAAAATTGTTAAATTTAGCCTTTGTTCAGCTAGGCAAATCCGCCTAGTGGAAAACAACCTTTAATATGGCTTGTCGCTAAACAGCTTTGAGGTGATTTTATAAAATCTTATCAGGGATGAAAGAGGGGATAGATAGCATACACAAGAGGTTGATATTTCAAAGTGTTTATCAAAGAATTCAGACGGGTGATGTCGTAATTTATCAGGTTGGTGGCAACAGGTCGCTGTCTTGCTTCAGCTAAGCGGATTTGTGAGGCAGAAAGGGCATGATAAAATTCCGCCTAAGCTGTTGGGGGTTCAGCTGACATTATACCACCATCTTTTGCAACAATTTTCAATCAGCCTATTTTAACAGGTATTTTGCCTGGTGATTTAAAAGTAGCAATTATTTCATCCATATATAAATCAGGTGATAAAGCAAATTGTAACAATCATAGCCTCTCTACAATGTCTAAAGTTTTCGAAAAACTGATCCCTAAACAATAGCTTAACTATCTGGAAGCCAACAACATACTTTCTTCTCAACAGGCAGGTTTTAGGAAAAACCAACTCAAACAGCCTTTCTTACTAGATATCAGTATTACTAATAAGTGGTTGATAAACATAGACCAAGGGTACTTAAATGGAGTAAATTTCGTGGATGTTAAGAACGCCTTTGATTCTATTGACCACAATATTCTATTGATGAAACTGCAGCTATTTGGCTCAACAGACTATTCCTTGAAGCGGTTAAATAGAAGACAAGTGTGCAAATTCAACATGTACAATCTAAGAGCAGACCAGCATAAAATATGGAGTGCCACAAGCTTTTACCTTAGGACTATTACTTTTTTTTGTTTGTGTTAATGATTTGCCAAATTGCCTTACATGCTCTATCATAAGTATGCTGTAACCACAAGAGGCAAATCAATGATAGAAGTTGAAGATAAATTAAATACTGATTTGGAAAATGTAGATCAGTGGTTAATGACAAATAAGCTTACACTAAATAAGGACAAAACAGAATACATGGTTATTGGTTCAAAGTAAAATAGAGTAAAATAGAAAGGGCCCCTGAAATTAAATTGAGTGGCACCGATATCAAAAGTGTTAAACAATCTAAAACACTAGGTATTATTATTGACAATCAGTTTTTATGGAACAAGCAAATCGATGATATACATGCTAAAATTTCCAAATGTATTGGTTTCTTGCGGCGTATTAGGAAGTTGGTGCTAAAGTAAACATTAATTAACACATAATGCTCTGATTCTACCACACTTTGATTATTGTAGTCCAGTTTGGGATAATTGTAGTGATTATCTCCTTGACAAAATACAGGAAATACAATACAGGGCAGCTAGGGTAGTTACAAGTTGACCGTATGAAGTCAGTTCTAATGATGTACTGAAAGAGTTAAACTGGTAATCATTAAAAGAAAGAAGGATATACCAAAAAAGTATATTTTGCTCGCAGTACGGAGACTGCCTAAAAAGTTTTCAAGTTTCGTTATTTATTGGTATGACGTCACTTCATCAACTGAGTGCAGAACAGTGAACTCAATTTCCATATCTGGAATGCTAACTCCAAGTCATTTGCTAGACTAAAAGTGAAGCCAAGATGGCTGCTCAGGTAGGAAAATTTTGTACGTCAGTTTCAGTCCTCTTAGCGGTCTTTTACGTCAGTTCCAGTCCTTTACACGACCTTGATCTTTAGTTTTTGTTTGGTTCGACTTTGAAAACATTTTCAGCCATGCAGAAAGTGCACAGACGAAATATTACTGGACCATTTTTACATATTCGAGTGTTTAAGAGGATTCATTATGGCCGTGTGGCCTAAGAACTGTGCTAAATTGTCTAAATATGACAAAGTGACGGTAAATAAAGGTCGTGCACTTAGTAGTTTCCTCAAGTGATTTTTTGAGACAGGTTTCTCGCGAGTATGGTAATTTATTTTCGTTAAAATATATAACGTGTAACCCGGTTTGATTTTGTCGAAATATATTTGAAATTCTTAAACTCATTTATATCTTTAGGAGACTTTTTTTGTGTATTTTCAAAGAGAAATCTTCAGAAAACGTAAAAATTCGCGTGGGAGACTAAAATTGAAAAATTGCCCTCCATGGGCGGCCATCTTGGCTTTATATTTCATTGTCCAGTTAGCATTCCAGATATGGAAAATAAAGTTCACTGGTGCAGAATAGTCTCACCCAATTTGTACGTCAGTTTCAGTCCTCTACATACGCTAGTACGTCAGTTTTAGTCACTCACGAGACTTTTTATTTCTTCTGAAGAATTTTCTTTGAAAATACACACAAAACACTTCTTCAAACATCGGAAATGAGTTTAAGAATTTCAAATATATTTCGACAAAGTCAAACCGAGTTACAGGTAATATATTTTCACAAAAATAAATTACCAAACTGACCAGAACCCTGATAAAACGGTCTCAAAAAGTTACTATGGCAAACTACTATGTCTACTTCCTCTTTTTACCGTCCATTTACAATCTTTATACAATTTAACACATTTAGGCCACACGGCAATAATGAATCCTTTTTAAGGATTCGAATTTGTAAAACTGGTCAAGTAAAATTTCATCTAAACATCTTGTTCCATGGTTGTGGATGTCTTCGAAGCCGAACCAAACACAAACTGAAGATTAAAAACGTGCAAAGGACTGGAATCAACGTGCAAGACCGCGAAGAGGACTAAAACTGACGTACTAAATTTCCCTTTATGAGCGGCCATCTTGGTTTCAACATTTTGCCCGGGGAAAAGACTTAGAGTTAGCAGTCTTGCAGTTGAATTGAATTTATCAATAAGTATCAGCACAATAAGTGAATCACGATATTCTTACAAGCGTTGAACTAAAATTAAGACAAATACACTCAATTGAAATTATTTAAAAGTATTTGGAATTATAACAAAACGTTAAGCAAAGTTTCATATAATATAAGGGATACTAATATATTTATACAAAAATTATGAACGATTAAAATAAGAATCATAAACCATAGCGGGAATTAAAGTACGTTTAGAACGCTCAGTTCTACACTTGGGAAGGGTAAGAAAATGCCCATTACGTAGTAAATGTTCTCGAGCATTAAATCTAGTTGCTGATACCAAGTGATGAAGTCGAGAATGTGGTTCGCAAATTTTGTTAAACGTTTTCATACACAAAATGCAGCGCCTTTCATTTAATGATTGATAACCAGCCAGAGACAGCTTCATGATAATGCTTGTCTGGATAAATTATTCTAAATGTACGTTTTCCTACCCTCTCAAGGTTATCTGACAAAAATGCTGGAATTAAAGGTATGCCATACAGGAGCACAGTACCCCAAAACGGAACGTATAAGTGCTATGTAGACAGGAATTAGATCAGTTGGAGGCACAGCATTGCGCTTAAGCAAACAAAGAATATGCAATCGTTTTGAGGCTTCCGATATTATACCCTGGATAAAAATGTTCCACTTCAAATCTGATTGGAAAGTAAGATCAAGTACTTTATCCGAGTCCATTCGTCCAACTGCATTCCTTTAATATTTAAATATAGGTTAAAGGCCTAGGGAGAGGTTTTTATTCAACTATGAAGACCGAGCGCGAAGTGCGAGGTCTTTACATTTGAATAAAAACCGACCCCGTGGCTTTTAACTTGTTTATATGCTCATCAGACCATATTCTTTTGTTTTCCTGAGGTTCTAAAAATACATTCGAAATTTAAATTACTGGTGATATGAATTCTTATAGCAATAAGAATTGAGGTATTGTTCCGCCTGTTTTTCAAAAGAGAACTCATCTTTTATAGTTTGAGTGCTTTGGGTGTACACGTAAGCTGATTGAAATGATGTTCTACGTTTATGAATAGTAACGTTCTTCAACGTTATTTGGCTAACGTGTTTGCGGAAGGCGAATATGAAAATGGTCAAACATGTATTTTGAAATGAAATATTCGTTTGTTCAACCAAAGGTAAGTAGCCGGTAGTTAAACTCCAAGAAAGTGATGACTTGGAATGTCAAACGAAGATTGCTTGCCATTATTTTGCATGAAGAGGGACGAAGACAAATTGAAGTCACAATCTTTCGTCCGCATGACCATGGCAAATAGGGAAACAGAAACACGAGTGGCAAGTAATAGAGTGTTTTCAAGTAATGAAATACCAAGTGCTTTTACTAAGTTAGGACATTGTCTGAGAATTAAGCGTGTTGACCCGTGGTGTTCGTACTGAATGGCATTAGTTATGTTTTGAAGGGTTAGTTATTTTAGTGTGAGTGGGAATTTTCAAAACGTTGCTTGGGCTGAGAAACTAGGATGAAGATGTCCTACAGTAGCCTGGTTTTATTCTTGTTAAATGATAACCTACTAGGAGGTTATTATTTTAAAAATAATAACCTAGTACGAGGTTATTATTTAAAAATAATAACCTAGTAGGAGGTCATTATTTAAAAATAATAACCCCTTAACGCTCCATTGAATAATCAAAACAGCTGACTGCATTCAAAATGAGGTGATCACCCCAAAATTAATAACCGACGGAAAACAAAAGAATATTGTCTGATGAGTATATAAAGCAGGTGAAGGGTCTTGTTGTCGCGAGAAGCAGATAATAATCTCTTTACACCTACCAGAAAGTAGCTTCATATAATTTGCAGTAGCCCATGAACTAATAATATCAAGTTACGACTGAATTTCAGAGTTGCCATTAAACGGGAGACCTCAGGAATAGCGATATCATCTACATACTTCCTGTTTGTAGACGCAGGGAAAGACCGTTTGAGGTCATTTATCATTAAGAAGAGAATGGGCCCAATTTGGTACCCTGTGGCACACCAGCAGTTACGGGAAGCCACTTAGAAATCGTGGAACCACGTTTGATAGCTTGCCGTCAGTTATGGGAATTGAGTTCACTGTTTCAGATTCGATGTTATACAGGTTGTCTCAAAAAAAACGAAAACTATTGAAATCACCAATAACAATTTAATTGTTAGAATTTGAATGCCTTGGCACTCTGTTAGTCCCCACGAGTGCATAAATGATTGATATAAGTAATTTTATAATTTGTTTTAAATTCCCACGGGCAAAAAATCGCGCACTTTACAAGGCGATTTTCTTACCTAAATTTTAATACATGCACCTTGTCAATATTTTACGCATCATTACGTTCAGCTTTTTCGTAGGGCATTCAAATTTTAACAATAAGTGATTTCAATAGTTTTCTGTATTTTTGGGACACCCTGTAGAATGCTCTAAATGCCTTCTGAGACTGATATTGTGGAAAATTTTTAAAGCTTACCTCCCAACCTTTCAAAATCTTGAAAGTTGACTTGAGGTTTCATTTTGTGACTACACTCATTCAACGGTAATTAGCAAGCAGAGTGAAAACATAAACAATGAGAAAGCTGAATTGAAAATAATAACTTCTAGTAGAAGTTTAATTGGCGCAAACTGATAAAATGTTAATTGAGTAACTTCTTTACTGCTCCTGTGTTGTCCTAAGTGGCCAGTGATACGACGCTATACATACAATACCGATATGTTATCAGCCAATCACATGCAGCAACAGTTCAGCCTTTATCAGGACCATTTGTCCCAATTTAAAAATGGTCTTTGAGTTGGTAGGAAGTTTGGTTAAGAAGCAAAAATTAAAAAAACTACTCAGTAATGACTGTCCAGGATAATAAATATGCTTCTTTATCGTTTATGGTGCTAATTTCAAAAGATTTTCTTGATTTCATTGAATTTCCTTAAATTTCCTTGAATATTCTTTTTCCTTGAAATCTCCTTTTTAAGAAAAAATCTCCTTGAAAAAGAAAATTTCCTTGAAAGCGGAAACCCTGTCCAGACGACGCCATGTTTTTCACTAATCGAAACTAGTTCACTTTAACTGCGATTTAGGCAATTAGCCAGTGGTAGGCGGTTTTACATTGTTCAGTCTAACTGAAAAATTAAAACCAGCCAATCATAGTAAAGTTTGATTAGTTTCCCCACGAAACCAGTGATTTCCATGGAATTGCACGCTTTACACACCCCCGTTCCGCTCCGTAGAGCAGAATTAAGGTGCTAGATCATTTAAACAGGGTAAATATGTTGCGTGAAAACAGACATGACGTCATTTTAATATTTCATACAATAAAAAATCCAAATGACTTTCCAAAAAGTTGACTAGTTTCCAGAAACTAGTTGAATTAGTCTAGTTCCACCCTTATGGAACCGGTCTCACATTTCTTGAAAATGTAACATAGTTGCTGTTCAATGAGATGGGATCCTATAACTTTGGCCATTGTTCCAAACAATCAGTAAGTTTTGCTGGGAAAATTTTGAGAACATTTGCAAAACAGTCAGAGAACCAACTATGATTACTGAAAGATTGAAAAGCAGTAAAGTCTACTGGAATGCTAACATTGCTTTCGTTTAACCTTTTTTGGTAAGAAACGTCTGCTCTTGGCAAGTAAAACTCTTTGGCATTAACCAGAGTGAAATAATAAAAGGATTCAGCCCAAAGAAGAGTTAAACTTTTAAAGTTAGCAAACCCTTTGGCTAACAATGAGCCTTCCAGCAGCCCTGCACTTTGCTTTTCTAGCAGGTAATATGAGGAAAACCTCATATGTCTGCTTATGTATATCAGAGCACTTACAAATCAGGTTAGACTTCAATCATGGACTTTGATAATATTCCTTTTCTTGATTTGTGTAGCTGTTAAAGAACTGGCTCATGATCTGCCATGCTCTGTTAAGTTATGAGTGCATATGGCGATTGGGGAGAGGAGGAAAAAGGCATGAGCTGCTCCAGCGATAGCCGAGGAGGTGAATATATCTTCTGGCCCCTTAGAAAATTTAGACCGTTTAATGAGAAGATCATTAGCCCAAACAGTTTTTGCAAATAAACTGAATCTAACACTTTAAGACATCAATCATGTAAACTATTTACTTTCCAGGCATCCGATACGTTTTTATTCATCAAAGAATGCCAATTGCGAAGTGCATGTCAAAGGTGAATAATAATCCCGAGATGAAGTCAAGAGGATTATTCAACAATAATTGCTGAGCCTGAAGCAAATAACTGTTTTAGTATAATTACACAGGTGATCATTTGAAAGAAAGTAATAAATGAACAAATTGTTTTAAAAATTCCTGGGTATCATTTACATAGGGAGTCGCCATTTTGTTGGTGATTATCGAGAGATGAGGCGTAAATTTTGGCCAATAACGACCTCCGTCATTATACAAAAAATACAAGTACATAACTGGTGGCCAAGGTCTCGAACGGCAACGGCCTTCGTTGCTCAATTAACAGAACACTGCTCTATATTCGCTGGGTTGCAGGTTTGATTCCCAGCAGGAGATTTACAGTTGCATTTTTCACAACTGGTCCCAGTTGGGTCTCAAAATGCGAGGTAATTACACTCGACAATTTCCTTCATCAAATATAATCTCAGCTATTAGTAGCCCATACGACGAAGATCAATGTTTTGAATGCTTTTTCAACAAGGCTCATTCAATTTTCCACAAGAAAGCTTTTTGAATATTACTAAAAGCATCCACAATGTCAAAAAGTAATTTGATAAAAGCCAAAAAAGAAAACAAATCAAAACTATATGTAATCCTGGTACTGCTTTGCGTCATCAAAAACGTTGCGTTCCGTGACCAACAGGAGTGTTTCACCTGGCGTTCTCTGAACTCACTTTAATGTGATAATATTTTTAGTTCAAAACATATGACATGCCCTCCGAACGGCAGCTTAAGTCCTTTCTCTACAATTTTCACAAGTACTTTTGCATAGATTAATTAGTTGCTCCATGTGAGTAGCACTGACGGTTGGAAAAGAGTGAAAGCCTTGGTCGAGGGTCAATTTAAGAAATGAGGGCAGGGAACGTCAACTTTCACGCGAAAATCTGGAGAATGAACATCTTACGGTTAAAAAACACCATAATTAGAGGATGTAAACATGTTATGAAGCAATAGGAAGACCACAATTTGGGAGCGATTTTCTTGCGTGCAAGACTCTTTGACCCACCAAAAAACCCTCTCCCCAGGCTATCACTCATCTCCGAAGTCGGTGTTGGCAATAAGTTCAGGGTTAGAATTAGGGTAAAATCACCCCTAGCTTACGGTAAACCGATAACTCACTGCTTTAAAAAATATTTTAGAATGTAAAAAATAAATTGCTCCATTTCTAGAAGACCAATGCGCCTAGCTTATTTCTTTTTTACCCGCCGACTAGTGATTTAAATCGCTAAAGTGGTCACGCAGCGGCGTAATTGCCGTGGTGTAATCTACAATCCTGGAGCAACACTTTAAAAGGAATACATTTTTGATGCACCCTCCTCCGCTACAATGTTGTAAGGTTTTGGTCAATTTTTTACTTTGGGTATGCCACAGCAGCATCATCGGACACGGTGGAATCAACCAACATTCCCTTCTTTCGTCTTTGTTACGATTAGTTGCGCGTCATTCGTTACGCTGTCCCAGGGATTTTTGGCCAGGATTGTAGGCCACCATGTTTTAAAAAATTTACATTGGCATATCATTGAGATATGCTGGAAAGTCTGTCGCCTGGGCTATGTTTTCCATTTTGGTGTTGACCACTAATTGGACTTAGTACAAGTTCCCCGATTTTTGAAATGAGGAACGTCCATGTCGAAATTTGAAAAGGTCCACCCACAATCCAACACGATGGTGCAAAGGTGGTGCAAAGTTCAATATTAGGACAATACTAAGTGCAGCAATATGCCCAGTAACATGGCATACCTCTGGACTCCAACATTTTTAAAATATCCCACCACAATAACAAATCAGGAAAATAAATTATCGATTCTTAAAATAGACGTACATTAACGTTAACAGCTTGAATAACGTCGAAAGGCCCATAAAAGGCGTAACTCACACCGCTCAATAGACGCCTACTTGTACTTTGCGGATTTCAAATTTTTAAACTTGACGTAAACAAACCTTGCTTCTTCCAAAATCTCAACATCTGCTCGAATTAGTCTCACAAATTCCATATGAAAATTAATCTCACGGTGCAAGAAATAACTTTGGTCGGAAATTAAAAATGGACAACCAGATGGAGTCGTAAATAAATTTCAAAAACACCAACGGTTCACACTCTTTTAAGGTTTGTTGATACAGGCTCGACATGAAAAAAACAAGCCGACCACTACTAGCTCATGACAATTATTTTGTAGTCCAAAAATATGTGGTTGACGAACTTCACCTAACTCCATTAAAACGTCAAATTTCGTGCTAAAAATTGCAAAATGGCATTCAATGGACCCGTCTGATTTTTGACATGTTTGTTTAACCCTTTCTGGTCCGTACCTAAGACGATTTTACTCGCCAAGGGGAGACTTCTCGGACAGGAAAAGGTTAATACCAACTAATGCGCGGCACAAACCTAAACGATAGCATTTTAGACAACGTTCGCTCTTCAAAAGGCAAATTTTAGATGCGAGATGTCCCGAGTATCTGTAAATGGCAAACTTCACTTTGGCAAATCGTTTAATTTGTCCTGTTTCGTGCAAATACCAAAGATTCCCGTCAGAGTAGTAACTCATTAATCAATTTAATCAAAATTTGAAAAATCGAAAAACATCGATTTTTTTGACTGGAGGAGCACCTTATGGTTAGGTTAGCCCCAACAATGTGGGTCCGTAGTGGAGATGTATATAAGTTTGATTTTGTTCGTTATATCTGGGCGTATACCATGTTACATGTTTTAACAAAGGTGACATGGAAAATCTAAGAGTGTTCTGATCTGTCGTTCTAAAACAATATTCGTTCATACACAGCGTCACTGCTTTCACCATGGGACTTGCACTTCAGGAAATGAGTGATAATCGATTCCGTTCTGCACACTAATTCTCATTGTCGCTCCAACTTTCGTCTCATCATTCAAAAGTTCCATAAATCCTTTGGCAACCGTGTCAACACTAAACAAACAACATATGTTGTTACCATTTAGGACTATAATCAATTTATCATCTATCCATTATCAATAAATTACACCTTTATTTAAACAAGATAGCCTCATTACCATAGCTAATTTCCATGTGGGGCGTCAAACATGTACAGAGTACATCAAGTAAAACAATGTAAAACGAAAATGCGATCCTTATTCTATCTTCTACGTTACGAGATAAAGTTTAGAACTAAAATTTATACGACCAGCTAGTTAGGGAGGAAATTCGTCCACGAAATTGAAAAAAATATTCGTATTTCCTTATTTCGTTTGACAAGGTGTTCCAGATCTTGGGAAAAACGGAACGCCACGTTTTCTTCATAAACCCCGTTGGTGGTTGGGCCATGACAAACTTTGATGAACAACCTCGACGGTTGTTAAACTAATTCACTTTATCGATTTCCTGAAATAGGTGCAAACGTTGCTTAGCTGCTAGACTTAGAATATCTTGTAAATCAATTTTGATTTCCTTTGCGTCGTTTAACTCTTTCCGGTCCGTGCCCGACTTTTTAATTTTACTCTGGCTAACGCCAGACGATTTTACTCTTCAAAGGGAGGCCTCTTGCACAAGAAAGGGTTACAAACTCTTTCTCTAAAGACATTTCACACTGTTCGGTTTCGTTGTTTGGTCCCGTTATCATTCCGGTGGTGCTATTCTGTAGCTTTTGTGAGCTATTTACGAGGATGCAGACACCCGAGACACCAAACAACACGGCAATTATTATAACAAGGTTTCACTAGTGCTTTATATGTTGTCACAAATGTTTTTTCTAAGCCTCTTTCCTTCATACGGTTGTCGTACAACAACAAATTTCAATACAGAATGAACCAATGAACAAAACAAAAGAGAACAAGGAACAAGAGGCTATAGTAATAATTCATAAAAGGGTTTTAATTAACATTTATCTTTCACAAGAGCTCTTTTAACACCAACTATTCATTTTCAGTTCTTCCCAGCCCCAAGTTTTGCTTTCACGGGCAAGAGCGTCTATGATAAAATTTTCTTTATCATTTTTCCACTATTTGACTGTTTACTGCTGTGGAGCTGATCAACTAATCTCGCCTTGTAGTATTAACCCCTTCTAGGCAGGGCAATTAACTTTTTGCTCCTGTGAAGGCTGGAAGACGATTCATATCCTCCGCACCATAATTTCATTATTATTGTGCCTATTTCAATGAAACTTGACAAGAAATATTAAAAATGCAATGATCTATAAAGTGAAGGATTACTTAGTTCCACACACTTAATGTAATAACCCAATGGTTATCTACTTTGCGCGGAGTCTACTGAGTAACTGAATTTTTATTGGTTCATATCAACTATTAAATCACGTCTGACGTCATACTTAATTTTGGTAATCATGCTATATGTCGCATCTCCCCTTTTTAAGATTAGATTTGTTATTATATTTATCAATTATTCTAATATCAACCAAGATTAAGTGTCTGTTATTGATAGTAATATTAAGTGTTGATTAGTTTTTTAAAAGAAAATGTTCATTGCTCTAGCGAGCTTCATATCTTGGTGGTTTTACAACTGCACGTCTACTACCAGTCTACTTCTGGTTCGATACAGCGGTATTCCAGGTACTTGAACCGGCGCTGGACAGATTTGTTGTTGTTCCGCTACAAGTGGCGCAGACGAAATACCAAACGGAAGTCGGTTAAAACGATATCGCCCGAAGGGAGTGTTGAAAGTACCTTGATTGGTACTTTCTTCGTCGAGTTTCACTTGCGAATATCCTTGGGTCGCATCGAGTTTTGAGAAGAACTTAGCGTTTGGCATTCGCGAGACAACTTCTTCAATTGTTTTCATCGGAAAATGTTAGCGTTTAATGGCACAATTTAAATCTTTCGGGTCGATGCACAGTGGTATTTTTCCGTTTGGTTTGACTATTGTTACTAAAGTGTTCACTCATTCTGTCCGTTGTTGAGCTCGCTCTATTAATTCAAGACGTTCCATACGGTTCGTTTTTAACTTTCTGTCGCAAAGCCACAGAAACTCTGCGCGGCGGATGAATAACTGGTTTTGCTACTGGGTCGGTTCCGATATGACGTATAACTCCTTTTACACACCCCAAGCCTGTAAACACATCACTGTATTCTTCGAAAATGTCGTTATTTGATGTCGACGTTGACGTTGTACATTCGTTCTTGTTGATGCGTAACACTCTTTTCACAAGATTTAATTGAAGACAAGTTGTGAATCCAAGTATGTTTGGAACTTCTTGATTAACCACTTGAAATTCAATAGGCCAGTATTTATTTCCGTGCGAACATAAACTATGCTTACCTTACCGATTGTTCTCAACTTTTGTCCTCCAAATGCTCCAAGCCTCACGCGTGACTTTTCTAGACGAGGTTTACCAAGTCGGTCGTAGGTAGTGTTCGAAATCACGTTGCATTCGGCCCCGGTGTCGATTTCGAAAGTGACATTCTTGTTGCGCGTATTGAATGATGTCGTCCATCTCACTTTGGGTGTTTACAGCGCCAATGAAAAAACTGTCATCGCTTTCTTCGTCGCTGTTGTTGTTGCGGTTGCTCTCTTCGGCTTCATGGCTGTGAACATTCTTCGGCTTCCCTAGTTTGGTCTTGCCCATCTTCGAATAATGATTCTTTTTGTTACATATGTGACAAGTAGCTTCTATGGCTGGGCAGTTTTGTTGTGTTCCGTGTTCTCCGCCAAACCTAGTACATGTCCCGCCAGGCTTTCGTCCTTTGTTTGGTGGATTTCATCGTCGAACTCTCTTTTTTCCATCTTGATCACGTTGATTTTTCTTCAGCGCATTTGTTTCTTCCGTTATTAATCCTTCGTTACCGTTGTTGAGAGACTTCACTTGTTTCAGACTAATTTCGCTTGCTTGACAGATGTCGATTGCTTTTTCTAGTGTTAAATCGCTCTCTCTCAATAATCGCGCACGTGATTTGTCGTCGGTAATTCCACACACAATGCGATCTCGAATTAGACCGTCACGAAGAGTACCAAGTTGACAAGTTTTGACTTTCGTGCGTAGATCCGTAACAAATTGATCAATTGTCTCACCTGTCTTTTGGTTACGCGTGTTGAACACGTGTCGTTCGTAAGTTATGTTTTCTCTTGGTCTGCAGTTGGCTGAAAACTTCTCCAATATTTTGTTTGCTTTCATAGCATCGCCTCCTTCCCATGCAAAAGTGTTGTAGATTTCCAAAGCATCTTTTCCGATTACATGAAGCAATGTCGACGCTTGAACTTTTGCAGGTTTTTCGCCTATTCCACTTGTGACCAAAAACAGATTAAATTGTTGTCCCCACTTTCGCCAATTTTCAGATAAATTTCCTTCTAGTTGTAACTAATTCGGGGGTTTCATGTGTTCCATCCTGTCCTGACACCATCTACTAACCCAATGGTTATCTACTTCGCGCGGAGTCTACGGAGTAACTGAGTTTTTATTGGTTCATATCAACCATTTAAATCACATGTGTGAGGTTATATAATTCAATTTTGGTAATCATGCTATATGTCACACTTCATGACGTCATTTTTACGTCACTTACCCATTGCTTTTATTTGGCGTTTTTAATGTTTTTGCTTTCCATTCGCATTTCTCCAAACATTTAAAACAAAGAAAACTATTCAATATGAAAGATTGAGAATTTATAACGTGAAATATTTTATTTTGCTTTTGTTTGTTTGAAACGTCATCATGATGTCGTGCTGGGCTTAAAATTTCTTAGTTTTAATTGATAAATCTTTTTATTTTACATATCTATTTTACAATATAAAGTTTTTCCCTATTTGCAACTTCTTTGAACGTACTGATTTACATGTTGTTGCGAACAGCTAGGCGTTAAGATGACGTCAAAGTAAGCTGTCAAACTAAAATCCAAAGCTTTGGATCTGAAACAACATTGTTTTTGTAACAGGAGATATTTTCCTCTTAAACCAGCATTCAATTAAAACTAGTATTTTTATAATTTTGTCGAAAAAATTGCAGTTATTTAACCTACTTCAGAAAAAAAAGTGACCTTTCTACTTGTGGTTACCATGGGAACAGATTTGTAGGTATGGTATGAAACTACACATCGAAATGTTGGCCACAGAATTTATGGGAAGTCTGCAATTTTGATGTCATTTCGTTCATTCATTGACAATGTATAAAAAAAAAACAACTAGGGATTATTTGCCCGCCCGCCCTCCTACCAATCCAGATAGGGTTAAAATGGATATCTTTCACACAAACTATGTTCGTTTTTCGTGAATTCCATTCAGTTTATGTATACATATCTCACGTTAAGAAACTTGTTCGACCCGAAAAATCTAAAGTGGATTTTATAAAATTTTTTATCTTGTTCAGCTTACCTTTTTCATTGGTTTTAACATTAGCAGGAAAAAGTTATTTTCTTCTACTTTAAACTGACGCTTCCTCAACAATCTCAGAAGCCTGACTTTTGATTTGGAATAGATCTTGGGTTTGGTGTTTGGGCTTGGATTAGGATTAGTAAAGTGGATTCTAGTTATGGTTACTGGACTGCTAACTCCCAGTCATTGGCCAGGTAAAAGGTAAAAACATCACTTTTGTACGTCAGTTTCATTCCTCTTCCCGGTATTGTATATCAGTTCCAGCCCTTTGCACGATTTTAATCTTCAGTTTTTGTTTGGTTCGGCTTCGAAAACATTCACATCCATGGAAACAGTGTTCAGCCAAAATATCACTGGACAAATTTTACGTTATCGAATATTTAGAGGAATTCAAAATTGCTTGGAGGCCTACGAAGTGTCTTAAATTGACCAAAGATATTAAACTAACGGCAAAAAGAGCACGTTCACCTAATAGTTTCCTAAATTAAATATTCTAGACTGTTTCATCCGGTTTCTCGTTAGTTTGGTGATTATATATTTTGGCGTTAAAAATGCAATCTCTAACTCAGTTTGATTTTGTCAATTAGAAATTCTTAAACTCGTCTTTGTCTATTTCAGGAGATATTTTGTCACTGACCTCTAAAAAAAGACTGGATCAGGTCATCAAGCAACCCACTGATTGGATGTGCTAAAAAATGAAGCTTATTGAATATGCGGTGCCCACCTCCTGGGACCATGCCATATAGATTTACATTTGACGAGACAGAGCATTCGTGAATAAAAACAATTTTCTTTTCACAAAGCAACTTTATCTGAAGTACAATGACAAACTGGAGATCTTCAAGGTGTTTGAGTTTAGAATATTTGATTCTTAGACGAAAAACGTGGGGAAGAGTGATTCACGAGGGCCAGCTTTCAAGGTTTCGGACTGCAAATTGGCAATGACATTGATAAATGCGACAAATACAAGACTTCTCTTTCCTCGCCCTGTTCTTGGATAAGAGACTTTTTCCAGAGATTTCTTCCTATTTTTAATTTTTTGAGGTTATTTAGACATATATATACTATAGTAAGAAGTTAAAAAGGCTAAAACAATTTTTCAGTTACTCGAGTTTCACGCTCTAAGCGATCATCAGACTAAAATCACCACTGTTTACCAAACACTTATATAAGAATTACAGTCATTTACATAAAAATTAGCATATAATTTCTTCTTGTGCCTGCACTGGGAAATAAACTCCGACTTCTTATTTAATAAAACTCGTTTCTCTGCGTTTAATATGCAAATTTTTTCAGCAAGGCACAAGTTACACAGTAGTTTAGACCTGCTCCTATAAGCACAAGCCCGCTTAACGATTGACCATTTGATTGAATAATCCGCATGTGACTCTTTTAATTGCCAAATGTACTTTGAAAGGGCGGTTGCTGTTGATTACTTCTTATGCTTAAAGACTGCTGGTGATTATTGTATCTTGTTTTAAATGCGTGCTCCGTCATGGCAATGTATTCTTTATTGCCTTGGCCTGCTGCAGTGACCGTTGCTTTGTAAATGGCATTATCTACTAGGCATTCGCCATCCATAGGGCAACTTGATTTATTGCGGTAATTGCATGACTTGTCTTGAGGCTCATCGATAGATTCTTGTTGGACCTTTGCATTGTGTCTCCTTATCACGCTGGCCATAACAGCCCGCTCAACA
Source organism: Heliopora coerulea (assembly GCA_030142905.1). Classification (NCBI taxonomy): domain Eukaryota; kingdom Metazoa; phylum Cnidaria; class Anthozoa; order Scleralcyonacea; family Helioporidae; genus Heliopora; species Heliopora coerulea. The sequence continues at coordinate 370,046 of JASJOG010000229.1, forward strand.
TAAAGTTAAAAATCATATATGATAAAAGTAAACTTTATTAAGATTAAAAACTTACGTTTCAGGGACCGCCCCTTCTTCAGCAACTCAGAATGTCAAAGAATAGAGTCCTGATATACCTTAACATTCCTTACTTAATTTATATAAATTTCAAACTTCCATAACATTTAATCCCAGAGGAGCATAACATTTTAATTTTTCAATCCAAAAACCTTCCCTTGCTGTAGGATCCCTAACATCGGTAACATCAATGATTTTAACAGATACATCCCCCAAGCTTATATGCTCATCTTCAAAAAAATGTGCATACAGGTGTTCCCCGAAAATTCCCCCTAGTCCCCTTTCCTATCGTCTCAAAGAACTCTTATGGTTATTGAACCTTAATCTAAATGGTGTTGTCGTGCTCCCCACATATTGTTTACTACATCTTTTACATGTTATTAAATATACCACTCCTTGAGAGTCACAATCAAAGGACTGGTTGATATGGGAAGACCGCTTCTCTACATTACCCATAAATGGACATCCAGTTTCAACAAATTTACAAATTTTACATCTGGCCTTTCCATAGCAAAACATTGCGTTGGACCCCTCCTCTATAGGTTGCATTTTTGCTCTCACTCAGAGATGAGCACATAGGTTGAAGATGAGCATACAGGCTTGCGGGATGTATCTGTTAAAATCATTGACGTTTCCCATGTTAGAGATCCTATAGCAAGGGAAGGTTTTTGGATTCAAAAATTAAGATGTTATGCTACGATAGGATTAAATGTTATGGAGGTTTGAAATTTATGTAAATTAAGTAAGGAATGTTAAGGTGTATAAGGACTCTATTCTTTGACATTTTGAGTTGCTGAAGTAGGGGCCAGTTCCCGAAACATAAGTTTTTAATCATCATAAAGTTTACTTTGATGATATATATATATATATATACATACATACATACACACATACATACATACACACATACATACACACATACATACATACATACATACATACATACACACATAATACACACATAATACATACATACATACATACATACATAGGAAGAGTTGTCGGTGAAAGTGCAGTTTGTAATTGTAGTGAACGGTGCTGTGAATGAAGTAAATTTTTTATCTTCGAATTAAAATTTTTCTTGTATATTACAGCTTAACGAGCTGTATTATTGGTTTATAAATGACAGTTTTATTGTGTAATTAGTTTTATCAAGGTCTCTGACCGCAAATCGGCAGTGGTATTGATGACCACTGCAAGATGCTTCTTTACTCGTATTGTATTGCGTATATATTCGAGAAATTTGCAGTCCTGTTAAAGGTGCAAATGCTGTTTACACTTGCAATGAATTGCACCAAAAATCAAGTAAATTACTTAGATGCCCAAAAAAATTGGTTTCTTGTACATTATTGCCGAATATGTTATATTATTGATTTATGAATTATTGTTCCATCTGGGTGTAAGTACTTTGCCTGAAGTGAACTAAAACTGCCAAATTTCAAGTGGAAGCCGTTCATACCCTTCATGAGCATTTCGAGCATTAGTCTGCCTATTTGGCCAGTAAAGGTATGTTTTCTACACAACACTAGATGCAGACACGAAGTCGTACAAGTTATTCTTTTGCTGATATGGTTTGTTTGGATGTTAAAGCACTGGCCCAAGGTAAAAAAATCTATGTACATTTCCTGGGTATTTCATGTACAGAACAAGTTGTTGTTCCAGAAGTATTTGAATCGTATTTATGTACAGCTAAACTCAAAGAAATATGTTTGAGCAGCAATCAAATGTACATTGTATGCTTAGTTTTCCCATCCTCAAAATGTTTAAGATCATAATAGCATAATATCATACATTAACAATGGTCTTATGGCACTGTATTTTCCTTTTTAGTCATGTAGATAATATGAAACGCTGAAATGGGTTGGCAGTATAAGTAAATATTTAAATATTTAACTTAAACCCTCGACCATAGCAAAGCCCATGAATTCGCTAGTCAAAGTTAATGCTTCTCTACAGGAATCACACATTTTGTTAACATAATGACCAAGTGTTTTAATTGGAACTTATTTTTTTGTTTATCAAAGTTTCCAGGGCTGCGTTTTGCTTAGTGCCGATTATACCATTAACGATCAGAGTAAGTGTGACTCTTTTAAAATTCTGTAATCGAATTTTCCAGTATAATTCTTAATATCTGAATTCAAACCATACGAGTCACTTATTTTTGAGGCAAAAGTAATTTCTTTTACGTCGAGTAATCTTCAACACAACAATACTTCAGCAAACGATAATATAAACTATTTAGTAATAATGTACACCAAACCAAAATCTTTCTAGTGTCACAATGGTCTTTTTCATTGACAGTACTATTGACCACATATGCTAACCGCACTTTCACTTCTTAGAGAACAGTAAGGTGCTGAATCGTCTATCAATATGTATGGCTAAACAACAAAAAAACCAAGATAAAGAACCCGGTAGCTAACCTAGGTCTTCAAAAACGGAATTTCAAATACAGTATGCGTAATGATAAATCCGGTTAATCATTGCTAATGAGCAAATTCTTACGTGGCGATTTGAAGATCCTACTAAAGATGGAACTTTCGAATCTTTTTTTCCAACGTTTTTCCAGTTAAAATTCAATATTCTAAGTCTTCAAATGTTCAAATACCCTTCACTTTTCATAGCAACTGGGATGTGATCGTTTTATTAATAGAAAATGAACGAAATGCATGGTCACCTACCGTAAAACTATATAGCGTGGTTTCAGGAAGTGGTTCAAGCAAGAAGCTGCTGCATATTTAACAAGCTTCATTCTTCAGACCGGGTTGCTCGATCCGGTCATCTTTACAGATCAGTGTATTTTGCGTGTATTTTCAAAGAAATTTCTTCTGGAAAGTGTAAAAAGTCTCGTGGAAGACTAAATCTTATGTACAACACTGCGTAGGGGCATAGAACTGACGTACGAAATTGCCCTTCATGGGCAGCCATCTTGTCATAACATAACATTCGCCACTTAGCATTCCAGTTCTAGGAATAGAGTTTACAAAACCTGTGCTAGATCACTCGCTCAACATTTGCAAAATAATCACCTCACGAAACCGTTTAATGTGAAACTAGTTGCTGTGGTTGGTTACGGTGGAATGTATGTGTTGCGTTGTATCGTAATTCTTTCAATGAATTGTTGAAAAGCTCGAAAAACCACAGAACCGTAAAACTGTGAAAATCCACATTATTGGCGTAAATAAAACGTGATATAATCGGTACATACTACTCATCTCAAAAGTTTTAATCTAACAGATAAAACATTAAGTCATACAGATTAAAAATTCACTCTTTAATGGAATGTTTGTGTGTACCCTGGTTGCAATACATTTACCAATTTTTTGTGTAAATAACACTATCATTCAAAACTCTCGCTATTTAGATGCAGGGACGTATGAGGCAAGATAAATATATTTGGATATACGAACGTTTCTGGAAAATTTTTGCCAGTGGGAAGGGCTTCTCAAATAAATATTATTTGACCACATATCCCGACTTTAAGGGGTATTTTTGCATACGAAAAGGCCTACTCAATTAAGTATTATTTGACTTATATCCTAACAATCAGGATCACTTATGTGTGGAGAAAGGGTTCGTTAAATACCATTTGACTTTATAGCCAAACTGTCAAGAGCACTTATACATACAGAGAATCTACATCAAATAGGTTCTATCTGACGATATGTCTTAATGTTCAGGGGGACATTTGCACAAGGAAAAGATACCTGGAATATTAGGTACGATTTCACTATATATCTTTACTTTTAAGGGCATATTCGCACATGAAAAGGGATCCACAATAGATTCAATTAGACTATACATCCATCCCGGCAACCTGGGCCATTTTTACATGCGGAAAGGGTACCTCCAAATAGATATTTTTTACTATTTATTCTTACTGTTAATGATGTGTTTGTGAACAGATAAAGATAAGTGCGCACATGCCCCTAAAGTTTCTTCAGTTCATACATTCCTGTTTTAACGAATGCCTTTGTTCTCCATTTCTCTATGTCTGCCTCAACCTCCCCGTACGTGTTTCTGTTTCAATGAGTGTTACTGTCTCAAGTTATATGTACAGTGGAACCCCGCCTTACGACCACCCCGTTTATACGACCACTTTTTTCCCCCCGAATCAGAGTTAACTTTTTTTCTTATCTGAAAACCTCGTTAATACGACCAACGACCATATTTAAATGTCACCTACTGCTTAATACGACCACTCAACGTGTTGAGTAATGCCTTTTTGATATCAAATTCTGATATGCGGTGTATAATTATCTTTATCAGTTACACATACGGCAAATAATTAACACTTAAACGTTTTTCAATTTTCATTTTAATTTTTATTAAACAGACAGAACGTGATTAAATATGTTTTTGGGTCGTTTTATCTTTTTCTTGCCTTCTTTTTTCTGCCACTTCCCTCTGCTGTTCTCTTTTGGCCACATTCCATTTCGACTCTAACGGATAGGTTATTCGGGATGTTCAGCAGTTTGCTTAGCAAGTCAATGTTCTTTTCCTGCCCCATAAATTTGTAAATGCATGGAATCTCCATTCCATATCCCCCGCCCCGATTGACATCTGTTCCAATAACTTTAGCCTCTGCTTTACTTTTCGAACAGAAAGGAAATTCAAAAATGGCAAATAAACTCGTCGGAGTAATCTGCCAAGCTCATACCGATTAGCTTGAGTGTCGGAAAAACCAACGGAAGCTTACAGATATTTTTAAACCTAAATAAATTTAAATAACTAATATAGTGGTTTATTATCAGAAGGGGTTTATTATCATTTATTTTTATCAGAAGGTTGCGGGTTCGATCCCCCTCTGGGGCTCAGAAATCATTTTCTGAGTATCGAGCTTGAAGATCGTTCATCTACCTCGTTATTCATCTCATTTGGTTAATTTTGTTGAGTTGTGTTCAGTTAATAAAATTTATTTGTGGATTATTTTGTGGTATTAGCGTTATGCTAATTGAAATCTGACTCCGTTTGCCATGACGTCATTTAAAAAAAACATTTGTTACGTATCTGATCCACCCCCGTTAATACGACCACCCCGTTAATACGACCAAATTTTTTTCTGCCCAACGGTGATCGTATTAACGGGGTTCCACTGTAATTTATGCAAACTGGTGTACACAAATAAACGTAAGAGATTTTCTCTCCTTTTTTGTCTCCACCGTTCCCTGCCTTTCTCCCTTTCTCACCTCTCCCCGTATATCTCCTTCTCCTTTCATCCCACGCGGAAAGCATGCGACAATACTTTACTTACGACTGAACTCCTCTATGTTCAAGAATTGATTTTGCCGGAGGGTTCTCCAAAAGGAATTCTTTCAGCATTTGAGTCTCGATTGCGGAGGGACATATACAGTTTACGCGTACTCCGACTTTCATAGCTTCCTTGAAAAAATAATTAACCTATTGTGAATCGTTTTAGGTCTATGATGTATCCCAACTAGATTCGCTAGAATAATTTGAATTAGGGGATTGGTCATTAAATATGGCTCAACCATACATGTATAGAATAATTATTCACCGAAGTGGAGATGAACAGTAGTGGATATTTACCGAGCCGCGAGGTAAATATCCACTGCTGTTCACCTCCACTTCGGTGAATAATTTTTAGCATATACCTCGCATAATTGTGTTCTCAAATATTTTTTAAATTCTCAAAACAATTTTACGGAATGTCGGCTTGTCGCTCACTCGTCATTTGTAAACAAAACAATTTTGAACACATCGTGAGTGCATTTATCGCCAAAAAGCAAAAGAAATACACATCTTTGTATAATTTACTGCTAAATTTCGTGTTTCTTTCGAAATTGTTTTGCACGGCAGCTTTGTTTACTAAAAAAAGTTCTTCTTTCGTTGCAGAAACAAAACGGGATGCAATCTTGTTTTGCTAGAAGGCGAATAGTGAAGGTATTCCGACACAGATGAACCAATCATATTGCGCAAAAAAACACTATCCACCTGCGAGATATATGCTAAATACATACACCGGTGATTAAATACGGCACGGTTGAAAACAGCTTGCGCATTTCAAGACCTCGTCTTGTTCGTATCACGACGTCACAGCCCGCACAATGCAAAAATATCATTGAATGTCTGAATGTTCACTTCGATGAATTTCTTTAAAACGTGTTTGAGCCATGACTGAGTAGCTGTATCAGTGTATTCGTAACGCACACTGAGAACACACCGACTAATCCATTTACTCACGTAAAAGATATTAAAACGCCACTAACAGGACGCCAACGCGCCATCTAACCTAACCTCATGTGGAGAATGTGAAGCTGATTAGACAGACAAAGCCTGTCAAAACCTTATTTGGGTGGTTAAAAAACACTTACGAGCGACGAAAAATGTGAAAACGCTGCCGTCTCTTACGGCTGAGCATCGATTTATCACAAAGCACAACATCGCCTGGAACTCTGCTGAATCCATTGAGCTTTACACAAACCGTTCTCAGAGACTTACATCCAAAACACGCGGCAGAAAGGAACCACTACTGATTAATGGAAGGAAGCCAATCCTAGCTGTTTATAGTCCATTAGCAAGAACGGATCAGTTCATCAGAAAAATCACCAGAGTCCAGGTTCGATAACTTATTAGAGTAATATCTCGGTATGTCCAACCCCGAACTTCCTAGTATTTCGAAATTTTGGCCTGGTTCCCAATATTTGCTTCAATGTAACACTGAGTTTTTATCCCGGTTTATTCGAGCCTCGGATATCTTGAAAACCCTGTCAACTCGAACCAAATCTACGTCCCACTGAAAAAAAATTTCCTTCGTTTCATCCTCCCGATATCTCAAATCAACGTTTAAGATAATAACATTACTCGATTTAGCTTTAATTTTAACTCCGACTGAAACTCTTTAACAAAAAACATTAATTGTTCTTTAACGTACATAAAGTACTATTATTCCAGAGAACAGATGTACACTCCACACTTGAAGAAAACTGTGGAGATTTCACACTGATGAGATTGATATCAAGCAAGTTGTACGAAACTGTGAAATTTCTTTGCTTCGTAAGTCGCTCTCGTCATTAATCTTAAGAAGTCATGCCAAGAGATTCCTTGTTTTCGAACTGAGACGACTCATGAACAGTGTCAAGATGCTTTTATACTATGCAGTTTGTCTTAGAGCAGCCGTTCCACCCGTTCTAATACGCTTAAAGTGTCAGCTCTAAATTTTAGAATAACGCTTTAAAGCATAGCCAGATTGTAATCTGGGCAACTTGACCTCAACCTAACCCTAACCCTAATCCTAATCTAACATTTTGACCAACTCCCCCCAACTTTCGGGGAAGAACTTTCTAAGAGACAGGTTACTCAGATTACAATCTGGCTACGCTTCAAAGCGTTATTCTAAAATTGAGAGCTGATGGAAGCGTCTTAGAACAGATAGAACTGGTGCTTGCAGCTTGGATCGCAGTGGTTAAATCGGCGGCAATGCAGTCCTACGATAAACGAGTGTTACACTAGGCGAGGCAGAAAAGGCCTAAGACCGATCTGGTCATTCATTGGCTGATCACGTTCGTCGTTGCCATACAAGCTGCACGAAAAATGTTACACTGTACAACGCCTCAAAAATTTGTTGCAGCATTGCCCCAATCGTTACGAAAAGTAGAACTTAGTTAAACGTTTCGCAACGCTCGCTGACAAGAAACTGTTTCGAGATTTGGTGATCGCAGATAATGTTACACGAGGCTATTTCTCATGCAACGTACTTGTCTAGCGGCAGAATTGCGAGACAAGTCTCAAGACAACTTGCTTACTGAAAAAATTTCCTTCGTTTCATACCCTCGATACCTCAAATCAACATTTATAATAATAACTTTACTCGATTTTGCATCTATAATTTGATTTAAGATCCAAAAATATTTAGATGCTCGAGATTTTCCTCCTCCAGAATTATCAACTTAACAAAAAACGAATACATATCTCTAAAAACACCAAAATCTAAAGATTCGATACGCGCACAGATACTAGAATATTAAATACTTAAATTCCCGCTATATGTCGCCCTCTCCTCTTAAACTAAAATCTTAGCTAGAAGCAATTTTTTAACTTTTCAATCATTCAGGTGAAAAAATGTCATGACTGACTTCAACATAAAGACTTCTCATGTCCATAACAGAACGAATGCTTACAACCAAATGCGTACGATGAAGAACAGAAACCAGGATTCAGCTCTCTAACGAACCCATAGAAACATAAAAAACTCATTAAGTATTCATGAGGAAAAAACAAACGAAAATCATAACTGTATCATGTCTTTATATGTGATAAAAACACGCTTACTTTTCTCCACCAATTTCCTCGGCTTAGAAAACGTTAATTTTCAAACTTTCTTCACGAATTAGCGTATTAGGAGGTTTGATTTTTCAGCCGTTCAGAAAACTCGCAGTACGTGCTTTATCGGACCTAAAACACTCGGCTATCGCCTCGTGATTTATATCCGACAAAGCAGTCCTGCTTGTTTTTTAAACATTACTTAAAAATTGAAAACAATTTAGCCTAATTCACATATTAATCGACAGAATCAATGTTTCCTTGATGTAGAGGCGAGAATGAGTTATTCACGTTTTTCAATGTAAGTACTGAGGTCACTTCAAATATTTCAGGTTCATTTCAAGTTTTAATTCCTCAGCTACCATTCGACGAAGTACAAGAAAGTGATTCACTAGAAATAAAGAATCTCAAATTGATCGGTTCTATTTTACAAGTACATCATATCTTTACAGCGTATGTAATTTCAATGTTTCTTCGTTCTTTCAATTTTAGTCTCGTTCCGCCTTATTCGCGGTTAGTTCTTTCTCATCTGCAAGAATGTTATCCGCACGCACTAGGACGTGGCTATTAACTCATTAATTAGCTTATAAATATAAAAATGTCGGGAGGTTATAACACTTGATATACAAGCGCTTATCAAAATAGGTTTAGAATTAGACACAGGTAATCTTGTCAGGAGTACTAATACCCAGCATATTATGATTAGAAGAGCCATTCACCATTACACTTCAAGAAAGGTTTAACAGAGTGTGACGTTTTACGCTAAGGATTTAGGTTCCAACATCTTCAGAGAATATTTTGCTCTCTTTTATTTCGTTCACGCAATCTTGTCATTTCTTAAATAATAATAATAATGATCATCTTTATTCAGGAGATCTACGTCACCCTAAAGTGATTTACAGAAGGGTTCTCAGAGCATCATTAAGTAAAAAAATTATAATACAAACAATAGAAATACTAAAAACTTGGTAAATCTAAGAATTTATAATAAATACAATGGTATAATGGTACTAAAAACAATAGTGTTAAAATAATACAAACTGACACCCGACAAAGTCCATTTAACACTAGATAAACAAGAAGCTTCAAGTATAGACTTGTCCAGTTCATTCCAATCGTTAGCAGCAAAATTCATAGTCGTCCAATGTCCCTATCTTTTATTTGTAACTGATCTACAAATATTATTTTTATATCTTCTATTTATACTTATGAAAATCTTCATTAAAATTATACGCAAATATATGAGCAAAGAGATTAATACTCTTCTTAATTAACACAGCCCGATATTCAACTTGTCTACGATAAAGAGTTTTCCACAAGTGTTTGTAATAGGCGCGCTCGGAGACAGATCAAGTATGAGACACACGGCCTTATCATGTAAAATTTAGAGACCTGATATTAGGGTAGAATTCCCCGTATCCCCAAATAACGTCTCCATAATAAAAATGAGGAGGAACAAAACTATTAAAAAATATGATGGTCGCGTTGATTGGTAGACACTTAAAGCAACTAATTTCTTATTACTCTTTCATCGAATATAATCGATATATTCATCCCATTTAAGATTTTTGATAACTATACCTAAATAATGGATGTGGCAAGTCGTTTATATATATTATAAACAAGGGACAGACCCCTACGCGACTCATGTGGAGATAATACCAGTATCAACATAAGCATTATTATAACACGTCATCTGCTTCCTATCCAATTTAAATTATTCAAACCACCGAAAAGCAAGACCATCCACGCCAATACGATAGAATTTTTTTAACAGAATTGTGTGACTGACAGTGTAGAACGCCTTTTTTAATCCAAAAATACCACTCGATGCAGTAACAATTCCACTATTCATTGCCTAAAGGATTTGGTCAGTAAATTGAGCTGACGCTGTTATGGTAGATGACTGTAGTCTAAATCCATATTGTTTTAGTGATAATAAATTATTATCTTTAAGATACGTATGAAGTTGGGCAAGTACTGCTTTTTCCAATATTTTCCTCAGTGTTGAGAGGATCAAAATTAGCCGATAATTTGATGGATTTTGTCACCTTGTTTAAATAAAGGAATAACCTTGTAAGGATGTACGGAAGTCTTGATATGCAGTGCACAAGAGCAAGCTTTAAGGACAGAATACAAGAAATACCACATTGACAAGACCGCACATTCGCCATTGTGCAGAATGTGTGGAGAGAAAGGAAAAAGCGTAGGGCATCTGGTCAGTAAATGAAGCTTATACAGGAAGAATATAAGAGAAGGCAGGACACTGTAGCTACGTACATCCATTGGGAGTTCTGCGGAAAACTCCATTTGGATAGAGCAAGCAAACGGTGTGAGCACAAACCACCTGGAATGTTGGAGAACGGTAGCCGGAGCCGTACCTAGGTGGTAGTTCGCCCGGGGCAAATTCTGTAGAAGGCAACCGCGTCGGCACTCTCTATCGCATCCCAAGCTCTTTATATTTTACTACTAAACGAGATGCTCCAGTGGAATCAACTACTTATTGTGCTTTTTGATAAAAAAAGAAAAAACTAAAAAAAGTGAAAATTTTCTTTCTGAAAATGTCGCGTCATAAAATTTTGCATCCGGGGCAAGCGCTCTAGTCCCCTCTCCCTTGGTACGGCACTGACGGTACCAGCAAGATTCTGCTGACACCCAATGTCAACATTTGACAGAAGGGAGAAGACCAGACACTGTGGTAATTGATAAGGATAAGAGGGAATTCCTGATAATCGATATAGCGGTTCCAGTGTAAAAAGTGTAAAAACAGGAGAAAGTTGACAAATATCAGGATTTTAAGGCGGAGATAGTAAATACGTAGAACAAGAAAAGGGTCACAGTTATTTCGGTGGTAAATGGTGCACCAGGAGTGGTCTCTACGGAGTTGAAGATGGATTGAAGTGAGCGTAGAGCATTTGCAAGAAACGGTATTATTTTGAACGGCCAGAATTTTGAGAAAGGAGCTTACGCAAAAAAGAAGACGGACGTAGCTCGTGAGATCAGTGGCACAACCAGCCCATTGGGTTTTGGCGGGCACAGGCACTTAGCGATGAATTTACCGAGGGAAGGTGACCACCGAGCATGAAACACAAGCTTTCTGGGAGGAGCATGGAAACGGCCAACAGGAAGTTTCTGGGTTCTTGGGTCGCCGCTGAAATGGCATTTCCTGCATTTTAAGAGCATGTTTGCCAATTCTGACCTAGCTGTTCCTCAGAAACCTACACAAGATACTGTTAGTGAAAATACATGTGTTGCACATCAAGTTTTAGAAAATATAATCAGTTTTAGTAGAGTAGGGTAACCAATATAGTATATAGAGTGACATATCCAATGACGTCATTTACGTTGTTCATTGGCCGGGAACGTGCCCCCAGCCATGCCCGGCCCTGGCTACGTCACTGCTTGAGATCTTTGTGAACTTGGTGTAACTTTCTCTTAAGGTGATTACGAGAGGGAAGATCTGAAATCCAAGCGTCAAGAGAATAATAGTAACAGTGTTATGTAACAGTGTTATGTAACAGTGTTATGTAACAGTGTTATCTTCATCAGGGATACTATCAATTTCCAATTAAGAACTGATTTAAATGAAGAGGACATGTATTTTATAACGTTACGGAATGTACAGAGACAATAGCCAGTGTTGTACTGTCCCTAGGGTATAGGCAGAGAGTATTTAAAGACAAGATTAGTATGTGGTGCCATCGAAGGCATCTCTCACTCAGCTGGCATTTAAGTTTTTAGAAGATTTGCTATACTTGCATTATTCATGTAGATACGTCTGAGTAATACACTGAGAAGCCCGCCTCCTATAATTGCTGTACTTATGTTAATGCAGTTTAGTTATAAAATGCTTTATACCCAGTCACAAGGTGAATAGAGTATAAATAGAAATTCTCATCACTGAGGTAATCAAATATAAAACCAAACCGTTTTTGATCACGGCTTGGTATGGACCACCTGTTTATCCCATCAATACGTTGCGTAAGTTTGAAAACACCCTACAATTACTATATACTGATAACAAGGAGAGTATAATTTTAGGAGATATAAATTGTAATTTATTGATGAATGATACCACAAATTCTATTACAAATGAGCTTAACTTCATAAACCAACTTTATCAGTATAAACAGGCTATAAAAGAAGCAACTAGGGAAACGAACGTCTCTAAAGCTTTAATCGATCATTTCTATACAACAGCTCCTGATAATATTATTTCATCCGAGGTAAAAAAAATAACCATTAGCGACCATTATATGACTTATGGAGTTCGCAAATTCTCTAAGCTACAAGCGCCGTGTGAAATAATTCAAATTAGAGATTTCAAACAATTTAACGAACAGAACTTTTTAAGGAATCTGGCTACAAATTCAAGTCTTAACCTTAATCAATATAATCCAAACACATCTTGGCTTTGATGGAAATATAACTTCGCTGTGATTTTGGATAAACATGAGCCAATAAAAAACATAAAAAACGAGACAAGCGGGCACCATGGCTTAATAATGATTTAATCATAGGAAAACGTCATAAAAACTATCTAAAGAAGAAAGCAATTAAGACAATGTTGTCGAACGATTAGAAAGCCTACAAAATTGCCAGAAACCACTACAACAAAAGAATTAAGAATACAATACAATTATATTACCAAGAGTAGCTGAATAGCAATTCTGCTAACGTCGAAAGCACCTGGAGAACGGTAAATGGATTGCTTAACAAGTCTCACAAGATCTCAAAGGTTAAAGGTCTCAAGACAAGTACTGGTGAGTTAATAAACCTAAATGATATCCCAAATGGGTTTAATGAACATTTCGTAAAACTGGGATTTGGACTATCCTCTTCTGTACCAGATACAACAGGGTTTAAATGGAAGACTCCTTTCTTATTTTAACCAACTTGATCAATCGGATGTATTATCACTCCTGCAACAATTATCCCCATCTAAAGCAACAGGGGTTGATGGCTTTTCAGCAAAAATCTTAAAAATTGCTGCCCCACATATCGCTCCACCTCCGAAAACAATTTTTAACCAATCTCTCTTATCAGGATTATTTCCGAATGATTGGAAAACTGTCAGAGTTATCCCAATCTAAAATATGAATTAAGGATTGACATGAATTATAGGCCGATATCTGTTATATCTAACATGGCAAAACTGATGGAGAAGCTCGTTCACCACCAGGTCAACGGATATTTTCAGTCTTCAAATCTACTTTCAAACTCTCAGCATGGTTTTAGACCAATTCACTCTACAGTTACTGCATTACTAGATGTCACAAATCAATGGCATAAGAACATGGATATAGGACAACTAAATAGAGTTGTTTTTCTTGATTTGAAGAAAGCACCTGACACTATAGACCATGAAATTTTGAGCAAACCTGATATTTATGGAATCAAAGGTATTGTAAACAAATGGCTAAGGTCTTATTTGTCCGAACGCATTCAATGCCAGGTGAACGGCCAGATGTCAAAACCATCAACCATACGCATGGAAACAGGAATGCCACAGGACTGGGTTCTGGGACCTTTGCTATTTCTGATATACATTAATAATTTGCAGAACAGTTTAAAGAACACCCAGCTAGACATGTTTGCAGATGATACTCAAATTATGACATCGAGTAGCGATATCAACACAATTACAAACAATTTAAATAAAGACCTCAAACACATTTCAAACTGGATGGCATCCAATAAATTAACTTCAAACAAAAGTAAAACTGAGTTTGATTCTTGGCTCAAAATAAAAGTTTGCCAGCATTCAACGAGAACCTACACTGAAAATAGAAGATATGGTAATCCAAAGAGTAAAATCTGCAAAATCGCTTGGCCTGATGATAGATGAGTCGCTCACATACGAGATATTGTTGGCCATAGGACATTGATTATGATTTACAAATCATTAATTCAACCATATTTTTACTATTGCTCTCATGTCTGGGGATGCTTAGCAGCTACACTATCAAATAAACTCCAAAGATTGCAAAACAGAGCTGTTCGCATTATAACCCGACAGGGTTATAATATTCCTTCTGAAAATCTATTAAAATCATTAGGTTTCAAAAATCTACACCAGCAAAGAACGCAGCAACTGTGTATTGTGATGTATCAAGTTCGAAAAAAACTAGTACCCAGTTACCTATGAAAGACTTTCACAAATATTTACCAAATTCATGATCATAAAACAAGACAATGTCAATTTAACTTCGCGTTACCGAAACCAAAAACTAATTTTATGAAAAAAATCATTTGGATATCTGGGAGCATTGGTCTAAAATAATCTTTCAACCAAAATTAAAAATTTGGATTCGATAAATATTTTTAAAAGGAAGATCAAGTTAATATCTAATATTTAGTTTCTTATCTGTACATTAATTATAGGTAATACCATGACATGAGGGAAATTAGTGATTAAATGTCCCCGAACGCTGAGAGGAGTTCGAGGAAGTGCCGAGGACATTAGCCCAAGGGACTTTCACAAACCTCCCGAGGCTCGAGGGGACATTTAATCACTCATTTCCCTACATGTCATGGTATTAGTTTGTAATACCATGATGACCGACGACATTAACTTGGTATCGTTTGAAGTTCTTGGTGGGTACCAGCACTTGTCGTAAATGAGTTGTGCAATGCATAAATTTGAAACCATTATTCGATGTTCGGTCATGCATGTTAATGAGGGAAAATTAGAAATTTTCCGTCTCTTAAGAGAAAATTAGTAGAAGTATGCATGCTGAGGGAATTTAGGGATTAAATCTCTACTTGAGAACAATAGAAACGGAGGTCATCATGGTATTACAAGATACTAATAGATTTTTAATCGAGTCTCGAAGATACTTTGGAGGAACCAATGATTAAGTACAAGGAAAAAGTTCTACAAGGACAGTTTGAAAGAGCTGCAGAACAAATAAGGAGTGAGGAAAATTGGAACTGGTTGACACTAGGGAATTTAAAGAGAGAGAGACTGAAGGAATGATCATGGCAGCCCAACATCAGGCAATAGGAACGCTGTTAAACAGAATTGATGCACGATGTCTTACCAATGTGTCGACTGTGTAGGGAAAGGGTAGAGACTATTCGTCACATTGTTGCTGAGTTCCCAGAGACAATATAAAATATGAACTTATTAGTTCACTCAGTGGCGTAAGCAAAGGGGCGGTTTGAGGGGTTCAAACCCCTTCCAACCGCTGCAACGACCTTGAGTTTCCAGTTCAATGAGTCATAAGAATGTATCACGATCTGGCCAGATTTGATTTGCACATATCAAACCACTCTTGGCGTCGCGATAAATTGTCGAAACGTATTAACTGAAGTGCTGAAGTGAGGATGTGAATGTTTGATTAGTTATTTGTCAGCAGGATATTGAAATAACGTTAATCGCTGTCGAATGTCAATTGTCAGACAAAAATGCTTGCAGGCCATGGAATATAATCAGCGCCAAAACCAGTCGATTGTGATGCTCTTACGCTATATACTACTTACAATTCAGTAAGCATTATTATTGAAATGTTTGAGAAAGCGTTACCAAAATTACCATTCTCCTTCTGTAGTGAAACATTCTCCCTAGTGGTGCTTGATGGTGGTACTGTCGATTGCATTTACCCGTCAACGTCCCCAGGAGACTCGTACGTCTAGTTCTGTTTTACTAGTCCTAGATTGGGTATTTTGAGAGTACACGAACATTTTATGCCACATTTTTGTATTTTTTGCCGATTAATAAACAGAATACGAAATATGGAAATTAATCTCCATCTTTCAAGTTTAATCCAGGGAAATCCGTACTAGACTCTGCTTTTTGAAATGTAATAAAGTACCTGGAGGCTGGAACCCTCAAAAATAATCTTAGTTAAAAAAAAATAACTGGAGTGAAGTGAATAATGCGAAGCCATTATCTATTTGAGTCTTCTTGTAAATAAAAAAATTCTGTAAATAGAAGTGAAATACACAAACAAAGGGTTTTTTATAGGCACGGTCGCTAGCCTAACTCTCGACGACCATGACGCTCAGATAACTCCCTTATGTGATAAACTAGCATTGAAGAAGTCAATACATTTTTTGGAGTGTTGAATAATTTCCAGCGGTGAAAGTTGTTCGACATTGAAACGTCCCTCTCCGAAGAAAAACTCCTGGCTACGCGCCTGGGTTCATTTCATTGTTATGCTGTAGTCGTTTAATTGTTGTGGGCTATGAGATAGCCAATCAAATTTGTCGGCTTGTTGGTGCTTGATCTATGGTTCTGGTATGGAGAAATGAAAAGGTGGCCCAAATTATAAACTGGGAGTTATGAAAACAATTTAATTTTCCACATTAAGAGAAGTGGTATTAACACACCCCTGAGGTGTTTTAAGTGCTGTGGGTTTTCAGTATTCAGAGTGACCGTCGGTTGGGGCACAACAAACCGGATATTTTTGTACATAAAAGATCTAAAGGGAATGCATTGTTATTGATATACCGTGCACTATTCGATGGTAGAATAGTGGTAAAAGAGGGGAAGAAGGTGGAAAAATACCAAGATCTAAAATGTGATATGAAGAAGATCTGGAAATGCAAGAATGTGATTTTAGTTCCCATAGTGATTGGAGCGCCTGGCACACCAAGTAAGAATTTTAGTTTCTGGATGGATTAGATAGTCATGAGAGAGAAAACTGACTAATTACAAAAAGCTTGTTTATTAGGGACAGTGAAGATTATTAGGACTCTGGATACCTAAGGCCAAGAGAATTGGCCCATATTTAAGATTCCACAAAAAATGCGAATCTAAAGAAATAATACTAATAATAATGATACTGATAATGATAAAGGTATTGATAATGATAATAAGCGCGTTCTCAAGCTACTCTACTCAGAAAAACTTTCTGAGTCTCTGACGGGAATCGAACCCGTAACCTTCTCATCGCCGGTGAGATGCTCTAACCATTGAGCTATATGGATTCAGATGGTGAGCAAAGGTTACATCTATGTACTGGTTCGTCTTGATGGTAGACATATGTACTGCGAGTCTGCAAGTCTCGATATGATAATAATAATGATAAAAACAACAATTAACAGATAAGTAATCAATACTAAAGAAGTTTAGATAACTCCGTGAGCACCAGTACGAGTAATGGAGCGAGAGCACATCAGATGTCGAGTTCCTCCCCGAATTAGCTTAGCACGACCTTTAACTAGTTTTTGTCGATTGCACCGTGTAGGTAGATTGAGAAACAAAAGTACCACTTTTGGCCATTGAACAAACATGGCGGGCAAAGTATAGCCATTCCTGAATGCTGCAACTTTATACAAACAATTTCCTGCGGGATATTGATACAGGACAGATGTCTAAGTGAATTTTCTGTGCCGAATCTGTGGTTCAAAATCTAAAGAGTTCTTACAAAAAATAACTGCCTTTTAAATTTACAAGTTCTTTTAGGATTTATATTCCAAGACATTATGCAAAATTTGTCTCGCAAAGTTATCTGATTGGATTCACTGAGAACTAAAATTCGTCGCGAATAGTAAGGTCAGGATGTCGTTGTGGAGGATGGCATCGTGGACGAGTTCTTTCCGCTCTTTTCGTAATTGCAAACTCATACTTTTGCTGGATCTAAATCTTTACTTACCGGGGCAATGAATCTGGAATAAAAAACAACGCCTTGTTTCGCTGCATAATAGGCGAAATGTCCCGGCGAATAACTAGATTCTGGAAGAAAAGTAAGCCCTAAAGCGTGAAAGTGACAAAAAAAATTTTGTTTAATATCTTGTAGTAACCACTCAGTGATTTACTCGTTTCCAAAAAACACCAAAGATACTGAATAATTTGGCAAAAAGGTGTATATTAGCACCCAAGGAATAGTTAATTTAATGTGGAAACGCAAGGGATGGGTTTGTCGGGCGTGAACGAAGCCCCTGGTGCGATCTAAATAAGTCAGCTCTAGTCTCTGTGTAACCAAAGCGACTGCTTTGAGCGGTTACCAAACTGCTCGCTTTGGTAGCTGAATTTTTTATCTCTATCGCTTCAATCGCTTCATTCTCATTGGCTTAAATTGAGCTAGTTTGCATCCAACAGCGCGTTCGTACTCATCACAGAGTAATGGCATGTTTTGGGGAAGCTTTAATGAACTCGTCTAGAACACGTGTGTTTCACACTGTTCTGCTTGGTCATTTTGAATTAAAACGAGTCATCTAGTTAGAGTAGTTAGTGCATATAGCAGACCATAAGTAACTTTACTTTTACAAACGTGCATATTTCTTATATAAGACAAAACATAATCCGAAAATAAACATCTTGTAAATAACTGAAGATATGAGCTTAAGAACAAGACAAAAGTATAGAAATAATATTTCGACTTTAATCCAAAACCTTTGTTAGATCGTCTAATTCCGCACAGTATATACGATCCTTAAATAGTGCCAAAGAATCGGTTACATCATCAGTAGGAATGTATTACTTACCGAATAGTCGATAAGCTGTCAACAGAAGGAAGATGCAGTCGAGAAAGTAGCCGAGGGAAATTAATCCCCACGCCCACCGCGCGAAGCGCGGTGCTAGGGTACTAATCTCGATGTGCGTGGTGTCCTTTTTCACGCGTGGTGACTAAGGAGAAAAATTTTCGCAGTGTCTACGTTTGTATATACATTTATAAAATAACACGCGTCCTACGAACGCTCTCATTGCACGAGCCTCATTTTCTTTCAGAGTACAAACACGGTTGACGTCATTTTCATTTTGTACTAGAGTACAGAGAAATGAAGGACGTCACAAACACACGAGAAAGTCTCGGTTATTTCATAAAACAAACAGAAAATAGCTTTCGTGTCTCTGTACCGTGAAAGAAACATGAATGATGCCATTTCAAACAGAAAAATACCAGAAAACACTCGGCTACACCTCGTGTTTTCACTAGGCATTTTTCTGGTTGAAATGACATCATTCATGTCATCATCACAGCACAGACACTCAAGCAATTTTCTATTTGTTAAATATAGGTATTTATTCAAGGATTCCGGTCAATCAAGAATGAAGATTAATTAGGAAAATAAAATCAATTCTTTGGTGGCTTTTAAGCCACCATTTAATTCTGGAGCGTTGTATTTGATGTAAAGAGATTCAAGAATAAGGAGTATGCTAGGAGAATAGGACCTATAGGAATGAAGAATTTTAAATCTGAACAGTTTTGAAATGAAACGCTGTGATCATTTAGCCGGTCATAAAGGTTGTTTAAATTGATCAAATGTTGAGCATTTTGGCAATTTTGGAAGTGTTGAGCAATAGAGCTAGTGTTAAGAAGGGTGCTGTGTTCAGAAAGGCTCTTATGGAGGCAACGGTCCCATGGGCGTTGAGTTTTTCTCTTCCCAGGGGGGGGGCTCAAACCGAAAGCGAAAATGCCTGACTCCACGATTGGTGAATGATTTGTTGCTAAGATTTCAAATTTCGGTGTTGGATTTAGCTCATTTTCTAAGGTGTACCATGGGTAACAACAACACGTCAGTAACCCTACCATTCGTGAATCACGTATGAATCAAGGTAAAATCGCAGGAGGCTAAGTCCCCCAATCCTATTTCTGAGAGGGATGAAGCCCCTTAGCCCCCTATATTCTACGCCTAAGAACGATCAGTTTTACCAAAGTATTTATGTCCGCAGCCACGCCATAAAACGTGGTATACAACGTCGCTACGCGAAAGATCCGGAATTTTGTCCTTGTTTGAAAGAAAATTCGAAATCTTTTTTGGTGTTGTAAATAACGATGAAATCAACGGGTTCTTGGAGACAGCGACGAATTTCTTAATGCAAGCTTACACTAGTTGTTCACCACGCCTCCCTCTGTACGGAATACGAAACCAAATTTGAGGTAGATCTTTATCAAGCATAGCAATGGAAGGAATTGAAGAAGTGTGTCTTTTCTTAATTTGTTAATTATTAGATTATTAATGTTATTAGGAAAGCCGTTCCATGACATAAAAGATTTAATAGTAGCGATTTGGTTTTACAAAAGGGCATTGTTACTACAAATAATAAACGCACCGTGAAAGAGAGATTTTATCCAAGCGGTTTTACGTGTGAAGGGCTCAAAACTAGAGAAATGGGTGCAATAACCGGTATTAGTATTCTAGCGGTAAACATCAACATCATCTGCAGAAATTTTGATACCCAAGAAGTGGATGAGGCCGTCATCAAATATATCAACAGTAAACTTTAGACTTTTATCAAAAGAATTAAATTTGTTTAAGAGTGCAAATATCCGACGGCTTTCTGAGAACTAAAGTGTCATCAACATATCCGACGGTAAAATTTAATAATGCCCGATAATACCCTAATAATACCCTAACCCTAACCTCGGAACTTGTTGAAGAAATATATTCCTACTGATGATGTAACCTATTCTTTGGCACTATTTAAGGATCGTATATACAGTGTGTAATTAGATGATCTGACGAATGCTTTGAAATAAAGTCGATATATTATCACCATACTTCTGTCTTGAGTTATTTGGATGATGTTTATTTTCAGATTATGTTTTGTCTTACATTTTTTCAAATTATCGGCTGGAAATGGATTTTGGTCACGTACTTCTGAGATGTAGGGGTATAGATGAGGTATTTCAAAACGGCCGCTTGAAAATCAAACGTGTAAGAGCTCTGAAGGGTTACCGTTTTTAAATAAGATTGAATAAATAAAATAAAAAGCAAAAAATAAATAAAAAAATAAATAAATAACCGTACTAAAAACTGATCGTAAAAATAGTGTTTGTTTCTAACAAAGTGATATTCTTTTTGACATACTGGAATACATAAAACAAAGAGTTTCTAGGTAAAAAAAAAACAACTGTGACCCCAACAAAGAGGTTTATGGGACTTTCAAAAGGCAGAAAATGCCATGAACTTGTCAAAAGAAAATCATACTCAAACCACCAAATAGGTAGACGCACATGGCATACAAACTTTCAGTACCAAAATCCAAATTTGCTGGCATTTTCACTGGTTTCTTTTGGTTATACAATGTGGTCCAATATTTATGTCACTGACTAAACAGTTTGAAAATCAAACCATATCTGTACATACAACGGTCGCTAATTGCAAACCGACGTTGACAGCTGTTTCGTATATGTCCTCCATGCGATAAGTTAGTCGTTCTGGGTTAGCTTCGACCATGAAATCAATTACCAAATCGCCTCACTCAAGAAAGCCTCAGAAGAACGACACTGAACAGAGCAAACGCTGCATCGTTCCACTGCCTCTCATCTGGCTTCCGGAAGTACCGAGATTGGGCCAACAACGGCGCAGAATTGCAAAGCCCAACATTTGTCCCAGACCCGACCCCTTTCTTAATCCAAGGGAAAACTCGTGCGACTGGTATATTGTGGCCATTTAGAGTTGGAAAATAAGACACGGTTTACAAAATACTCGAAAACGCTCGTCTAAACAGCACAAAAATGATGGTTACGTCTTACGTAAGCCACTTCTAACTCAACACGCGACTTTGTACTAGTATTAATAGACCATTTTATACCTTATGTATATTAGGCCTAACACAAGACGCGGCTTCGTAGTTCTAGACGTTCTAACCAGTTAACGTCTTACGTAAGCAATTTACGTAAGCCGGGCCTACTACAAGAAGCAGCTACATTTTATGAGTCAATAAGTTCCAAGCTTACTTAAGTTGTATCTGACACAATACGCGACTTCGCAGTCACATACAGGGAACGGTAACTATATAAATACATTTCTAAAGTTTATTAAGAATTCGTCAGGAAAATACAAATTAAAGAACCATAACCTTATCGAGTCTTTGTATATGAAGAAGTTACTTTTTTTCGGCTACGAAAACTTAAACTTCTGAACTTTGCAAATTAGCGTATTAGAAGGTTCATTTCAAGACACATCTAAAAAACTCGCAGTACGTGCTTTATCGGATCCAAAACAATAAATAAAACGATAAAGAACTCCTGCTCAATTTTTTTAAATATTACATATAAATTTTACTTTTTAGTTGAGTTTAAATTTTTTGAAACAAGATAAATAATTTAAAAAACAGATCCGTTTTCTTAAACTACTATAGTTTTTTGAAATTCGTTTCACATAGTGGTTCAAACCTGCCACTGATCCGATGTTAATGATGTTGCCACCATGTCCTCCCTTTGTATTATCCATGTACTGCAGAGCTAACGTTGTTCCCCGAATAACAGATATCTGAAATTCAATCAATAGTAATTCAATAAAGTGACTGAAGAATCTCGACAAGGGCAGCACTAAGTTACGTGCTCTGAGGTTCACGATTCTAACAAAAATCACTTGTCACGAACTCACTCAAAAATGAGTTCGACTATAAAGTTATCAAGCATGTCAATAGCCACAAATTGCTAGGTCTTGGACAGATAAATAACTTAGTTCAGACTTTCATGCGAATTATTTTGGTTGACAGTTTGAACAGTACACTGACTCATTTAAGGACAATCGAGTACTTTCTACCTAACTATTTCGGAAGATAGTTTACAACAGTCTTATACATTTAAGTTTTTGCTGTCCAAAAGCCTCTCCCTGGCGAACAAATTCCCAGGCGTCAACCAGAGTTACATGACAGAAGGCCTGTCCGGACAGAAAGGGTTAATTAAGCGGAGCTTGACTCTTTCCTGTTTAGAAACCTCCTCTTGGCAAGTGAAATCGTCTGACGTTTGCCAGAACGAAGTAACAGGTTTATCCGAAGAGAAATGGTTATTTTAAACAAATATTTTGCATTTATTCTCGATCTCGTAAAATGATGTTTATATTTGATAAAGAAAATTTTTACGTGTCAGATGGATATGCTTTAGAACTCAACCACAACCAATTTCGAAAAATGCAGCTCTTCCGATTCCGGCTGGGAATCCACTCCCCCATCCATATGAATTTCGCCACGACTTGTGTATTTGTAATCGCGGTAATGCCATAAACACTTTTAGATATAGTGAGCAAGATATGTCCCTGAAAATCAGCACTAGAAGTGGAAATCAGATCCAGGTAACCATTCTGCTAGGATGTGATTTTTCATAGAATGTCCCGGACTTACTTCCTGAGAGTGTCTTGAAATTTTCAAACCAATGGTATGCCATTTCCTGCATTTTGTACATTTTATGTGTGTGTCCCACCAAACTTTACAAAAATAAAATCGAGCATTAAAGGGTTAAGAGAGTTATCACCTAGGTGGTGTTTTAAATGCAGTCAGACTTTGTACTAAGGTCACTATTCAAACTTAGAACAAGTCTCGATACTACAACAGAGGTCAGTCTCGATACTATTGTCATGCAATGCTATGCTATGCTATGCTATGTTGTCAGCACTAAGGTAAAACTTGGTAAGAAATGGCGAGGATGAGTCAATCCCTTAATCCCGCCCTAGCTACTGGCGTGGACAGCAGGATCTTAAAACATATTATTCTGACCCTTGAAAATTTTGTTCACCCAGCCTAAAGTTTATTTAATCTGACTGAGTGTAAATGCCGAATATTTAGGGAGTATACCCGTTACTTTATCAACATTACTATCGGAGTTGCAAGAACCACTGGAGGATCTAAATGGTCATTAGGATGTTTTTGTTTTGAACCCCCGCAAAACCTTTCATAGCTTTAGTTAGGAAATTCTGGAGCTGAGATAGAAAATTTTTTTGAACCTGGAGCTCATTCTAGAGTTGATTCTTAAATGCTTTGAAGCGTTGCAACTCATTGGAGTAGAGTTCACTCTTCTCGTCTGGTGTTAACTGTGGTGCTTGCATTATATCTCGCATTTGTTGCTCAGAATGATACATAGCGTTGAGGATAGGTGATTGTTCATACTACTATTTCTGAAAATACTTCCTAAAACTTGCATTTTCACCGGGCAAAATGTTAGCTTTCCATCGCTCTTGGACGCTGGTGGTAGGCTTCCTCATAAATTTGGATAAGCTGTTGAACACGCCCGGGGTTATAACTTGCGTGCTAATATTGAAATTTGCTGCTTATCCCGAAGCAGTTTGAAAAGCACGATATAGTGGGAATTGAGGCTGTTTCTGGTTTCCTTACCTTGATGAAATAGATTCTGAAACATAAAACTGGGTACATTCAGCCTCAATATGAAAGTAAATGGATGCTGCATGGCCGTTAATCCATTGACTACAGGAGTGGGTTGAATTGAGTGATTCCCTCCATGGACGTTTTTTCTATGGTGCTGTAGGTTAAAAAGGTCGAAAAGTTTTTTCCACAGACATCATAGGCCTAGGACATCACTCTGTGAGGATCATGAACGAAATGAATGTTCAAAAGAAGATCCCGAGCACTTATTTCTCCTTCTTGCTCTTCCTTCTCCTCCTTCTCTTCCTCCTCCTCCTCCTCCTCCTCCTTGCTTCTCCTCGGTTGTCCTCCTTTTCTTTGCTCCTCCTGGCTCCTCCTGCTCCCCACGACACAATATATAAGGCCAATCAGATATCAGGAAAGGATTGTTACACAATTCAGGTGACATATGCGTATATCGGTCTCAGTAACACCGCAACCATAAAGAAGAACAAGCCGACGCTTGTATCTCGACAAGTCTGTTTTGTGGAGATCATTGACCGTTCGCCGAATGGCCTCTCAAACCGTCAGTTAACAAGCACTGATTGCGTACACGAGGGCGAGATAAGGGACTATTCTCCCGAAATTATTAACATTCATCTCTACATGGAAGTGACGAAAGCTCGTACCATCAACTAGATCATACAAACTAACAAACAGGTGTCGATGTTCATCATGACATGTTTGAATATAATAGTCGACATCGACGTTATGTCGTTTTAACTCATCAAAAATTGTATCCATAACGTATGCGTGCTGTACGTGCCTCGAAACGGATTGAGCAACAATTAGTGTCGGCACTATAAAAGTTCAGCTCAGATGAATAAGAACACGTCAAGGACACAACATTTAAAGGTAAAAAAGAATTTATTGGCAAATATCAGGGTACAAAATAATGTTTGTTTAAAGTTCAACAAGTGTTCAGTTTCCGAATGTCTCTCGTCAGGGCATCTATGGATTTTTGAAATAAAAACTCTTTGTAGGCTTCTATAAGGTCCACCTTTCTGCTTGTAAACGTTTCATGCGTGTCTGCGACCTTGTACTGATACAGCGGTCGATTGCTGAACAGACAGCCAATATTAAGAATACGTAGGGAGTTCTTAGTAAGTTTCCACGCGAAGGACAGTAGTAAAACAAACGATCTTGGTTAGGTCCTTCTTCCTTGACTTTACAGACACGACACGTGAGGCCATGACTGCATATCGGTTTGGGACTCTCAGCAATATCTGCCCATTGCCAAAACGAACAGGGACTTTCTCGCTCCAAGCAAACAAAGAACGGTCTTCCAAAACTTGGTTTCATCTTGTCTTTCACCATTCGCGTCTTTACCAGTCTCTGATGAGTGTGTCGCACTGGATGTGGACACCACTTACCTTCCAACAAGCAACGGCTTTC
The DNA here is from genome assembly GCA_030142905.1 of Heliopora coerulea. Lineage (NCBI taxonomy): Eukaryota > Metazoa > Cnidaria > Anthozoa > Scleralcyonacea > Helioporidae > Heliopora > Heliopora coerulea. The sequence goes on from JASJOG010000229.1 coordinate 395,820, forward strand.
TGGAACAGGTAACAATCCTCTTCAAAGGAAAAGATATGACAACTGGGTTTCTGTCCTCGGTACTAATATAGTCCATTCGTTGTTGTTGTGGCAGAAGCAGGCTTTCCATGAATAGACACTCCATAACAGCGATGTTATTGTGACAACAATCCAACCACACGGCAAACTCCAAAACAAACCAAGAATGAGAAAACACAGTAGGCAAAGTACCGGCTGTACCTCTGCATCCCGTTTTCATAGTGTACCCATTTTGCACGTCACATTTTGTGCCGAACATTTTGTGCGTCACGCATAACTAATAAGGCGTCACCCCCTTAGACGGTATATGACAAGGTTATTTACCGACCGGCACGTTTTGGCACAAGCAGCCCAGAAGTGAAAGTAGCCGACTTGAGTATTTGTGAATATCGTTAATGAAGCTATTTAAGCTGTATTTACTTTGTTTCTGGCAAGCAAATTGAAAAGAGAACTCAGAGAAGCCACTTGATTACGAGCGAATTCAAAACTCGACCCGCTATCCTAGTTGACGGTTTCGCGCAAGTAGCTTTCAAGATTCTTTATAAAATTTAAATAAGGTTGACTAGTAACTTCACACATTGAGACCAAACACTTCAAGAAATATTCAAGTAGTTCAAAAACAGCAAGGAAAGTTGCCAAAAAAATAGCAACATCTTGAGCACCAACATGTTGAACTACCTTGTGACAAACTAATGTTTCAAATCAGTACGGAAAGAGCAGAAATGAACAAAAGTTTGCACGTATTTTCGTAAATTTTGCCTGTCTCGATGCGGGATCAATTTTCCTGCTACTGGTCATTTATTTCAAATCCTAAAAAGCATTTTCATTTGTCATCACAAACTATATAATTACGACACCCATAGGGTTAAAATGAGTCACGGGGGGCGACTAAACACGCGATAACAACTTTTTGAGAAAAGTGAAACAAAATAATTTTCTAAAGGAAACAAGGAAAATAATTTGGAAAGAATATTGTCTCTGGGAAAAGAAACATGTTTGTTTTTTAATAAAATGCTGTCAGCTATTTTCTGAGAAAATATTTTCTCAGTAAAACAAGGCAAAGAATTTAGGAATGCTGTCTCACGGAAAAGTATAAAATCGCTGTCGGCTACGACAATAAAAACAGAGGAAGTTAAAAAGGTTTTTACTGCGGTAGGTAAATAAATGTTATATTATTTTCGAACCGAACATGCCATACGCTGAAATGAATTTGAAGATGTTTTCTTTCAGGAATAAAGACTATTAAAGCCGGCTTAAATAATTTTATATATACCAGTTGTTATGATTTGTGCTATTTTTATTTTCCCAGCTTTGATGAACTCTAGTGACAACTGACTCGTCTCATGTTACAGTTCATTTGCTTTACATTAATTAGTTTGATATTAACAACTCCAAAGTATTAAGTATCGTATATCATTACACCAGTGTTTTTTGGTACGGTTGTAGAGGCAGCGACATGGATAAGGTCGAAATCGGAGAATTTTGTCGTTTCACGCTTACGCCTGGTGAGTTTGTAGGTATATTATTGTTGCCATTGTTGTTGAACGTTGTATTTCGATTTCATAACTGGTCACCGTAGTTGTTGCAAATCAAAGTTAATTCGCGTATATAGCTTCACTGTCGGTTCTAGTGAGAAGCAACTGTGAAATGTAAAAGTTGTAACAAGGAAAAACAAGGATTCTCCGTGCTCGTCTTTCTGGACAAGGCATGAAGAACTTTCTAAATTACGAATGTTATAGCTTGCAGCAAATGTAGACCTTTGCTCTCGGCGATCTGATCACCTTACGGCTTACATGACGAACTTTTATTTATTGCCTGTTTTATTTTACCTGTTTCCAAACCGGTATCGATCTTGTCGTTTGCTATTGATTACCAAACAAGAAAAGGCATGAATAAGGGTGAGGAATATTTTTCACTTGTTTGGAGTTTAATTCGTTGTTCTAGTCATTTGTAAGTGGAACATTTAATCCTGTAATGGGTTTTGTTTTCACATAACCTAATTTTCTTTGTTTTAGCTAAATTGAAACTATATAATGATCAATTTCATTCATATATTTATGGTGTATAATGGATTATCGGCAACAAAATTCATCACAAGTAGAGTCATGATCATACAGGTTGGCTCCAGTGGCGTAGCCAAGGGGGAGGTCGAGGGGTTCAACCCCCCCCCCCCCCAGCCACTACAAACTTGAGTTTTCAGTTCAATAAGGAATTCATGACCGTCACAAAACAATATCACAAACTTGCCAGCTTTGATTTGCGACCTTGAAACCACTTTCGATGTCGCCATAAATTGTTGGTACGTACTATCTGAAGTGCTGAAGTGAGGACGTGAATTTACGGGCAGCAGGCCATTGGACAGACGTTAATCACTGACGAATATTGTCTGTCAAAGTGCACTTTGCAGGCGATTGAGAATAGTCTGCGCCAGAACCAGCCGACCGTGATGCTCTGACTCTCTATATCACTGATAATTTAGTAAGCATTATAATCTGATTTATCATGAAAAGTTCCTGTTCGTGTATATTAGTGAGCATTACTGCTGACTTTTGTACGGATAAGAACGTCACAAAAATTACCATTCTTTTTCTGCAGCAAAAATTTCTCTCTGTTGGTGTTTGATGGCACTACCGTCAATTACATTTACCGTGAACGACCCCAGAAGACTAATATGTCCAGTTCTTCTTTACTAGGCCTAAACTTGGCGTTTTTAAACTACATGAACGTTTCGAGCCATTTATTTTTGTACTTCATGTCGACCAAAATACCCAAATACGAAATATGGAAATTAATCTTCGTAAACATCCAGACTTTCAAGATAAACTTTGGTATGAGCAAATTAAACCCTTCATTTTGAAGTTCAGTAAAATACCTGGAGGCTGGAGCCCCCAAATTGACCTAATATAAGATAGTACATTTTTGGGCGTGTGGAAAATTTATGATGGCAAGAACTTTTCGAAATTGAACCCTCTCCGAAGAAAAATTCCAGGCTACACGCCTGGTTGCCTCCCACGTTTCTTTTAACAAGTTCAATTTTCCGTCGCATGCACGTTTTCTAGTGCAGGCATGGTAGAAAATTTTTGGATAGAAAGATCGATGTTTACGGGTGTAATCTGCTATAAGACTACATTTTTCTTTTAAGAGAAATAATCACTTTTGGCAACAATCGATGACAGTAAAATCACGGTTTTTAAAGAAGCTCTACAGTCTACAGACTGCGAGTCGAATTCCCTCTACCAAACTGATATTGAATTGTCTTCCTATATTGTTTATTTTGTTCAAGTGAATTAAATTACACGGTTCACGTTAACTTGTACTAAAGTTCTCAAATCGGTTCGTAAACATAAAGAGGGAAGGAAGGCACCACAGCATGTTTTAAACAAAGAAGGGTACGGAGAATCCTTATTTTTCCTTGTTGTAACTGTTACTTTTCACAGTCGCTTCTCACTAGAGCCGACAGTGAAGCTATATACTCACTTTAACTTTGATTTGCAACAACTACGATGACCATTTATGAAATCAAAATACCACGTTCAACAACAACGACAACAATAATATACCTACAAACTCACCAGGCGTAAGCGTGAAACGGTAAAATTCTCCGGTTTCGAGCTTATCCATCTCGCTGCCTCTACAACCGTCGCAAGAAAACACTGACATATATGAAATTATTTAAGCTGGCTTTAATATTCTTTATTGCTGAAGGAAAGCATTTTCAAATTCATTTCAGCGTATGCTTGTTTGGTTCGAAAATAATACAACATTTATTTACCTACCGCAATAAAAACCTTTCTAACTTCCTCTGTTGTTATTGTCGTAGCGGACAGCGTTTTTATACTTTTCCGCGAGATAGCATTCTTTCTAAATTCTTTGCCTTGTTTTACTCAGAAAGTATTTTATTTAACTTTGCTCAAAATTTTTGTTGCTTGTTCAGTCAACCCCCTTGTTGCTCATTCAATAGCTTGCAATGGCCAATGAATGTGCTTTCTAGAATTTGAAATAAACGACCAGTAGCAGGAAAGTTGATTTCGCATCGAGACAGGCAAAATTTACGGTAAAAACCTGCAAACTTACGTTCGTTTCTGCTTTTTAACGTGTTGTTTTGAAATATATCAGTTTGTAACAAAGTAGTTCAAGTGTCTGCGTTCAAGATGTTGTTACTTTTCTTTTGGCGACTTCGCTTAGTGTTTTTGAACTACTTGAATATTTCTTGAAGTGTTTGATTTATATGTGTGAAGCTAGTTGCCAACCTTATCTAAATTTTACAAACGAATCTTGAAAGCTAATTACGCGAAGCCGTCAGTTAGGGAAGCGGGGCGAGTTTTGAATTCGCTCGTAGTCAAGTGGCTTCTCCGAGTTCACTCTTTAATTTGCCTGCCATAAAGTAAATACAGCTTATTTATTACTTATTGACCTCGTTTGTGCGGTGTGTACTAGTGAAATATCGGACCAATGTTTTTACGTCCGTGCAAAAACAGAAGTCCAATATTTCACTAGTACAGACCGAACAAGCAAAGTCATTAAGTAGTTTATTATATGGCCTTACTGATATATAATTGATTAGTGCAAAAATACAGAACGTCAAGTAAAAGCCTGTAATTCTGTCGCCATTTAATATAAAATTTCTTTACAAACGTCACTCTGCATGGTCACTTTTCCTTTTCTGATTGTTCGTAATACATTTTCACTTCATATATTGTCAAATTTTTTTAATTTTTATTCGACACAAGCAAGGCTTTTTTAAATTCCTCCCCTGAGCGGGCAACACGGGAAATGTCCGACCGCTTATGAACCAATCAAATTGCAACGTTTCCGTATTCGGACCGCTCGATACAACAGCCATATGATCATTTCCCGTACAGACCTTACACTCGGTCAATAAGTGGTCATTATAAAACTACTTCGATTTCTACCTGGAGGCCTCAAAGTTGTATTTAAAAATAAGTTTCGTTTTATGCGATCAAGTGTAAATGCAAAGTATTAATTCAATTTAGCATATACCTCGCAGATCAACAGTATTTTTAGCACAATCTGATTGGTTCCTCTATCTCGGAATATCCTCCACTATTCACCTCAGACCAAAACAAGATGGCGCCCAGTTTCGTTTCTATTACGGAAGAACTTTTTTTTAATAAACGAAGTCATCATGCCTGACAGTACCAATAAGGCAACGATATTACTTTTTAGCAATAAATGCACTCAGGATGTGTTCAAAATGCTTTGTTTACAAATGATCAGTGGCCAAGAAGCCGACTGAGTTCGGTAAGATTGTTTTAAAAATTTACAAAAAATATGTGTGAAAACAATTGTGCAAGGTATATGCTAAAAAAATTATTCACCTCAGTGTCGGTAAATATTCACCACTATTCAACTCCACTTCGGTGAGCAATTGTTCGGTATCCATCGATTACAGCATGGTAACCGACGGTGATACTAAAATGACTCACTTCCTTAATTTATTAATTTATGACAAAGATTTCCCATTGCCAGAGACTCAGACGTCAACATTTTGAAGCCACTAGCAGTCGTAAAATGTACTCAGAGTGAAAGTGAAATTACAAAATGTCAATGAGAAAATTAATCGCCAGACCCCAATATACTTTTTCTTCTCCACTGCCATTTCTTGTCCTTCCCGACTTCCATTTGTGTTTGTATGACTCTTTGAAAAAAACCATAAACGATCATTTGTTTCCTAAATCGTGTTTCTTAAAGCTGAAAAATATCGCAAGTAATCGTACATACCACCACTTTTTTCTACAAAATTTAGTTGTAACTTACCAAGTCGGTGAGAATTATCTTTTCGAGATCATCAGACTTTTCAGAATGTACGCCAGCATTGTTGCAAAGGACATCCAGGCGCCCATGTTGTTTGAAAACGTCAGATATAGCTCCTTTGAGAACGAACAAAAAAGTTTATTTAACCAGTACAGTGGTTATTCAATTATCCGGCCGGTGTGGTACAGGGGAATCTGAAAAATGTCCGGATAATCAAAAAATCCGGATAATCGAAAACATAATAAAACACCCACTAGCACTGTAAAAAAGTTTTTTCTCTGCCTTGTCAAAAAGTATAATTACAAAAACAAAGTTATTTTGGGCGGAAAAAGGCGTGATAACTGGCCAAACATGCCCCCTTTCATAGTTTTTTTGGATTTCAGTGACTTGGCAATTCCGAGCTCGGATCTATTTTGTTTGAATTCTCTCAGTTCTTTTTGCTGCTTAAGAATGTCTCCGACGGTCGACTTTCCTATGTTAAATTTGGCCATGATTTCGGAGCGAGGAATTTTCTTTTCCACCATGTCACATATTTCGACTTTGTCCTCAATTGTGAGGACAACTCGCTTTCGCTTTTGCTTGCTTGAATCCATTCCGTAAATCAAATCTGCACAAAATCTTAACACACGTGCAAACAAACACCGTGTTCTCATGAAGGGAAGTTGTGTATTCTCAGCATGCGTGTTTAAACCAGCCAATCATATGCATGCAGCATGTGAAAGGAACAATGACCAAATATGGTAAACGAAAATTTACATCGTGACTGTTGGAACGGTTTGTGGTTACCTGCACCATTTTGTTTGTTACGCTTTTTGATGGCGCAGCAAGAATGATGTGCGGCGCGGTGATTTATGTTTTTTTTTGGACACAAGGTATAGTTTTCGTTTTCAAACTCGAGGTTCCGATGTTAGGCCGGATAATTGAAGTCCGGATAAACGAGGGGTCGGATAATTGAATAACCACTGTATATGGAAGAACAGCTTTTCTCCATTACAAATATAAATTGAAATTGAAACAAGTGCACACCATGATGAATTGCAATATAATTAACTTTAGAAAATGCCCATAGCAGCTAAACTTGACATTTACAAAAACTTTTTTGACGTAAACATTTGAAATTTGTCAAGTTTTTATCAAATTTAATTGGCTTTATCGTTGCAAGAAACTTTGAAAAGTATGGAATAGAAAAGTTACAAAGAATTTCACAACCGGTACTGCGGGGGAAATTCGACAGCGAAATTTTCCATCTAGAAAAGCACTTTTTGTGCTTGCTGACATTAATATCAGCAGCACAATCAATACATTGTTACTGTATTTTATGAGTATATTTTTAACAAACCAAGTGATAATCCGTAGTACCGAAGATTTGACGAAGCGTTACGATCGTTTGACGAAAGGTCGCCAATTTGTTTGGCTCTCACGTTTGCCAGTGGGACGGCAAGCGTCGAGGGTAGCATGTTTTAATGTTTTCTCGAAGATAGCATTTGATTATTTACGACGATAAGTATCGAGCTATTTCTTTTGTGTACAATATCAAGACTTTTGCAGTTAATCGAAACCATATCTTGCCCAAACAAATCGTTATTTCACTGATAGTTCTTATTGAACCAACCAGCTGTGCCACTTCTAATAAAATACTAAAGCAAGCTGTTTTGTGAAAGCAATTTTATTATTTAAAAAAAAAATTATGTACAACCTCGGACGCGCTCTGTTAATATAATACAGCGCCGTGTCAACAGTTGTCAAGCACTCGTTTCCCTACTGGGAGAACTAATATGTCAGAAAGCCAGAAGACACATGTATGCAGCTGTGTGCTCAGTTTCCAACTAAGCTCGATAACTGCCGCGTGCTGTCAGTGGATTACAACATTGGCCATCCAGTCCTTTCACTGTTGAAACAGGCTTCCAACATTTTTCGGTTGACTGTCACATAGATACCTAAAGCTCCGATATTGTTAACATCTTTACTTTAATCATGAATAGCATAAGTTTTTCTTTCAAACTCCAATGCTTGTCGAGAACTTAAAAAAATATGGTATAAATCAAACTCCGAAAAGAAGCATCTTGGTGCCCAAAATATGAGTAAAAGCACGAGACAAAATTGGGAAGGTAATATTTCGACTATATAACACAGTTATTGTCAAACCTAACTAAATACGTGAGCTTGCTCATGACCTATTTTAGAAGGTCATGAGCCTTGAAGGTCATGAGAGTTTTGACCTCTGAAAGGTCAAAAGAGATATGTTGAATACCTTGACAAGTATAGAAATGGTCAGCGACTGCACCGAAATGCTTCTGTGTGGCGTGTTCCATGAGACGTGTGTTAATGTTTCGTTCAGTTTTGCCTATATATTTCGAGTTACAACAAGGGCAAGTAATTTGGTAGACAACATTTTTGCGGGAAATATCCGGAATAGGATTTTTGCTCGAAGTAAAATAAGAAACCTTCTAGTTTTATGAAAATGATAAATTTAAAGGTCTTAGAAAGAGAACTTTTAAGTTTATTTAAACAGGACTTTATTAGACCATTACCTTTTCTAACAAGATAAAGAATCCTAGTCCGAACCTTGGGAAGCTCATCTTCATCTCGATCTTCATTAACGTGAGAGATTATTCGATTGTTTTGGTCGTAAGCGCCTTACAATAGAATTAAGAATCATGAATCTGGCAGGGAAAACCGTTCCAAGACAAAAGATCGAACTTTCTTGATTTGGTCATTTAAGAATCGGTTCGTAGAGCATATTCTCATGGTCCGGGCAAAAATAGAGCTAATCCAGCCTGTTCTCCAAGTCCATGGCTCAAAACTCGAAAAATGAGTGTATTGTCCCGTATGCGTGTCTTTCCGGTAAATTGTGGTGCCGTCTTTTAATTTTGCCAGTTTCCATCAGCGAATTTATCAAAAATAAATTTTAAATTTGGATGAAAGCTGTTAAGTTGCTCTAGAACTAGCTGTATGTCTCCAGGTTTTACTGAAACTGGAGTTTCGTCATCATATCGTTTATAAAACTTAACAACGCCGCTTTGGATTAATTCTGAAACAATTCGTTTCTCCAACTCTGTTAAAATTATATTAGCTAAAACGGGACCTAAGGAAGATCCCATTGAAACACCATCATTTTGTTCATAAAGTTTGCCATTAAATGAAAAGGGAGTTTTGGCGCATGAATCGAAAATGAGTTTCTTTAACATGCGTTTCTTTAAGTTGGTAGTAATGATATGTTGATCGTAAATTCTGTCTAAAATGATTTTGCTTGTTAAATCTAATGGAACATTTGTAAACAATGATTTGATGTGAAAAGAAACAAATTCATACCTCAGGTCAAAAAGTGAAGAACGAACAGATTTTATACTGGAAATCGTTTCAAAGAAATCGGATAACGTCAACTGGTTAGTAGTTAAAGGATTGAGTAATGTGGACAGACATTTGCCGACATTATAATGAGAAGTGCCTGTTGTGTTAATAATTGGACGTCACGAAATTTAGTGAAGAATGTCAAATGTGTAAAAAACCAAAAATCCGAATTCTAACAATGGTTTAAAAGCCAGCAAAGAACTTTCCTTATTTAATATCTAATCATTCTAATTGCCATTTCTCATCCTGTTAACTCCGATACCGACACGTTTAATGTTAGATTATTAACATCTCTGTAAATAACAAGTGATGATGTCATCGCGTCTTTCTCAAACGGGTCGTTACCAAGCCCATGTATTTAGTTAGGTTTGACAATGGCTGTGTAACATAGCCGAAATATTTCCTTTCCAAATTTGTCTTCTGCTTTTTACTCGTATTTTGGGTGACAAGACGCTTCTTGTCGGAGTTTCTTATGTTTTATATTATATTACCCGTCAATACGTCCTTATTTGACACATCACATTTGATAAACTTCGCCATCCCTTTGCCATACTCTGCCTCAAATTCACATTGAGTTTTTTCGCCCTCTTTCACATTCACATCGAATATATTCACCTAACACAAAAAAAAGAATACAGTATCTTATAAATTATATTATAGTGACTGACTACTCATGCATGCAGTGCACGCGGTGCCGATTGCATGTATCCTCTACTTATAGTATGTGCATGCCCAATTATTTGCATACATGCACTATCAATACTTGCACTTATGTTTTACTCATCATTGCATTTATAAAATAGAGATTTAATGTATCCACTCATGATTGAAAATGTGCATTACCGATTTTATACACTGTTCATTGCATACATGCAGAGATATACTTAACGGGGGTAGGAGGGCATTAAGCCCCCCACCAATAAATTTCATAAGCCAAAAATCCTGTAATGGTTGATGGGGCGGCCAAATGAACAGAAAGAATAGCTTTAAAAAGAAAAATTTTCCGAAAGTTGTTTTTGATAGCTAGAAGAATAGGAAATTAAAATTTTTCTGCCCAACACAACATAACTTGAGTCTAGAAGTTGACCACAACAAACCTAATGCTGGAGGACTATCAAACAAACCAGTGAGTGGCATAACAACGAATTTAAAATTGGTGGGCTGAAGTCAATGTATGTATATATATATATATATATATATATCTTTATACGTATCCACTCAATTTAAAGTACACTTTTGGAATCACATATCATGCATGGTAACAAATAAGAAAAGTTGTTAAATGGCGGTTATACATTTCAATGCCTCGCCACATAACCTCAAAGACATCAAATTTGTATGTATCAAAAAAAAACAAAACAAAATTAATGAAAACAATGTAGATTTGGAAGAAGCATATTAGATAGCTCAGCTTTTTACTTTAAAACCTCATGGTATTAACAAAAGAAATGAATTAAAATCTAAGGGGTGCATAAATTATGGGGATAAGGAATTTTAACAATATTTTGTGATTTAAATTTAATTATTTAGTTCCTATTTATATACCGGTAGAAGGGAGGAAAACGTATTTTAAACTGAAGAAGGCTGAGCAAGCAAACTCGAATTTTGCATTATTTCTCAAGCTGTCGGGTCATACTAATTTAAACAAAGAGAAATCCCAATCCATGAGCAAGATTTAGCGTAGTGCAAAACCAGCGTAACTCCCCCTAAACGTAAATATTTTATACAAATTAACTAAGCATGCAAAAGAGACCCTGCCAACTGAGATGGCATTTGACCTTTCTAAAGAAATATGGCCTTTGGACTTGGCCAGTTGATACCTTCCATTTTTTAGTCACCAAAAACTGTTATCTTGTAAATTGATAACAGTGGAGTTAAGCAATTATTTTAATCCAACATTTATGGATACTTACATAAAGGGAACCATAATGAATCTCTGCCTGAATAAAATCATGTAGCATAACCAGCTACATATGGCAGAATGCATTTTACATAATTTCAATTGTTAATGATATCAATGAATATACATATATATATATATATATATGAGAGAGACAAAACTCGGATTACTTCATAGGTGATCAAAAAGTTCTATGAAGTAATCCGAGTTTTGTCTCTCACTTCTCTTATATTTTGCTCTACTTCGGTATCGAGCACTCCGCCTGTATATGGTTTCACTCAAGATATATTTGTCTACATATATATATATATATATATATATATATATATCTGACAAGATAAAACTTTTAAAAAAACTTTATTTCAACGTTTCGGGGCACTGCCCCTTTGTCAAGAATAAGAAAAACACGATAGAAGATGCTCCTTATATACATAGCATAACTTAAAAATTTAAAAAAACCATTAAAAAGTACTCAAAAGAAGTCCCTAAGGTTCAGATCTTTAGGTACAAAAGAATCCAATTTATATGCCCAAAAACCTTCCCTTTTGGTTGGGTCTGATACATCCGTCCTATCAACTATTTTAACTAGCATATCTTTAATTCCCTCATGTCCCCCCTCATAAAAATGGGCATACAAATGTTCTCCCGGTATACCCCTTTGGCCATTACCATACCTTTTAACACTGCTTTTATGGTTATTAAACCTCCTCCTGAAAGATGTTATTGTACTGCCCACATAAATCTTCGAACACTTTCTGCACATTATAAGGTAAATCATTCCTGCCGAATTGCAATCGAACAAATAATTAATATAAAATATACGACCATTTCTACAAAATGTGGAACCTTCCTCCACAAAATTGCAAATTTGGCTGCGTGATTTACCACACTTTCGCATACCCTTATCCCCACTACCTTCTCCCTTAAGTTTAGATCTCACTAAATTATCCTTTAAATTCTTAGGTCTCCGGTATACAATCATCGGCTTTTCTTCAAAAATATTTCTCATGTCCTCCGAGGCATGCAAAATAGGCCAGAGTGAATCAATAATCTTACCCACCCCTGACAATCCAGGGTGAAACGTCATAACTAATGGCATTCTCTTATTTCTTTTAGTATCTCTTCTATTACTATCTTGACAAAGGAGACTCTCCCTGGTCTTAACTCTGTCCTTCTCAAATTTCAGGGGGGATCATGAGGGAATTAAAGATATGCTAGTCAAAATAGTTGATAGGACGGATGTATCAGACCCAACCAAAAGGGAAGGTTTTTGGACATATAAATTGGATTCTTTTGTACCTAAAGGTTTGAACCCTAGGGATTTCTTTTGAGTACTTTTTAATGGTTTTTTTAAATTTTTAAGTTATGCTATGTATATAAGGAGCATCTTCTATCATGTTTTTCTTATTTTTGACAAAGGGGCAGTGCCCCAAAACGTTGAAATAAAGTTTTTTTTAAAGTTTTATCTTGTCAGATATAAATGGTTTTAAAACTTGGGATAAGGAGGTTTTTGATAATTTATATATATATATATATATATATATATATATATATATATATATAATATCAAGAGCCCGCTCAACATAAAGTTTAAACGTCATATAATCATCATAAAAACTTTATTAAAAAAGAATATACAACTTACATTTCGGGGACCGACCACTTCTTCAGCAGCTCACAGTTAAAGAATAGAGTCCTAATATATACATTATCGTTCTTCCTTAAATTTACATAAATTTCAAACCACCATTACATTCAGGTAGTGCATAATATTCTTCGAGAATTGCAAACTTTGGTTGAGTTGGTGCCTGTACTTAAAAAGCTTTTGCCGGTTGCTCCGAGGTTAAGCTTTAGGAGAGCGAAGAATTTGAAGGATATTTTGGTGAGGGCTAAAATGCAACCTATGGAGGAGGGGTCCAAGGGAATGTTTTGCTGTGGAAAGGCCAGATGTAAAGTTTGTAAATTTGTTGAAACTGGATCAATATTTATGGATAATTTAGAGAAGCGGTCTTTCCATATCAATCATTCCTTTGAATGTGACTCTCAAGGAGTGGTGTACTTAATAACATGCAAAAGATGTAGTAAACAATATGTGGGGAGCACAACAACACCATTCAGGTTAAGGTTCAATAACCATAAGAGCTCATTGAGACGATATGAAAGGGGACAAAGGGTATTTGTGGGGAACACCTGTATGCACATGTTCTTGAAGATGAGCATATAGGTCTGGAAGATTTATCTGTTAAAATAATTGATGTTACCGATGTTAGGGATCCGACAGCAAGGAAAGTTTTTGGATTGAAAAATTAAAATGTTATGCTCCTCTGGGACTAAATGTAATGGAGGTTTGAAATTTATGTAAATTTAAGGAACAACGATAAGGTATATAAGGACTTTATTCTTTAGCTGTGAGCTGCTGAAGAAGGGGCCGGGCCCTGAAACGTAAGTTGTATATTCTTTCTTAATAAAGTTTTTATGATGATTATATATATATATATATATATATATATATATATATTTATATATATATTTATATTTAGTTGCCTATATAATGTAGGCTTCTCCATCCTGCTCGTCAGAACTGCACTGATGAGGCCCAATAGGCCGAAACGGTTCCATCTGCAGCTATATATATATATATATATATATATATATATGTATGTATGTATGTATCTTTGGACAACCTTTTTTGCAAATAAGTGTATATATATATATATATACATATATATATATATATATATAATCATACAAACTATATTTAAAAAAAAGAAACAACTATGTTTCCGAGACCGGCCCCTTCTTAAGCAGCTCAAACAGTTAAAGAGTAGAGTCCTTATATACCTTATCGTTCTTCCTTAAATTTACATAAATTTCAAATTTCCATTACATTTAATCCCAGAGGAGCATAACATTTTAATTTTTCAATCCAAAAACTTTCCTTGCTGTCGAATCCCTAACATCCGTAACATCAATTATTTTAACAGATAAATCTTCCAGACCTATATGCTCATCTTCAAGAACATGTGCATACAGGTGTTCCCCACAAATACCCTTTGTCCCCTTTCATATCGTCTCAATGAGCTCTTATGGTTATTGAACCTTAACCTGAATGGTGTTGTTGTGCCCCCCACATATTGTTTACTACATCTTTTGCATGTTATTAAGTACACCACACCTTGAGAGTCACATTCAAAGGAATGATTGATATGGAAAGACCGCTTCTCTACATTACCCATAAATATCGATCCAGTTTCAACAAATTTACAAACTTTACATCTGGCCTTTCCACAGCAAAACATTCCATTGGACTCCTCATCCATAGGTTGCATTTTAGCCCTCACCAAAATATCCTTCAAATTCTTCACTCTCCTAAAACTTAACCTCGGAGTAACCGGCATCAGATGTATCAGGTATATAATTACCCCTGAAAAAATTACAGAATTTTTATGTATGTATTTAGTCTTTTTACAGAAGAAAAAGTGTGTTCTGTACTAACGACATCATCAATACAGTAAGATAGACATACAGAAGTTTATAGATCTTCTTGAATTTGCATTTTTCATATGAAGAGGTGCATATCAATCACAAGATTTGTTAAAAGATGTAACCTCTCAAATAACCAAGAAATCAATTTTGTAACACTCACACCATTTTAGCTAAGTAGCTTCTTTCATATCACTTTGCCCATCTTGGGGGGCTCAGCCCCTCTAATTAAATCCATGTGGGGGTTGAAGCCACCATAGCTCTCCCACCTCCTACACCAATGGTACAAACCCTATGGAAAAGTCAGTCATTGCCTTTGGAACAACCCTCCCAAGCAGTTTGGTCTAAGCACATCCCTGCATACATGCCCAGCTATTGATTTTTGCTTGTGCACATTAGTGATTGCATATGTTCTACTTGCACTACTGATTGCATGCATGCAAGCACTCATGTACAACTGATTTTATAGATGCACTCCTGATCGTATTCATGCAATATATCACAACACCATCTGATACTGGCCAATATGAAGGCGAGGGGTGCAGTGAAAGCCCAGAGGAAAAAACTCCAACCAAGGAGAAAGGTGTGGAGGCTGAATGAAAATGTGCGAAGGCAATTCCAGGATAAACTGGTTCTGGGGGAGGCAGGGGATGGTGATGTGAATGTGGCATGAGAGGAGACAAGAGAATCTTTGTTGAATGCAGCAAGTAAGGCATGTGGATGGACAAAAGGACCACCAAGGCATGTGCAAACATGGTGGTGGAATGAAGAGGTTGACAAGAAGGTGAATGAGAAGAAGTCGAAGTTCAAGGCGTGGTGTCAGGCAAAGGGTACTGCTGCAAAAAAGGCAGTGTTGAAGGAGTACGTAACAGCAAAGAAGATTGCAAAGAAAGCAGTTGCTCAGGCCCAGCAGTGGGAGAGAAAGAGATTAGGAGAAAAGCTCAACACAGAAGGGCAGAAATCTGTGTTCAAGATAGCAAAGCAGATGGTGAAGGAAAGGCAGGATATGGTTGGAGTGAACTGCCTGATGAACGAGAGTGGAAATATAGTTGTGAAACCGGAGATGATAAAGAGATGGAGGGAGTATATGGAGCAACTATTGAATGTAGAGAATGATTGGGATGGAATTGTAGAATGTGGGATAGTTGAAGGACCAAGAGAGTTTATCACAGAGATGGAAGAAGAGAAGGCAATAGGGCAGATGAAAACTAGGAAGGCAGGTGGTCCAACAGAATTGGTGGGTGAGATTATCCCTGCAGCTGGTCAGGTAGGGGTGATGAAGATGACAGAGATCTGCAATATGGTAGTGGACGAGGAAAAGATACCGAGGGACTGGAAGCTGAGTACCCTTTACCCATTTACAAGGGGAAAGGTGACCCACTGGAGTGTGGGGCACATAGGGCAATAAAGCTGTTAGAACACGGGATGAAGGTAATTGAGAGGGTTCTGGAGAGTAGGTTGAGCGGGAAAGTAAATATTAATGGCATGCAGTTTGGATTTATGCCAAGGAAAGGGACGACAGATGGGATCTTTGTGGTACGACAGGTGCAGAAGTTTCTGGCGAAAAAGAGACCATTGTATTACGCATTTGTGGATTTGGAGAAGGCATTTGACAGGATACCAAGAGAAGTGGTTTGGTGGGCATTGAAGAAGGTGGAGGTTGAAGAATGGCTGGTGAAAGCAATGATGATCATGTATAAGAAAGCTAGAACAATGGTGAAAACGAAGCATGGAAACAGTAAGGAGTTTGAGGTGAAGGTTGGGGTACATCAGGGATCGGTTCTGAGTCCAGTACTGTGATGGAGGCACTGATGCAAGTTGTTAGGGAGGACCTGCCGTGGGAGCTGTTATATGCTGACGATTTAGTTCTGATGGCTGAGAGCATTGAGGAACTTAAGGGGAAAGTGCTGCGGTGGAAAGCGTTTATGGAGGCTAAAGGGTTGAAGATGAACATTGGTAAAACAAAGGTGATGGTGTCACGGAAGAATTGTGGTGATGTTGAAAGAATGGGGAAGTGGCCACGTACTGTATGTGGAAAGGGTGTTGGGGGCAATTCTATCAGATGTACGGGATGCAGTGGATGCTTACACAAGCGATGCTCAGGTGTGAAGGACTCTCTGGTTAAAGCTAAGGATACGTTTGTGTGCAAGATGTGTGAATAAGCAGGTGATGAAGAGGATAGGAATGTGGAGGAGAGTTTGGATCTGGGAAATGGGGTTCGCTTAGAGAATGCTGAAAAGTTTTGTTACCTGGGTGATATGCTGAATGAGAGTGGGGGAGCGAATTCGGCCTCCGTGGCAAGGGCACGTTGTGCGTGGAGGAAGTTTAAGGAGTTATCAGGTATGTTGGCAAGGAAGGAAGTGTCACTTAAGCTAAAGGGGAAGCTGTATGTGACGTGTGTGAGGAGTGCTATGATATATGGAAGTGAAACGTGCGCCATGACAGCAGAGCAGAGTGGGAGATTGGAAAGTACAGAGATGAGGATGGTGAGATGGATGTGGAGTGTATCGCTGAGGGATAGAGTGCCGAATGCAGAGTGCAGAGCTGAGGGAAAGAATGGGGATTGAGTCAGTGTCTGACACCGTGAAACGGAATAGGTTAAGATGGTTGGGACGTGCTGCGGAAGGATGATGATGATTGGGTGAAAAAGATCATGTTGTTCGAGGTGGAAGGTAAGAGAGAACGGGGAAGGCCGAGGATGACATGGAGCCAGGTGGTGGAAAAGGACATGAGAGAGTGCGGGTTGAAAAGGGAAGATGCGAAGGATAGGTAGAGGTGGAAGAGGCTGCTGTGTAGAGCCGCCGGCTAACCCCTGTGTAAGCAGGGAAAACGGTCGTAAAACGACTTTTGTTCTGTTGTTTGTTGTTGTACATACATACATTAGCCATATTTACGTTATCTGCTAATTTGAGGGTAAATAACTTTTTATGTACATATGTACATACGTATATATGTATGTATGCACACTGATTGCCAGTATCCTTCCTGATTCCATGCAACCCCTCCTGATTGCACTCAGGCACTACTAATTTCCATGCACACAAAATTAATTTATATCCATGCATTGCTATTTACATACATAAATTTTTTCACCTCCATATTGTACATGATGAACAAAAAATTTGATGTATTTTAATTAGTAAGTTATTAGAGTACACAATTTAATATATACCTAAAACTGGTTTGTAAACATCCTTCTTAAAGCAATTTAATTTTGGAGTTTACCTAAAAAGTATGAACAAGTTTCCTTATCTTGGCTATTGATTTTCTGGGCAGAAAGCGCAATCACAATAGAAAGATCAGAGCCCAGCTCAGAATTCTTAAATGCATTGCCATAGTAAAAGAGGCAAGTCAAAAAGTTTTAAAACATGTTTACTGATGTTTTGTTGCGGCGTGCAACATCTTCAGAGTATAGATTTACAAAGGTGAGAAAAAACTATATACATGGATCTATAATTATATACTGGAATAATTAGATGGCTTACCAATAGAGAACTGGGTGACCTGACAGAAAATTACAGGCATACGGAAGAGGAGAGTATCAGAATAGAGAAAGAGGAGTAAAATATCTCTTCTACACCTCTTTCTATTCTAAAACTTTCCTATTCCGCATGCCTGTCATTTCCTGTCAGGTCACCCAGTTTTCTATTGGTTAGCCGTCTAATTATTCCAGTATGTAGTTATAAATCCATATATATAGTTTTTTTCTCACCTTTTTAAATCTCTACTCTGAAGATGTACACCGCAACAAAACATCAGTAAACATGTTTTAAAACTTTTCCACTTGCCTCTTTAACTATGGCAATACATTTAAGTTTCTTTATGTTCCTCAAGGTTTATTAATTGTATATTTTTAACTCAAATAAATATAATAACATAAAATAAGTTTCCTATTATGCATACAGTGATTGGTCAGTTACCATGTTTATATTAGGCTATGCAAACATAGTTATGACATCAGAGCACCACTTGACACCAGAATTTGTTCTTGCCATGAGTGGGAAGCTCCGATTTGTATATGAACTAATAAGGCAAATGTACCAATTGATAGTGAAAATTAAGTTCATTATTCACAACTATTATTGGTGAGTTCTTCACTTATTTGATAAAAGTAGAAACTCGTAATATAAAAATAAGAGCCAAGCTCAAAATTCTCACAGAAAGAGATGTTGGTTAAAAATATATTTTACTGACGTTTCGTCGCTAGACGCGCGACATCTTCAGAGTAGAAATGAATGATAAGAGTTAGCATATTAAATTATATTTACATAGCATAGGATGACACAAAGTCAATGAGAAAAGAGGAAGGTGTGAGAACAGGAAATAGCGATGAGAAAAGAGGTATAAATCAATATAAGACAAGGGGAACAGAGCGGATGGTTTCATTGAGTTCGGGTTTAATTTTAGAAATGAGAAGGCTTTCCCTAATTAATAATTCCGAAGCGGTATTACAATAGGACATAATGGAAAAGTCGTCAAAGGAAATGGGGTGGCAAGTGGGTGGCAAGTGGGTGGCAATAGACCTCATTCAAAAATGGCCGCCGCGCGGAAAGGCCTGGTAAGGTTTGCACCGAAACGAGGTCATAAGGGCCACTCCAATCGACTTCGAAGAAGAAAACATAAACATAGCTGCATGTGAGTTTAGAAATGGTTCAAAATTGTCGTGTTCCACTGTGTACCAAGAGAACGTATCGAGAGGATGGAATGAAGATATCTTTCCACAAGTTTCCGAGCGATAAAAGTTCAAGGGACGAGTGGATTCGAGCTGTTCGAAGAGATGTTGGTAAATACTTCAGCATCACGAAGAACACCCGAGTATGCTCACGACACTTCAAGGAAAGTGACTTTGAACGAAGCCTTACCAGAAAACGAATATTGAAAGCGACGGGTTTCCCTTCAATATTTCCCTGGAAAGAAAGTTCCCCTAAGAAACGAAAGCCGCCGACTGCAAGAGTTCGCAAGAATGTAGATGCTAGTGGCAGAAACGAAGTCTGTAAACGGCCTCAAGAAGATATGGCGGATATATCTCAAGACGCACCTTCGACTTCTGCCCAATGTGATGCCGTGGATTAGAAATGATATCTTCAGGCAGCACATCTTCTTCGAATGCAATATCCAGGGCATCACAGTGGGCAGAAGTCGAAGGTGCATCTTCAGATTTATCCGCCATATCTTCTTGAGGCCGTTTACAGACTTCGTTTCTGCCGCTAGCATCTACATTCTTGCGAACTCTTGCAGTCGGCGGCTTTCGTTTCTTAGGGGAACTTTCTTTCCAGGGAAATATTGAAGGGAAACCCGTCGCTTTCAATATTCGTTTTCCGGCAAAGCTTCGTTCAAAGTCACTTTCCTTGAAGTGTCGTAAGCATACTCGGGTGTTCTTCGTGATGCTGAAGTATTTACCAACATCTCTTCGAATAGCTCGAATCCACTCGTCCCTTGAACTTTTATCGCTCGGAAACTTGTGGAAAGATATCTTCATTCCATCCTCTCGATACGTTTTCTTGGTACACAGTGGAACACGACAATTTTGAACCATTTCTAAACTCACATGCAGCTATGTTTATGTTTTCTTCTTCGAAGTCGATTGGAGTGGCCCTTATGACCTCGTTTCGGTGCAAACCCTACCAGGCCTTTCCGCGCGGCGACCATTTTTGAATAAGGTCTATGGAGTGGCTTAGAAATTTTCTGAGAGGATTGAAGAAAGAGAACGTTATCTCAGATGAACTTTACAAAAAACTCTGTCCCACAGGCTCCAAACCTGGAATACTATATTGCCTACCTAAGATACACAAAGCCGATGTTCCTTTAAGACCTATTCTCTCTGCCATAGGCACCCACTCGTATAATCTATCTAAGTATCTCGTTTCTCTTCTGCGCCCGTTCTTCTCTAATGACTTTACGATCACTGACACCTTCTCCTTTCTTAATGATTTACGTACTTTGAACCTTAATAATGATAACGTTTTCATGGCAAGTTTTGATATCTCCTCCTTATTTACCAACGTCCCACTCGATGAAACCATTGAAATCATCATTCAGAAATTTTTTCACAAATCGACGCACTATTTAGGTTTTTCGCATGTTCAGTTCCGTAGTCTCTTATGTTTTGCAGTTAAAAATTGTCATTTTCTATTCAATGGTTGTCTATACGAACAGATTGATGGCGTTGCCATGGGCTCGCCTCTTGGTCCTTTGTTCGCCAATATTTTTTTTGTCGCATCAGGAGAAAAACTGGCTGGATAACTGTCCCAGCTCTTTTAAGCCCCTTTATTTTCGTAGATATGTTGACGACTGTTTTATTATTTTTCGATCACAAGACCATGTCCAACCTTTCTTAGATTATCTTAACTGCAAACATAAAAATATTAATTTTAGTTGTGAATTAGAAACCAAGGGATCACTTCCTTTCCTTGATGTCTCCATTGAACGTAGTAATGGCTTCTCAACGTCGGTTTACCGCAAACCCACTTTTACTGGCCTCTTCACTAATTTTGATAGCTTCATCCCCCTTTCATTTAAACGCAATCTTATTTGTTGTTTACTAGATAGGTATTTTAAGATATGCTCGTCCTATCAGGTTTTTCATTTGGAAGTACTGAAACTTAAAAATCTTTTACTTAGCAACGGTTACCCCTCAGCATTGTTTGAACATTGCCTTAACGTTTTTCTGGATAAAACCTTTTCCGTTCCTGTCTCTTCACCTTTAGATAACATTAATAAACGAGTCCTTTACTTCTGTCTTCCTTTTACCGGTACACACTCACTACGGATCCGTACACAGTTAGTCAAACTTCTATCTTCTTGTTTTCCTGACATTGACCTTCGCATTGTCTTTAAGCCAGGCAAGCGTCTGTCAGATTTTTTTCAGTTCATAGACGTCATCCCCAAATTGATGAGATCGCATGTAGTTTATAAATATAAGTGTCAGTGCTGCGGAGCACTGTATTTTGGCCAAACTTGCCGCCATTTACACACGCGAATCTCTGAACACTTGGGGATTTCACCTTTGAGTGGAAAGAAACTGACATGTTCTTCTCTTTCTGCCATCCAAGCTCACACCCATGCACGTAGCTACGGGGGTGCGCGGGGGTGCAATGCCCCCCCCAAAATTTGTCCTCGCCCCCCCAAAGAAAATTCTGAAGTGGTTTCAAATATAATTTAAATATGCCAAAATCCGATAAATTTTTAAAATATCTTATGGAAAATATTTTTTCGCTGACCATTCTGACCTATTTTTGTAACGTTATACCAAGTCCACTACATTTGACAACGTGAAGTAGTCGCTGAGTAGTCTGGGTTTTCAGCTTACGTCGACAACTGCCCCCCCAAAAATAGTGCTGCCCCCCCCCCCCAAATTTTACATCCTAGCTACGTGCCTGCAGTCACACCAGAGCAACTTGCCACCCCATTTCCTTTGACGACTTTTCCATTATGTCCTATTGCAATACCGCTTCGGAATTATTAATTAGGGAAAGCCTTCTCATTTCTAAATTTAAACCTGAACTCAATGAAACCATCCGCTCTGTTTCCCTAGTCTTATTTTGATTATACCTCTTTTCTCATCGCTATTTCCTGTTCTCACACCTTCCTCTTTTCTCATTGGCTTTTTGTCATCCTATACTATGTAAATATAATTTAATATGCTGACTCTCATCATTCATTTCTACTCTGAAGATGTCGCGCGTCTAGCGACGAAACGTCAGTAAAATATATTTTTAACCAATGTCTCTTTCTGTGAGAATTTTGAGCTTGGCTCTTATTTTTATATTACGACTTCGCTTTCCACCCGGTAAATCGCTGGTAACTATTTTGTTGAAAAGTAGAAACTGTTTTGTTGTGTTTATAAAGCCTGGTGTAAACACTCATAGAGGTTGAGAGAACTCTCAAGTGGCTGTGTAGGCCCTCAACTGTACACAGCAGCTTTGGAGTTTTCTCAACCATCTCCTCATGTTTGCTTCAGGCTATGTAAACACAGCAAAACAGTTTCTATTTCACAAATGTTCAACAAGGTGAATTGCTTGATCTGAAACTGTTCCATATTGTCTGCAAGCAGAAGTTGGTTAGATGATACTTCTTGCATCATTCTACTGTGGGCTTTCTCTCTTGAAGTCAGTATGTCCTTACAGTTCCTAAATTTTGACAATTCCTTGACCATTTTTGCTATTTATGTCATCTTCTGATAATTACTCATGCATGCAATAATTTTAAACAATAAAATTCGAGTTATAAGCCCACTTTCAATACTAAAACTTTGTAAGTGAAATTAGCAGTGTTTGTACCCATAACCAAGAGGTCTTATATCCAGGGGGACCTAAAACAACTGGTGGAAAATAATCCTATCAGTACACTATTAAGAAATTACTTATTAAAGCCATGACACCTTATTCCCATTTGGTGGACAGTAGACTACAATGTTGAATAGAAATGCTAAACCTCTGTGCATCATTTCTGTGTTCAAAGTATTGTGGACCTTAGAGTGCTGACTACACAGTGAACTGACAGTTGTCTCATCAGTAACAAAGTTGATACCTCTTGCCTGTGGTGTAACAGACTAGGGTCAAGTTTAGAGCTACGCCTAAGGGCCCCCAACCTCAAAGGGTCCCCCATGAATCTGTAAAGACAACTGAGATTGACATCTTGAAATATGTGTCTATACTAAGTGGCATGATAGGGGCCCCTGAACAAAAATCTTCTGAGAGCCCCCAGTAGTTCTGTTACACCATTGCCTCTTTCATTAGTGTTGTTCAATAAAATATTCTACCAGGAGGTAAGGGAAAATGGGGGCTTATATCCAAGGAGGCTTATATCCAGAGGGGCATTTGTGAACAGACTAACAGACCTATTACTGAGGGGCTTATTACTAGCATTTTAGCATAGCACACAATCATGCTAAATCAGATCACCAAAGTTATCTCTTCTATCTTCATAAATCTTCCATTCTGACCATTACAAATGATGTAATGGCTAAGAATGGTTGCTTGGGTGGGGAGAAGATTCCTAACACTTATGGGCCCCATATAAATGTTAATTGCTAAATTACTCACAATGTCAAATTGTTTTTTATTTTTTTTTACACTCATGACCACTTGGTAAGTCATTTTGCTGGCATATCTTACATCAAGCAATTGCCTTTGAATTTTCTTCATAAATTCTTCTGGATTAAATAGGATATGGCACTAAATTAGTAAGCCAAGCGTTGTTCGATTATCATTCATCAGCCACCTTTGGCCATTACAACAACAATTACAATAATATAGGCAAACCTCACACATATACACTAACAATAAAGTGACTCTTCCATTTTATTCTGTTCACAACAATATTCCATTTAGGAGACTAAACTCAGTTTTATAGTTAAAATATAATCAGAATCTGATGTTCTGAATAATTGTCATACAATTGTTAAAATGTTAGATAGAGAAAGAAGAGTGCATCGCAACAAAAAAGAAAAAGAAAAGAAAGAAAGTTAAAAGGAAAGATAGAAAACGTCTGTCATTTTACCAAAAATGGTCCCCAAAAATCCAGGTCTGGCTATGCTACTGCCATGATCTTCTAGCATTTGCCATGCTAGTAATGGCTTACAACGTCCAAGGTGATGTTTTTCACGAACTATCAGTCTGGACAGATTCCAAAACTGTCTTTGGAATATTAGCCGATATCAGCCTCAATGTTATATAAGTTCTCCTTTTAAAAAGGAATGGGTACAAGTTAAGAAGCGCGGTCCCCAGCTGGCTCACTTGCTCTATCGATTGAATTGAGACCCTTTAGGGTTAGTTCAAACAACAGCAAGTGTTTTTTTGTAAACTAACCAAAAAAATAGCCATTAGGAAAGTACCCAGCCCTATCAACAATACTTTAAGAACTGTAAATCAGTGGCGGACACTAGGTGGGGCGAGGGGGGGCGATCACCCCCCCAATAATTTCAGCTGAAGCTTTCATTTTGAAAAATGGAAGCACAATGACAACGAACAATCAACATAACAGAACAAATTAGCATTGTTTAAAAACAAACAAAAAACAGTATTCTAAATTTCTAATTTTCAGGGAGAGCATGCCCCCTGAAGTGTCCGCCACTGCCGTAAATTAACCCCTTTCTTAACAGCAGTCTGGCTTCAACGGCCACCGAAGCCTACATTGAACTACCTTAAGCGCTGGTCAAACATTTGAACATTGTCGTACAACACCAGTTGACCTTGTAGGTCCAACAGTCCTAGCTGGATGAACGATTGGTTTGTTGAAATGTTTTACGCAGTAAACGACGAGGGGCATCAACTGTTCGATAGTTCAGCCTCTTTCCCAACATTACGAGCCATCGAGGCGGCCCAATGTTGCACAGAAATGCCCGAAAATTTAGCTTCAACTTTTACCTTTGCTTTATTCTGCAGCAATGCTGCTGTAATAGCTTTTCCAATTCCTCTTGCCCCACCTGTAATGATGGCTACAGATCCTGTTAAACTCATTCTCAGCTGAATAAAAAATGCGAAGACAAATGTTAAGAGACTCGGTGTAATGTTCTTGTTCACTCCCAAACGCAACTGCCTCGTTTATTACTCTCTAGTCACGTGTCTAGTATCACGTCGTTTAACGTAATGACATAAGATACTACACTCGGTTATGTAAATAAGCAGGGCACGTGCAATGTAGTCCTCATATTCAGGGCCGCCGAGAGATTTTGTGGGGTCCGGGACAAAAATATCAATTTGGGGCCCTTGATGACGTCATATATATAATAAGCCCCAGTCCTTGGGGCCCCCGTCCCCCTTTTGGGGGCTCCAACACTCTGAAACGCTGCTTCTCTGCATTTTCAGGGCAATAACTATTGCTCTAAACCAACTGCCGTCCGTTATGTCACTGTCTTTAATCTTCGTTACGTCAAAAACGTAAAGCTCAAACATTTTACGGGGCCCCTATCAAGTAGGGGCCCCTGGGCAAGTTGCCCCCTGCCCCCCCCTCGGCGGCCCAGCTGATACTTTGTAAACGCTTAGGAAATGTTTGCACCCACTTATAAGCCAATCCCCATTGAGTATCTCTTGTATCGTTTATGGTGTTTGAATTGATCAAATGATTGTGGGCCTTTAAGCACTAAGAAAATAAAATGTAAACACCCAGTATCTCATTGGTATTGTCCTACGCCCCATTCAGTCGATGTGTCTGTCGTACACACTGACCCGCACACGATTGAACATCCTGGCGTAAACGATGTTGTCTCCAGTCTCGTAGCCAGGAATTTGAAAGTGGAGGGAAGAAGAAATTTTAGACAAATGCACCAACAAGACATTCGTAATGTACCGACAAATGTAATTCAGGAAAAGCAACCAGAGTATTTCCGCGACGGTAGAAGTAAAACTGTCAGCGAAATTCGATAAAAGAATGACAAACTTACACATAGTACGATTGACTGATATTAAATTTCGAGGATGACTCATTGGACGGAAATGTGCAGGCATGACACATATATACCAAGAGTCAAATTTGAAGTCTCGACTTTGAACCCTTTCAAGCATACCGTTGTTGTACAACAACAAATTACAGTCAAGGACGTAAATCCTGGGGGGATGGGGGGGGGGGGGACAAAAAACCAATACCAGCCGACAATTTGAAAAAATATAAAACAAAACATAATCCGAAGATCAGCGTCTTGAGAAATCCAAGATATGGATTGAAACAAGACGAGAAATGAGTTTGTGATATTTCGATTTTATTACAAAATCATCGTCAGACTAACTAATTACAAATACGCAGTGTCTTATGGAAGGTCTACAGTGACATCATACGGGAGGAATTCACATCTCAGCCGACAGCAACTGACAAGGAGTGATTTATGTGGAGGCGTGTACGTATTGTGACAGGAAGAAAGATGACCGGATGAGAACATTAAGGAAAAAGCATAAGTTCTTTGCTGGCTTTGAGACCTGTATTCAGCGCAGGCGACTTATGTTTAGTATAAAGAGCTTCAAGAAATAAAAGAAAGTTAGATGTTCGAGGATTGGGAGAGTGAACAATTCGAGAGTTATTGATGATGAGATTAGAAATAAAAATAGAAACATCGTCTGAGTCAGTTGTTTTGTCGTTAAGGCGGTCAAAGAGATGATGCATGTCGACAATATGCCGAACGTTTCCGCAGTTATAGAAATCATGTCCGACAGCACTTTTAGTTCGATCGGAATGCTCGAGAAGTCTGCTTTTTAAACATCTCTCGGTCTTTCCTATATATGAATTTGAGCAACCAGGACATGTAATCTGGTAGATAATTTTCGACTTTGATAGTTTTGGGATTTTGTCTTTATTCGAAAGAAAGTAAGCAATCTTTTTGTTTTCATAAATGACCATAAAGTTGACAGATTGTGTCAGGTTACGCCGGATTTTCTTTATGCATTTTTTGACAAGAGTTTCTCCTCGTTTACCAAGATATGGAATACGAATCCAAATTTTGGGCCTGTCATCGTTTTCATGGTCAAAAGAGCCTAGCTGTTCTCGTTGGTTTGAATGCTTATCTCTGAGTTTAGCTATAAGTAAGGATCTGATGGCGCGGGGAAATCCATTCCAAGACATGAATGCTTTAAGCTTGGTTATCTGATTCTCAAATAGTCGATTGTTGCTGCAAATCATAAAGGCGCGGTGAAATAGTGACTTAACCCAGGCAGTTTTGCGTGAGAATGGTTCGAAACTCGTAAAATTAGTGCATTGACCAGTGTGTGTGCTCTTATGGTAGACATCAGTGTTTTCAGTAGAGATCAAACAATTGTAAACTTATCCGGTCGAACTCTCTCTTTAGACAAAATTGAAGTTTTAAAACTGGGGTTAAGGCATGGACTTGCCACAAGACCTAACCAATTTGAAATTATGGCGATTGCTGAGGATGTTTGGGACCAGTTATCTCGTCTGGAGAAGTTTAAGGTCGGTCATCACACTCATGACAAAGTTAAGAACTCGCTACGCTCCTTGGCATATAACTATATCGACTTGGACTTATGCGAATATGATATAGACCGCAAGAAAATCAGAATCCTAAACGAACTATCAAGAGAACTTTCTATTTTAAAGCCCGACAAAGGTAATGGCATCGTAGTTATGAAACGCAGTGATTGTCTCCTCTGTCACATCTCTCTTCTCTGATACTTCATGCTTTCAGAAACTTAACTTTGATCCAACCACTACACGACTTTCAACACTACAAGCGTACTTAAACACTCTTTTCAAACGAGGTGAAATTTCTGCTTTAGAACTCGATTTCCTGAAACCGACAGCAGCACACTTTGGCAGAGCACACGGACTTCCAAAAATTCACAAAAAATACGATAAGTTACCATAATTTAGACCCATTATTGACACCACCGGCACACCACATTACAATTTAGGTAAATTTATTTCCAAACTTTTAAATCCGTTAACCCAAAACAAGTATTCTCTTTCCAACTCTTTTCAAGCGGTTTCGGACATACAAAATGTACCACAAGAATTATTTTCAGAAGGTTATCGCCTTGTTTCATTTGATGTCGTTTCTTTATTTACCAATGTTCCTTTGAAAAGAACGATTAAAATCATTCTTGATCGTGTATTTGAACACAATCTCATTTCTACGACACTCTCCAAAAGAACCTTAAAATAATTAATTTTAGACTCCAGTACCAAAACTGCATTTTCATTTAATAACCAAATTTACGAACAAACCGAAGGAGTTTCCACGGGGTCTGCCCTTGGCCCTGTCCTAGCCAACGTAATCCTCACGGAATTTGAAAAACTATAGTTTCACACTTAATCAAATCAGGTACTATTAAATTCTATCGCCGCTATGTCGATGACACTCTAGCATTAATTAAACCTTCCGACATTTCTACAGTCTTAGATAAGTTTAACAGTTTTGAAGTAGATGAACGATCTTCAAGCTCGATACTCAGAAAATGATATCTGAGCCCCAGACGGGGATCGAACCCGCAACCTTCTGATGACCGGTTAGACGCTCTAACCATTGAGCTACCGAGACTCAGATGGCGAGCTAAGTTGCAAATTCGATATATGTATATGTGCGACCTAAGCGGAAGCCACTATATATTGATAATGATTGAAGCAGTTTGATGTTTAGGAAACATGAGAGCTTGGATATATTGAAGTAGATGAACGATCTTCAAGCTCGATACTCAGAAAATGATATCTGAGCCCCAGACGGGGATCGAACCCGCAACCTTCTGATGACCGGTTAGACGCTCTAACCATTGAGCTACCGAGACTCAGATGGCGAGCTAAGTTGCAAATTCGATATATGTATATGTGCGACCTAAGCGGAAGCCACTATATATTGATAATGATTGAAGCAGTTTGATGTTTAGGAAACATGAGAGCTTGGATATATTGAAGTAGATGAACGATCTTCAAGCTCGATACTCAGAAAATGATATCTGAGCCCCAGACTGGCTTCCGCTTAGGTCGCACATATACATATATCGAATTTGCAACTTAGCTCGCCATCTGAGTCTCGGTAGCTCAATGGTTAGAGCGTCTAACCGGTCATCAGAAGGTTGCGGGTTCGATCCCCGTCTGGGGCTCAGATATCATTTTCTGAGTATCGAGCTTGAAGATCGTTCATCTACTTCAATATATCCAAGCTCTCATGTTTCCTAAACATCAAACTGCTTTAACAGTTTTGATAAAAATCTCCAATTTACAGTCGATACTTTCCCTGATGGCGTAATTCACTTTTTAGACATTTTGATCTCAACTGAAAACACTGATGTCTACCATAAGAACACACACACTGGTCAATACACTAATTTTACGAGTTTCGAACCATTCTCACGCAAAACTGCCTGGGTTAAGTCACTATTTCACCGCGCCTTTATGATTTGCAGCAACAATCGACTATTTGAGAATCAGATAACCAAGCTTAAAGCATTCATGTCTTGGAATGGATTTCCCCGCGCCATCAGATCCTTACTTATAGCTAAACTCAGAGATAAGCATTCAAACCAACGAGAACAGCTAGGCTCTTTTGACCATGAAAACGATGACAGGCCCAAAATTTGGATTCGTATTCCATATCTTGGTAAACGAGGAGAAACTCTTGTCAAAAAATGCATAAAGAAAATCCGGCGTAACCTGACACAATCTGTCAACTTTATGGTCATTTATGAAAACAAAAAGATTGCTTACTTTCTTTCGAATAAAGACAAAATCCCAAAACTATCAAAGTCGAAAATTATCTACCAGATTACATGTCCTGGTTGCTCAAATTCATATATAGGAAAGACCGAGAGATGTTTAAAAAGCAGACTTCTCGAGCATTCCGATCGAACTAAAAGTGCTGTCGGACATGATTTCTATAACTGCGGAAACGTTCGGCATATTGTCGACATGCATCATCTCTTTGACCGCCTTAACGACAAAACAACTGACTCAGACGATGTTTCTATTTTTATTTCTAATCTCATCATCAATAACTCTCGAATTGTTCACTCTCCCAATCCTCGAACATCTAACTTTCTTTTATTTCTTGAAGCTCTTTATACTAAACATAAGTCGCCTGCGCTGAATACAGGTCTCAAAGCCAGCAAAGAACTTATGCTTTTTCCTTAATGTTCTCATCCGGTCATCTTTCTTCCTGTCACAATACGTACACGCCTCCACATAAATCACTCCTTGTCAGTTGCTGTCGGCTGAGATGTGAATTCCTCCCGTATGATGTCACTGTAGACCTTCCATAAGACACTGCGTATTTGTAATTAGTTAGTCTGACGATGATTTTGTAATAAAATCGAAATATCACAAACTCATTTCTCGTCTTGTTTCAATCCATATCTTGGATTTCTCAAGACGCTGATCTTCGGATTATGTTTTGTTGTATAGGAGGAGATATGTCCCTCACTTTTTGGAGAGGGGGGAATACATATGTAATTAACACCCCACCCCACCCCAATTTTTTGCAAAGTTCGTGACAACCTAAGCCTAATTTCTGTTCCCCCGGGCGCTTATGGTTCCATCTTTACCTTTACGATTTTCCGATATATCCTTTTTCAGCCCCAATTTTTACCTAGGTATTGTTGGTTCGAATACATGACAAATTATGAAAATTTGCCTAGTTATTTTACAGTCTGATTGTTCTTTGGACGCCATTTTGTAAACAATCAGAAATGTAAACAGCAAACAAACCATAGCTTCGTTTCGATTGAAAAACAAGGTATCAATGTTGTTCCAAAGAAATAATCTCAAAATGCCGGAAAAGGCATTTCATAAACATTAGATTTAAAAAAAAAAACTTTCGGAGGGAATGCCTCCACATCACTTCGCCAGCTCTGTCCCACCCCTTACCCCACTTTTAGGAAGCGATTGTCGCCTTTGATTACAACAAAAGAACTAAGGATAGAACAAAGCAAAAAACAAAGGATAACAATGAACGAAAGAATAAAAAATTATGCACGAAAGGTTTAAAGATCAAATTGTGGAAAGTTATCATGGTCCTGTGAGCAATGACATGCAATTTCAAATCTAATTAATCTTTCAGAAAACTATAAAAAAGAAAAGGGTATGAGGATGAATTTGTGCGAAAATAATTCCGTCATAGTTCATTCACACCACGAATCCAAAATAAAAACAAGCTGTTAGAATCTTATTGAATTTTTCTAGCTATACAATGCTTCAACAATAATTCATGAATTTGCATACATCAATATAAATTATGCTATGGCCTCTCAAATACATCTTTTGTCGTTCATTACCAGAAAATATACCATCATTAATGCCAACCCGTTGAAGTCGTTAACGCGAAAAATCATTTATTTTATTCAATCGACATCCATTAACGTAGATACGCGACCATTTGCATCAAAGGGCATTCCACGGCGCCACCAGACGACCATTGACACCATTCCACTATGAAAGAGAAATATCTTGCATAACTGGAATTTTATTATCCCTTATGTAGAGTAGAAAGGTGTTAATGGTCGTCTGTTGGCGCTATAGAATGCTCATCGATAGAAATGGTTGCGTGTCTAGGCTAATGAATGTCGATTGAATAAAATGAATGCATTTTTGCGTTAATTACTTCGAGATTGGCGTTAATAATAGTATATTTTCTGGTAACGAACAGCAAAAGATGTATTTTGTTGGAAAGTACATCGATTTCTATTTAACAGAAAATAATAACTAAAAGGATGAGCCATGGGGCACACTGATCAGCATTTCCCCCGGGCCCATCAAAACCAAAATCAGGCATTGATTACTGCGAAAGTGTCTTGCAAGTTTTTATCATTCATTTTGAATTAAAGCACCGGAAGCAATGACACGAGCAAATGTACTCGACAGGCAAGCTGTTTAAAACATTGACATGAGTCACGACACCATTCCGCGGGTATCATGTATTCCTCGACTCGTATAAAGCCGAAGCTACAACAGTTTGTATTCTTTTCTCAGGTGAGCATCGCATGTTCTGCGAACTATGACAAAGCCGATGGTTTTAGACTGCTTTAAAATCCAGATCCTTATTCAGTACCCACGGTACTGCAATGGGTTTTCAGTAAAGATACTCATACTGGACGAGAACAGCTGATCACATGGACGAGAAATTATCGTAAGTAAAGGTAAAGTGCCTTTATTTATAATAGCTAACCCTATCAGCTACCAAAGGTGTTCTCCCTAGAGGTCCAATAAGGGCCACCCCTCATGGGCCCAGTGTTACTACAGGAGGAAACCGGAGTACCCGGAGAAAACCTGTGATGATTGGTAGAGTCAAACACTCTTCTCTTCGGACAACACTCTTCTCACATGTGACAAAGGTAACTTTAATCAGATTACTGCACGGAGCCGGAATCGAATCCTAGTCACAGTGGTGAGAAACACGTGCACAATCACTGTCTGACCAGCACACCCAATGGGACGTAGACATGTCATTAACGTTCAGTTTGTTCAATAGTGTATATAATTAGTAAGGGTTAATTAATGGTCAAGAGTGTGATAAAGGATTTAATACCGCAAGTGAAACTAAGCGGTCACGAGAGCTCGTAGGTCCCGAGTGAACGTTCCAGCTTCACGAGCGATGCTAAATTCTTTATCACACAAGTGAACATTGATCAGCCACCTTATCTCATCACTCACCCTCAATGAAATAGATTTTTTTTTTCCAGTTCAAGGTCGAAGAGACGTTGGTCGTTAGAAATTAAGATGTTCACTCATTAGTACGCGGATAAGCGTTTATCACACTGATTTTGAACGAGAGCAGTGTGATAAGTCGTTATCATACTCTTGAATACAAATTCAGGTAAATTTGGTGGCTCCAATTTACCGCGAGAGTATTTCGTGCACTTAAAATTGGATAAGAACTCGCCTCCAATCCCTGTGGACTCGATAGCTCAACAGGTAGAGCGGCGGACCGGTATCCCGAAGGCGCGAGTTCAAATCCTGCTCGAGTCAACATTTTTCAGTTGACTTCAACAGTGTAGGTTAATTGTGAAGTTATTTCATAATACCCTGAGGATGATTCTGAAATAGAATTGGTGGCTCCAGTTTCAGGTATTTTCCTGGACGACAAAAAGCTGGATCTAATTTGGGTTTAGCAGGGTTCAACTTGAAATCTGCATGTTCAGAAAGATTAATTTCCATATTTTGTATTCGATATTTCAATCGACGAGACGTACGAAAACACAATTATGGCTTTAAAAGTTGGTGTAGTTTAAGTGCCAGGTTTAGGCCTAGTAAAGCAGAGCTAGACGAATGGTTTCTTTGAGGTGTTCACCAGTAAATGCAATCGATGGTAACACCATCAACCACCACTAAGAAGAATGTTTCGCTGCACAAAAACACTTTTTGTAGTTACTGGAAAGGTTTGAACAAACCGAACGCCCCTCTCCCCACCTCTTGGCCACACCACTGACTATCGCCAACAATATTTCTTCTCAAAACTTTCAACAATCTCTGCAAGCATATCCAAAAAATTTATCAGTCTTATCGTACAAAAGAAATATCTGGAAAAAAATTCAAGCGAGATTAACCAAACTTTGAAAAGTCACTTTTAGAAAACCTCGCACACGGTTATACAAGGCGATTATATACCTTAGACGTCGGAGTTCAAGCGATATATCAACCTTCGTGCTTCTCACTTAGACATCTCACTCACGCTACATACTTAAACATTTATGCATCACTCCGCCTGGCGTTACATTACAAAGAGGGTAAGTAATAGATCGAGTCTGCAAATCATCCAGACCAGTGCAGGATTAAGATTTGGGAGGGGAGCTGGGGCACTCTCAGTATTGTACTTTGAAGGACACAGCAACATCATCGCACATTTATTCTCTAACAAGTGTTTTAAGGATGCTTTGTTTGGGAATGGAAACCTGAAGCGATCACCAAAACCATACATATAAATTAAGATTATCGATATACTATACCGGAAACGACCGACGGACCAATGGGTTAATTCCGATAAAAGTAGTATAATGGACTTGATTCTACGATATAATCTGTTTAATTTTTAGATGTAAATTTAGCATAAACGTCGTACACCAGAAATATTCGCTCTACAGCAATCACAATTCTCGCAACTGGCGAGGGTTAAGTGGGTAACGTAAAACAAATTTCAAGCTACATTACAAAGTACAAACTCTGTTAGAGAAATCCAATAGATTGATGGCATAGGCACCCAGGTCATACTATATTAATATGACATAGCAGTGTCTATTTCCTCGATTTGGATGGATTTATTCGTTGTTTTGGCTGCAGAAAATTGAGTAAGAATTTCATACACGTTCAGTGACCTCCAAAACATCAATCTCCGTCGAAAGGATTGTTAAATTCACCAATCTTCAGGTGAAAATATGTTGTAGATGTGAGAGCTTCGAGATATCATCGATGATCGATGAACGCTTTTCAAGCTCTAACCTCAGAAAAACGATTTCTGAGCTCTAGACGGGGATCCAACAACAGCAGATATGTTCCAACTTGCACGTGCGTTTGCCATCTGAGTCTCGGTAGCTCATTGGTAAGAGCGTTTTACCGGTCATCAGAAGGCTACGGGATCGATCCATGTCTGGGGCACCGAAATCGTTTTTCTTAGGTTATGACTTGAACGTTTATCGATAATCTAGTCAATCTTTGTTGGCTCTACAGTTGCATGATAGCAGCTGGGAAGTCAAAGTTACAGAACTTGTCTTGTCTCAACTTGTCTGAGCATCATCGTCATGCAGATGGACAATGGCTTCGTTAATGTCTTTTCCAGCTGTCGAAACGGTCTCCTTGTTTTGACCAATTTTCAATTCAACTTGTTTCAATATGTGGCATAACGGTGGGATCAGTTGGCTGACTCAGAAATTCCTGTATTCTTCTCGACTTCTAAACAAGAGTTTATATGACTTTCCTTTTCTGTTGTCTACTATTGCTTCTGTGCTCCACTAGGGTACTCGCGTGCCTGGCGATTGTGCCTCTTAAGCTGCTTATATATGTAAACAAATCTATTTCACTCAATTGTATTTATACTTCTTTCAAACCATAACGTCTGATTGAATACATGTTATTGTAGTGCACTGTTGGTTACTGTCGATCACAAAGTGCCGTTTCAGAATATTTTAATGTTTACATTATTATTAAAGTTGTTGTAATTGTTGTTTATAGAGTTTCCTTGTTGTTCGTATTGTTAATATGTTGATTATTGTTTTGTGTAAAGCCCTCTGTGTGTGTGTGTGTGTGTGTGTGTGTGTGTGGGGTGGGGG
Organism: Heliopora coerulea; assembly: GCA_030142905.1. NCBI lineage: Eukaryota > Metazoa > Cnidaria > Anthozoa > Scleralcyonacea > Helioporidae > Heliopora > Heliopora coerulea. The sequence continues at coordinate 431,040 of JASJOG010000229.1, forward strand.
GGGGTTTGGGCACGTGCCCCAATTGTCCCATTGTTAATCCGCACTGATCCAGACCTAGCGAATTCCAATTACCCAATTACTACCAAGGTTGATTTGGCTACCCAAGGAGATAACGTGCTAGCTCGTGTATTGCGAGGTCAAAACCACTCTTTAAAGTACTGACCTCAACTGGTAACTGTCAATTAACATTAAAGATCTTAGTTGCTACAGATAAATGTTCAAAATTCGTCCTGAGTGAGTAAGCACCAAGCACCAAAGTAAACATCCTTGGAGTGAACCAGGTCAGGTCATCAAGGTTCCAATCACTACTCAATCTGTTTGTTTTAATGTGACTAGTATCATGTTGTTTTCATAAATTAGCACAATAGCTAGAACAAATGCTGTAAATGGCTCTCATTTTAAACAAAAAATATTTATTGGTAATTAATATGCAATATGTATAAAGGGCAATATGTAATATGTAGTATGCAATATGTATAAACGGCAAACAGTGATAAAATTAGCAATAATACAAAAAAATCTAGGGCTGCATACTTAGGCTTTTTTTTTAATGAAGCAGTAAAAATTCAAGGTACTAGTAAAATCTAACAAAATAGAGTACTAACACTTTGAGGTAACACCTTTCATAAGAGTATGTGACACACTTTACTCTTACACTGGAGAGCAATAAACAAAAATTTATTTATCCAAACAAAGCAGGTTCTTATTTTAACCTTTTAGTGCTTTAATCTTTAAAATTTTCCCTTTGTTTTCTCTTTGTTTTCTCTTTCTTCTGTCATTTGTTCTTTTATTTAAGGTGTCAAATATACCAGATGCTGTGCACTGGAGGGTTAACAAACCAGTTTGAGGTCATTGTTCTGTATGATAACCTACCTCAAATTTATCAGTTGAAGTAAAAGAACTAATTTTTAATTCATCCTTGCCCTCAAGAACAATCAAAATCCCTGTCCTTATCAAAAAAACAAACAAAGGTTATTTGACAAAATAAAACAAACAGTATACAAAGGAATATGGTCTGATGAGTTTATAAAAAGTGGCTCCAGTGAACAAAAATTAAACCAGACTATGGAAAGGACAGTTATGCTAAACATTAAATGGCACTTAAGAATTCTTTTAACCTTTCAATGGTTAGTATCCTGTATATGAGGCACCAAAATTAAAAAAATACTAAAAAAAAACCGACCTAATAAGAGAACAAGAAAAAATGACTGAACAAGAGAAAACAAATTCAAATTTTAAAGAGTTAAAGCACTTTTTACTTCAAGCATAACATCTTTACATCAAACTTGGCTGCTCTGTATAGGGATACAGTATTCTGTCTATTAATCTAGCCAGATATTGGTTTATTTTGCTATCCAGGACTGGGCAACTGAACTCTCTACCAAAATATCTTATTGTTAACTTACATTAACTTGTGCATTATGTAACATAAAAGAGATCAAACCAAGCAGCCCCATTTCTATATGGAACAAACTTCCTTAAAAACTTAAAAATTCAGGATTGTTGTGCCAATAGAAGTTAATTACATATATGAAATTTTGTCTTCGTATAACCCTTTGGATCGTTCTTAATTAAAAACAAAACTTTTAATTGTGCACTTTGAAATTCCAAATGCCATGTGATGAATTGCCCTTGACGATTCACAAGGGTGAACTGAGCTTTGTAATGCTAAGTAAATACTTCAGTCATATTTAAATTGACTCAATCATAATTGCCTCTCTTATTTGTATCAAAAAGGATCACAGTTTATCGATAGGACAAAGAATCATGTTCAACAGTGATAACTTTATAATGGCACAAATTACGGAGATGGCAAAGTAACTTTTATATTTTTAAAATTTAAGTATTATTTTACTTTCATAAACCGGCAAGACTACAACTGTAGAGTAATTTCGACTTGGAAAGCCAATGCAACTTTGTATAAAGAAGGTTAAATGATTACATAAACGAATGGGCTAACATTACAAACAAACATGTAAAAGAACCACACAATGTCAAACGGCTACAACAAGAAATGTCGGAAGATCTAGTCATCTCTTGTCTACAGATATGTATTAGAAAGAGACTTCACTTTCTTCCGTTTACTTCACTTTTCTTGGAGTAAAGCACACAAATATTAATAAAACTCGACAGAGAAAGCATAGACAAGCTATTCACCTCCACGTGCACAATTACCACGCGGTGAAGGGTCTCATGTCATTATACTTGTGCTAGTTCTCACCAAGGATAGTTGATTGTCCTGTCATCCGTGCTTCTCTTCTTTAATTTAGTATTCTTAACCGAAATCAGTCAATCCAATGATGAAAGAGAAAACCAAAAAACACCGATTGAACTGACAGAGATAGAAGAATTCGTCCTGAAGACAAATAATAATTAGGGTTAGCGCATTTCTGCAGACAAACTCGACAACCAAGAACCATTCAACCCACCAACGTGAAGCAAGTTTATAAAGTGACATTGAGGGCGCGTGGCATTATGGGAATGACCTAAAGACCTACGATCGTACCAAGTCTTCCCCACGAAAAGATGAATAGCATCATCTGCCCAGAAGAAACCCAGTACATGATTAGGGTTCGAATTAGAGTTAGGATTAGGCTTAGGTTCTGGGATAGGATTAGGATTAAATCACCCTATCCCCAGTGTCGGTGTCGTGTAAACCGCCATCTCACTCCTTTCTAAACATATGCCACATTTTATCAATTTACGATCTTTTCAAGGGGTGAGACTGGGCAACTCTTTCCTTTTTGAAACAAGCGACCTGAACACTAAAAGTGGAGCTTAGCAGCTCGGGCCTCAGTAAAAGAATCTTGGGCGCGCCTAGTTCGTGCTGACATGTTGAATATTGAATGAGACGTGAAATTTAAGTTTAAACTTCAGGGCGTTGTATTAAAGCTGAAGCTTAAGAGCAGGGGTGGATCCAGACTAGTTCCATGGGTTCCATTGAACCGGTCAAAATTTGATAAAAAGTAATGTTAATTAAAAAATTTAAGTAAAGGACATGTAATGCCGTTGCATCATTTGGGTATTTTTATGTTTGAAAAGCCCAATATTATTAAAACTGGAATTATTTTCCCGTTATTTCTTTGGCAATGTCTTGAACTACGGATTAAATACCGTGCGCAAGAAGCAAACCGAATGTGAACTGATCGTGATCTGCTTAAAATTCCTCTGATTGGTTAGCCAATTAAGTGGAACCTGTCAAACGTCTCTACTATTGGTTAACCAGAAAGTAAACCGCTCAAACCTCATTATGATTGGTTAGCCAATTAAGTGGAACCTGTCAAGATTGCCTTTGATTGGCCTCGGAGGTTTTGTGAACCGCTCGTGAACATGTCAGGCTTTATAAATACTCATGAGCGATGGCGGTATTTCACGCTCGAGGAAACACGGTTTGCCGTAAGGAAGACTGTTCGCCATACGACATTGGCTTGGTTTACAAAGACATCGCTCAATTTTCTGACGCGGATAAATTCAAATTTATTCAGAACGTCTGGAAACCTGACTGTCTTTTTAATTTTTCTTCGACACTGGAAAGTGGTGGTCGACATCGAAAGTTTAAACCAGATTGGTTAGAACGCAATCCTTGGCTGGTTTATTCAAAGTACTTGGACGGGGCTTTTTGTCTACCCTGCGTTTGTTTTGGAATGGAGTTTGGCAAAAACGGTGCGAAGCTCAACCGACTGTTTAAATCTCCACTCACGTTCTGGACATCTGCATGCACTAAGTTTCAGATTCATTCGTCTGGGAAGTCGGAAATACACAGTGCGGCTGTGATTGCTATGCAGGAATTCACCAAGATGATGAGAAACCAGGTTGTTCCGATCGATCAGCAGTTAAATGAACAGATGCAAGCTCAGGTGAGAGAAAATCGAGAGAGGATAAAATCGATCATCAAGACCGTTATTTTTTGTGGCCAAAACAACATCCCCCTTCGAGGAAGAAGAGATGATAGCCCTGACGACGAACGTCTCCATGGAAACTTTCAAGCCCTTCTCGCATTTCGAATTGACAGCGGCGACGAGAAACTGAGAGAACATCTGGAGAATGCGCCACGAAATGCTACGTATCGTTCCAAAACCATACAGAACGAGATTATTGAGACTGTGGGAGGTTATATTTTGTCAAAGATCGTCGCCGAAGTTAATTCGAGTAAAATGTTTTCTATAATGGCCGACGAAGCTGCTGACGTATCCAACCAGGAAAATCTCTCTCTTGTCCTTCGCTTTGTTGATTCTTCGGGAATCATACGAGAAGAGTTCGTTGGATTTCACCTTTGTGAAGAAGAAACGACTGGAGAAGCTATTAAAGATCTTATCCTCAATTCGATTACTGGCCTTGGTTTGAGCATGGATGACTGCAGGGGTCAATCGTATGATGGTGCAGGGAATATGGCTGGCAGGTATGTTGGTGCATCTACATTAATCCAACGTCAATTCCCAAAGGCTGTTTATGTTCATTGCATGAATCATCGCTTGAATCTTTGTGTTGCTAATTCTTGCACATTACCATTGGTCCGTAATATGATGGGAACTGTCAGAAAGCTTTCTGAATTTTTTACTAATTCGCCAAAACGACAACACCACCTGGTTGAGAAGGTAAAGGAACTGTTGCCAAACAGCAATCACAGAATTTTGATTGATGTGTGCCGCACTCGTTGGATTGCTCGTCTTGATGGTCTTGACAGGGTGGTTGAACTCCTGCTTCCAGTATTTGCTACCTTAGAAGATATCTCTTTGAATAAAGATGGTGATGGTGTTATTGGAGCTGGTAATTGGAATTCTACTAGCAGAGATGATGCGCAGGTCTTAACAAATGCTGTTACTTTTGAGTTCATTGTAACATTGGTCATAGTAAAGTACATCCTTGGGCTTACAAGACCTGCAACAGTTAAACTGCAAAGGGAAGAAATGGACATCCTGGCTGCTGAACAAGAAATCTCAACCCTGAAAGGTGCTCTCGAAGAAATGCATGCCCATGTTGATCAACACCACAACAGGCTTTATGAGGAGGCTGTCCAACTTTCTGAAAGATTTGGCATCCAACCTTCTAGACCTAGGACTGTTCAGTGCCAAATTTATAGAAGTAACTGCCCATCATCATCTCCTCAGGATTACTACCGAATTAACCTGACTCAAGTCTTCTTGGCACATACTCTACACCAACTGGAATCACGCTTTCCTATTGAAGCTTACCTGTGTTTTAAAGGCTTCTCTTTAGTACCAGCTGTTCTGTTGAAGAATCCTTCAACCTGGAAATCTCATGTTGAAGAATTCTGTCAACATTACAACCAAGATGTACCAAATATTGCTGGACTGTCTGCTGAATTAGATCTTTGGGAAAGGTTATGGCATGAGAAGAAAGAAAAAGCTGAAGACATTCCTGCAAAGCTTAGCAGCACTTTAAAGGATGTTGATCCAGCTTGTTTCCCAAATATCTTCACAATTCTTCAAATTCTGGCCACAATTCCTGTCACATCTTGCTCATGTGAAAGATCAATTTCCTCCCTTCGAAATCTGAAGAGTTATTTGAGGAGCACCATGGGACAAGAACGGTTAAATGGTTTGGCTCTCATGTACACCCACAGAGACATGGAATTGAATTTGGAAGATATTATTTACTTATTTGCAACCCAGCATCCCAGACGAATGAGAATGGTAAACATATTATGTTCTGATGATTAACATTTTCCCTGTTTTTTTCTTATATCTTCTGTACATTGACACTGCTCTTTTCAGAGCATCTATGGGCTTGTAGGTCAGGAACCTCCCCGTGGTCAAGCCTGGTAACATGTTAATGGCTAATACCTGACCAATTATATTTTTATTATTTTTCATAATATGAAAAACAGAATAAAAATAAATTTTGCTCTACAAGTTGATAATGTGTTATGTTTTGAGGAACCTTTTGTGGCTTTTTGCAAGCAAGCCAGTTGTATATAAAGTTGCCCCTATAATGCAGGAGATGGCATCTCAGAGACTTCAGGTTTCAAAATTTCCTGGGGGAGCATGCCCCCAGACCCCCCTAGAAGAATTTCCCATTTGGTGCTTGGAACCTGTCATGATAAAGGCTGAATCCACCTCTGAAGAGGGGACCTAATTGAGAATAAGAGATCAAAGTCGAACGAAATATTACTTTAAAGATATGAGTATTATAAGAATTCAAAAACTTCATTTAAATGAAAAGTCAATTCTTGATTTTAAGTTGCTGCCTGCATTACATAGGTGGCTCGTCATGTCACATTTTGCAGCTAATGCTCTGTCACTGAGGTGCACAACCTGCGGTCCACGACAGTCGTCTGAGCGGCCAGTGGCGGCCGCAGGGACTTGTATGTCAAAATTAAAATTTCTACAAATCAGAAACTATCCGTCACAAAGGTCAGAGTTAAACTTTTCCAAGAATGTCGTTGGGACCTCAATTACCTTAACTCAAAGCTTGAGGTACCATTAAGATTAGGTAATATACTAATAAATGGCACTTTCGAAATAGAACGATCAATCATACTGGGCGAAATGGGCGACGAAGGCAAGAACAGGTAGCCCGCCCCAACTATTCTATGCCGGAAATTGGCCCGCAGAACCGGAAAGGCTACTCACATCTGGTCTATCACAATTAGACCATGGGTAAGGTAGGCCATCTAAATCCATTATTTATAATAGTTCTCTGGCTGGTTTTAACTATTAACTACCGAAGGCCTGTTGCCTTCTGTACGACATAACATGAAACTTTTAACTACAGTAATATGCCAATGTTATAAGTGGTAAGCATAGGTAGAAAGGCCTATCGCGTTTCTTACCATTTCTCAATTTTCCCGAATTTGCCTTTTTTATGGTTATCACTTGGTTTGTGCACAGCGAATGAAGAGACTCTTTTCTCAGTTTAACAATGTATAAGTTTTTATTTTACTTAATGCTCCAAATGAAAACTCCATACTCACAGGCTCAGTTCTCAAACCGATGAGGAGATACGGTAGAACGGCAAAGCATTCATTCGAAATACAGACATGACAAACGTCACCACCTATATAACGAACCAACTAGTTCACTAAAATTTCGTCTGTCCTCCTAATTACTGTGTGTACGAGGCCATACTCTAACTTTGGAATCTGTTGCCCGGTTATCGCCTCGCGTTTTAAATCTGTTAAAACACTCCTACTCATTTTTTTTAAATATTACGCAATACATTACTTTAGCAGTTGAGGAGGGCCTCGTGTTGACGCAGACGTTTTTAAGGGGACGGCTCCCTGGTCACCCAAGGAGTTGTGGCATTGAGCGAGTATATTTATTAATTACAAGTAATGTAACACAATCCATCATGAATGGTTTTCTAACAAAGAATTAATGTTTAACCATTTACTGATGTTATCTCATGACACAACCACAATTCATTGTTTTAACAGAAGCGTTAAATCCTCTGTTCCACTCACTGGTACTTAGGAACGATAACCTTTCAAACGATTGTGATGGCGACTTATCATAATGCTTTCCTTTCAAAACAATGTGAAAAACCGCTTATCACCTGCTAATGAGCGAGTGTTTTGATTTCCAACGACCTACGCCTCTTCGACTTTATTATGGTAAAGAAAAACGACTTAATTGTGGGTGAGTCATGAGATAAGGTGGTTAATGAACGTTCAATCATGCCATAAAGGATTTAACATCGCTCGTGAAGCTTGATAGCCACTCGGGGCCTGCTGCCCCTCGTGCCCGTTATGCTTCACTTGCGATGTTAAATTCGTCACATTCGTGACCATTAAACCTTTTAATGCGAAGCACCTCTTCAAGACAGTTAGCAAGAAATTCACCAAATATTTGATATTCTCCAACAATTTTCTGCCAACGTCTCAGGAGCCATACCGACTTTCACCTCTGTTACATTTTCCGGAAGAACTTCATCCATTCTTAACTCTGTTTGTCCCGCCCCTTTTTTTGGGCCTTCTTAGACCATGGAGACCTTTAGTGACCTGTCATCTATAACTATACCCTAATGCTTTGGCCACCAAATTTACACAGGATGTACACACGAATTCTGATAAACGCTGTCATAATGCAATATGACGTCAGTTTGATTTCATTTAATTCATTTCATTGGCTGAAAACGTCTTTCATCAATATTTCCAGTAACTTTCAATGTATAACCACAAAACTTTAACAGCTACCAGCATGTGAAAATTCTTGTCAACGAATACCTTGAGGTTATGAGCAACAATACTGACGTCATTATCACATGTAACTTGAAATGACCAACTGAAAATTCCAACAACACATAAATTCTACGTAAAAATAAAAAATTTGCCAATACCATGTATCTCTTTGAGGATGTAATGGCTTTTGAAGCCTCTAAGAGAATAATCTAGAGGAAATGGGTTGTACGTATTAAATTAATTTTAGTCTGTTTAGCTGACGTTTAACGTCAATTTATTTGCCAACATCCCGTTATGAAAATTTTCTAAGGCTGTTCGGACATATTTAGTTTCAGGATATTCACATGTCGCAAAGGAATGTTAAATTCGACATAAATACGCACATAACTTCACAGATTTCACAACCAACTACGATAATCAGTACATGGTATATATAAATAAAATTCTGTTTGATGAGGTACTGTTGACGTCATGATGACGTCATCACAAATGCTCTAATTTCGTATATATTTATGCTGCATTATTTTTTGACTCAATAAATTAATTTAATCCTCCCACCGAAAAGTATGCATGGGTTTAAAGAACGGCTAAAAAGTGCCTGAGCTATGAAAACTAATTTCAACTTAGACGTAACAAGAAAGGAGTTCCAGATATACAAAGCACTAAATAGAACTAAAGCCATTTCTTTGCATACGAAAATAAAATAAGGCTAACTTTTTTGTTATTTAAGCAAATGCGAATGATCAAGATAAACTGGTTACAAATGGAGCGAATCAACTGCCTTCCCGCGTGGCTGGACAAAATGCTTGCTTGTCAACCACAATGACCGAAATAAATTTAACCCTACCGTTCACTCAACAGTGGATATTTTTACTCCAAAACAATGCTCCATATGCTGGGTGAAATGAATCCCATAAAAAATACAGCAGCCAAGTACGAGTCCTGCGGAAGGGCAGAGAAAATGGCGGCTAGTGAGATCCTACGTTAAAGTATCAGCAATACAGCTATTAGTATGTTATGAGCAACCCAAGTCGAATACCGTGATTTATGATGATTTTGAAATTGCCTAGAGTAAAAAGCCGCAATGTTTTTGCACACAGTTATGTTTCCTTCTTTTCAGTAATAAGGCTGCCTATACTTATCGGTTGTTGAGAAATCAGCGTACTACAAGAATCTTGTGGGATGGTGTCTGTATTCCGTTCTGCGCTGAATTTTCAAGTAAAGAACATGTTGTTTTGCATGTTCTTAAATATGACTGGTAACATCGCGTCAAAGTGATATCTCGCTTTTGAAGAAAAAGTTGTACTCTTCGGGATCTAGACAAACAGCAGCTTTTCCTAAAGCCTTCGAATGTCACTTTTTCTTCATCTTCACCAGGACAATCCATCATATAGACATGAATGAGCGGTCGTCACGTCTCTTCGTGACCTTTGTTATTAACCTTTGGTTCGTTTTTGTATTCGGCTGCAATTCCTTCCCTCCCCTCGACTGCCTTTGAAACTGAAGTCTCTCCTTTTGCTGGGTCTAAACCTTTCCATGATCTTTTTGCCAGAAATTCTCCTAAAAAAAAAGAACAATATTCGAGTATGAATGAAGGAAGGAAGGAACGAACAAACAAACGAATCAACTTTATTTCATGTGGATTACACATGACAGTTTCTTTTACTCTTTCGTGCCAGGAAGTCTCCCTTAGCCAGAGTAAAGTAGTCCAGCGTTAGCCAGAGTAAAATAATAAAAATCTGATTCAACTAGGAAACATTTAATTTAGAAAGGTTATAACTCATTCCGGCCATGACGGCTCCCTTCAACGAGCAAAATCATTTGGCGTTAGCGAATGTAAATTGATAGAATTCTGATTCGGCCACACTTGAGTTAATTGAAATAGGTTTCCGAAGGATAAACTCAAACGAAATAAATTACCTCGTACGCATGCACTAACCCAACATGAGCACACAATCGAACCAGGCCACTGACTCGACTCGACTCGACTCGATCACATACGTGAATGAATCGACTCAAACCGCGAAACGACGCCTCTGTGACTCGGCCTCGGGTTGACTCGTTACAACACTGATGAACGCAAATGCATCTCGTAAAAATATCAAAAGCTGTTCAGCACAATTGGACAACTAATGCCTCAACAATATTCTTATCATGGGCGAGCATCAATGACGAACCAACGATAATGTTCATCAGTCCTCATTGTTTAAACAGCATTGTTTAAACAGCACTGTTTAGCAATGATGAAGGAACAATTGTTACTTGAAAGGAGAACAAATGTACTGATCAAACAATCGTGTTTGATGAGGTCAACATGGCTGTTCCAGCGCGTTAACTAGCTAACGCAGAGAGAGATCGCTTTCCATTTCCACGGTTACGCTACTCAGGTTGGTGGTCCTGGGTTTGATAATAGACCACTTTCACTCATATGCAAAACAAGCCATCTTGAGGACAACTTCAAAGTTCCAACGTTCAGCAGATCGAATAATTCATGTAAATTCTTTTGTTTATAAGGATTTTTCCTCCAACAGGGGAATAAATGCAAGTGGTCTATAGGGACCTTAAGATCTACGGCATCAACGTTCTTCGAAACAACAGAATTCTACACGCAAAACAAAGAGAATGGATAATTTTTTATTCGCCAGGGCATTCTCAACACCGTCGTCGTTCTGCATAAAACGTCACCCAGATCATTTTCACGTCTTAAGGACGTCAGCTCGCGGAGTGAAAAAAGCTGTTAGTTAAGGTTGAATTAAACCCGAGACTACAGTCGTTTTAGAAGAACTGGAGCGTTTGAGGAGTGATAAAACAAACTACAAGCATTAAGAACGGTGGTCAATAAACCGTGGTTTCTTTAAATGCTGAAATTTTATAGGACGTGGTTGTTCAAGTTGACATCGTAGATCTTAAGGTCCGTATTGATGGGAAGACCGACCAGGATCCAGAAGCCTTGACTGATCAACTAGCGAGCTTCGTCTTATGAAAAATATCAATTCCCTACACAATATGTAAAAAAGTAATTGTAAGAGAGCATGATATTGAATGAAAAAATCTGACGTTTCGTTGCTTACAGCGGCAACATCGTCATAGATAATAACTTAGATGAGAACATAATTTAAGTATATAGTCACAAACAAAATATTAATTACATACCTAATAAATCTGTAAACGACATTAAACTACACGTAAACCATTAGCCGTTGAAAGGATGATGGAGTAAAAATGAGGAAACGCAAAAATTAAAGTAAGAAAGAGGCGCTAAACCTACATTAGAGTTAAGTCAAGGCTTAAGTTTGTAAACTTTCGCGTAAAAGAAGTAAAGAAACGAAAGGGTAGGAGAACATTATTTTACGAGTTTAAGCATTCTTTTCACCCTAATATGGGTTGAACGCCTCTTTCTTATTGATTCTTTTATCTCCTCACTTTACTCTTTCATCATCCCCTCCATGACTAATGCACCACAAGTGGTTTAATTTAACTTACTTTCTCAAATTGATTATTCATGTTACATATCACAAAATGTTCTGTTCCTAACAATATACTTAGAGCATCACCACATATAAATTATGATTACTGGTGACGATGCCGATGTAAGCAGCGAAACGTTAGATAAAATTCATTCGATACAATACATTCTCACATTCTCACGCATTTTTTGTTAAGACTGCGTGTCCGCCCAGCAAATCTCTTGCCGCAGATAACGTCGTACTGCGGGCTCATGTGAAAGAGGGAATATATTTCGAAAGAACGGACTGGCATGCATAGAGATCGTATACTAACTAGAGGGGGTATTGCAGCTAAATGTCACTCAACGGCGCGGGGAAAACTGATTGTCGCCATATTCAGGCGCGTAGCCAGGAATTTTTCTAGGGGGGTTCAATGTCAAGAGTTCTTGCCACTACAAATTTTCCACACGCCAACTAATGTACTATCTTCTTATGTACAGTCAATCTGAGGGGCTCCAGCCTCAAGGTATTTCACTGAACTTCAAAAAGCAGGGTCTAATTTCGTTTCACCAGGGTTTATCTTGAATGTCTGGATGTTTACGAAGATTAATTTCCGTACTTCGTATTTGGCTATTTTGGTCGACATGAAGTACAAAAATGAATGACTTGAAACGTTCATGTAGTTTAAAAACGCCAAGTTTAAGCCCAGTAAAGAAAAATTGGTATATGAGTCTCTTCGGGTCGTTCACGGGTAAATGCAATTGATGGTAGCACCATCAAACACCATCAGAGAGAAATCGTTGCTGCAGAAAAAGAACGGTAATTTTGGTGACGATCTTATCCGTAAATAAAGTAAGCAGTAATGCTCACTAAATTGTCAGCGATATAGAGAGCCAGAGCACACGGTCGGCTGGTTCTGGCGCAGACGCAATTCTCAATGGCCTACAAAGCGCGCTTTGTCAGATAATCAATATTCGTCAGTGATTAACGTCTGTCCGATAGCTAGCTACCCATAAATTCACATCTTCACTTCAGCACTTCAGGTCATACGTACCAACAAATTGTGGCGACATCGAAAGTGGTTTCAAGGTCGCAAATCAAAGCTGGCCAGTTTGTGATATTGTTTTGTGACGGTCATGAACTCCTAACTGAACTGAAAACTCAAGTTCCTAGTGGCTACGGGTAGGATTTGAACCCCCTCCCCCTCCCCCTCCTTTGGCTTTGCCACTGGCCATATTGAACAAATTAAGCGGCAAAACGAACATGCTCGTATGAAAAGTTCAAGGTCAGGGTTAAAGGCAACTTCACTTTTGCCTCTTGTTTTCGTTTTTTTAAAAAGAATGCAAAACAAGTAAGGCATTGATAAATATAATAGCCGACTTGAGAAGCGGTGTTTGGCTATTAATCTAATGGAAATAAACACGAAACAGTTCCCTAAACTTCAATTGTTCGACCTCGACGTTCTCGAACAGATAGAAAAGGGCCTGGAGAAGAGTAATTTGCCCCCAATTTACCCATAATGGCGGAGTTCAATTTCACCCAAATATTCGATCTTCACGCCGCCTGTAGTTTTATATGATCTCCAGGCTTGCATGTACGTTAGCCCGAATATAGCTAGAGCAAATTAGTATAGGTAACAGCATGAAAAAAACACGCACGAGAAATCATGCTATTAAAAATTAATAATATACGTGAAAAAAGTAACAGAGCGCCAAAAAAGGTAATTCAATGCGAATTACTGAATTACCTTTTCTCGGCACTGTCTTACCTTGAAATTTCACTGCTCTCAGCTGATTAAAATCAAAAAAGTTTTCATGTGTGTTAGTTTATTTTTATTGTTATTTTTATTGTTATTTTAGTATTATTAGTAAAACAACAAACGGGTTTATAACGGTAGTCTCGATTGATTCTCAATACCTGCAGTTGTGTGATCCTGCGTTGACACCGTTGTGTCTTGGTTTCTCGTCGCCAACGAAGTGGATTCCACATCTTTCACGTCTAGCAATTGAAAAGTTGACAGATCTATCAATACCAATTTCAGAATCACCCCCAGAGATACACGAACAGAAATTTTTAATGATAACCTGACACTGCCGAAGTCAACCGAAAAATGTTGACTTCTGCTTAAGTCAACATTTTTCAGTAGACTTCGGCAGAGTCACACTACCACGACAAATTTCTGTTCATCTATCAATACTAATCTCCCTGTGAATAAAATCGGAATAACTTTCGGTCATTACGACTGTTAAAAAGTTGTTTAACTTAAAGGAAGTCAGCATTATCCGCGGACGTCACTCCTTTATGTCTTTCCTTGGCCACAATCTTGTGCAATCAAGAAAACAAGAACATAATAGGAATGTGGATAACAAAAACAAATCAATAACATGTGTTATCTTCAACCAGAAAATCAGGACTGTTTTTGTATGATGCGAATTAGGTATGCGATGACATCACTTCCGGGAAATCGCATAGTGACAAGCTAAAAGTAGCGCTTATAGTTGCCTGTATGTATATGCAAAGTTTAAAGTGATTTTAGTTAATAATTCCGAAGATATACACAGTTTTAGATCTCTAACAATGCTGTTAACCAAATTGATGTCATCGTGTCAAAAAAACTCATTATTTGTAACACGAAGATAGTTTTACAAGAGTTCTGAACGCTATGCTCTGTCATTTTAAGCATCCTTTCGAACAAAAGACAAGAAGTTTAAATAAGGTTTGATACACTCTCACTAAAGGCTGGAGAATCCACGGAAAATAGAAAGAGATGTGTCGTCGTGGCTACCACTTGAGATAGCCGTTACCTGATAGGGGGTTGAGAGCAAGAATCTCAGTCGTATACACTTTACTCACTTGGAAACAACTTTAATATTCAACAGACGCACCTGAACTCTCCGTTTTATCCGAATACCATTTACATATCCGACTTTAACGAGAATTTTAACTCGTTTTTTTCTAACCTATTTATAATCTAAACAGACATTTACCTAATGCGATTCGTTAGCCCGTTTTCGGGTGGCTGCTTTGAAGAAAATCGGTCCGACCCAAAAAATCTGTGGCTGATCAATGGACTTTTTTATTATTTGAACCGACATTTTAGCAAAGCAGCTACCAAACATGTAGGAGACAAATCTTAGTGAGTGAGTATTTTTCACTCATTTACGTGGTCTTGGTAACGATAAGTCAATAGACCAAATTAAACTCCTAGAAAATTTTTACCCTGAAAAATCACGATATTTCATCTGAAAGATTGGCTCTTCACATAACGTTCAGGTTGGTTTTATTTTAGCTGGACTAAAATGATTCCTTGGATACAATATTTACGTCTTGCTCATCTCACCCTTTTGAGGCTAATTCTCTGTCCTATCTTAGAACATAAAGGAAGCTCGTAATTTTCATAATTTAAAACCAAAGCTCACAGTACAGTGGCACTAAAGCTTTCAAAGCTGCAGGGTAGGCATTGTAAATTACGACAAAGCGTATGGTTTAAATAGTAATATGGAGTTTAGTCCTTAAACATACGGATTCTTGAATGATAGATGAACGTTCATCAAGCTCTATCCTGAGAAAAATTATTTCTGAGCCCCAGACGGGGATCGAACCCACAAATTTCTGAACTTGTGTCTTAACTCACCATCTGAGTCTTGGCAGCTTAAACGTTTGAGTGTCTCACCGGTCATCATCAAGTGTTGGGTTCGATCTCCGTCTGGAGCTCAGAAATCGTTATTCTGAGGATACAGCTTGACGAACGTTCATCAATCATTCAAGATATCTCCAAGCTCCTACATTTCCAAAATATATATCTCATACGGGTTCTTGTGGGAAATGGGTAATATTGCGGCTAGTAGTCAGGACTTCTATATCGACGTTCTCCACTCAAACCACAAGAAATCGGTAAAGTGAGGATATCACATTATCCAAGCCACGCTTTATAAGAAATATTTCAGGTTTAGCAGGATAAATGAATATTTTGCTTTTAGCTTACTCGCTGGGTGAAGCACGGCGCCAAAAAAAATCCCTGCTGAACTTTTGTCATTCCTGCCAAAATATCGCAAGGACAACATTAAGATGTTTCTACATCAGTTTCCTGTAACTTAAGCGCGAACTCTGTATTTAAAAAGTTTTTGATAAACAAACCTAAATCGATAACACTATACCTTTTCGTGAAGACAGATTAGGTCTTAACCGACCAGAAATAAGGGAAAAATCAGGTACCTGATCTTCCTCATCCATCTACAAAAGAAGACATTTCGAGATGGAATTTATATATGTATGTATGTATGTATGTATGTATGTATGTATGTATGTATGTATGTAATGTACGTATGTAATGTATGTGTGTTATGTATGTATGTGTGTAATGTATGTATGTATGTATGTGTATATGCATGTATGTATGTATATATATATATATATATATATATATATATATATATATTCGGACATAGGTGTGGAAGTTGGTGTCTTGATATATATAGGTCTAGTTGGTGTCTTGATATATATAGGTCTAGTTGAAACGGTTTTGTATTAGTTGTCTGATGATCGCTGAAATGCGTGAAACTTAAAGTAGCAATAAATATTTCAGATCTTTAGAAACCGAGTATATATATATATATATATATATATATATATATATATATATATATAACTACAGACGGAACCGTTTCGGCCTACTGGGCCTCATCAGTGTAGTGCTGACGAGCAGGATGGAGAAGCCTACATTATATAGGCAACTCAAATGTCCCACACTTGTGGTACATCTAATCCATGCCAGAGTGCTCTAACTAGAGACTAGTGAGCGTGCGCAAATTTGCTAGCGGCATGACTCATATATAGCATAATATATATATATATATATATATATATATGTGTGTGTGTGTGTGTGTGTATGAGTAAATTTCATCTTACTGAGTGTAGATGTTTGTAAGCTTGGATATATTTATGATGAAAAGTTTGTTCTCAAGCTTTATCTCAGGAAATTTCTGAGTTCCCCAACGGGAATCGAACCCGTGTCTCCCGATTGCCGGTACGGTTGTTTTACCACTAGACTATAGGGTCAGATGGCAAGCATGATGTTAATTAGTTCCCGTTGGGGAACTCAGAAATTTCCTGAGATAAAGCTTGAGAACAAACTTTTCATCATAAATATATCCAAGCTTACAAACATCTTTACTCAGTAAGATGAAATTTACTCATACACACAATATCATCATACAGGTATGTTCAGCTTTCAAGTACGAAAGAGGCATATCAATATTATGAACCATGTCTCTAATTAACATCATGCTTGCCGTCTGACCCTACAGTCTAGTGGTAAAACAACCGTACCGGCAATCGGGAGACACGGGTTCGATTCCCGTTGGGGAACTCAGAAATTTCCTGAGATAAAGGTTGAGAACAAACTTTTCATCATATATATATATATATATATACATATAACTTTAATAAAGTTAGAAGAGCGTTTGCTACTCAGAGTTTCACGTGTCTACAACACGATCATGCCTGATGGTCGTGTTGTAGACACGTGAAACTCGATATCGAGCACTCTCAAACCAATCGTCAACTGTGTTTCTTGTATGATACACTTTTGCTTTTGCTTTATATATGTATATATATATATACATACATACATATATATATATATATATATATATATATATATATATATATAATGGGATTATATCGCTTACCTCAAAAAGTCACTACAGCCTGTTTCATCTTGGGAAAGAATCTTCAGGTGACTTCAGGTGACTTCAGGTGACTTCAGGAAAGAATCTTCAGTCACCTGAAGATTCTTTCCCAAGATGAAACAGGCTGTAGTGACTTTTTGAGGTAAGCGATATAATCCCATTTGCTCTTTCTTTGCGTTATTGAGCCCTCTTTGCATTTCGTAAACCTAAACGTTCACGTATATATATATATATATATATATATATATATATACATATATACATTCGTTTGCAAAAAGGTCGATCAAATAAAGATGGATGGATGGGATGGATGCAATGCGATGGGATGGGGTGGATTGGATGGATGTAAATGCATAATGTCGTAGGTAGCTGGTTGCGCTACATATTTTTATTCAGGGGAGATACATGGATTTTACTTGTATAAATATCCATCCGTAGATATTGGATTAAAAGAATAGTTGCCCGAGGACAAGATACTTTTCTTGGTGGCTAAAAACAAGAAGGCTCCACTACCCAGTTCGAAACAACATATTTCTTTGGTAAATTCAAATGCTACATTAATTGACTAGGTCTCATTTGCTTACTTCGTTAATCCGAATAAAATAAGTGACTGGGGGGAGTAAAGCTGCCTTTCCACTAGGCGGAATTTTCAGAGCGAGTAGAATTTTTCATTGTTTCTCGATCTATCGGGTCGAACTAATTTAAACAGACGAAGAAAAATCCCACTCCGTGTGCAAAATTTCGCTTAGAGGAAAATCAGTTTTACTCCCCCTAAACGCAAATATTTTATACAGATTAACTAAGCATGATGCAAATGACAGTCACCCAATTGAGATAGCATTTGTACTTTCGAATGAAGTGCGTCATTTGGACTTGCGCAGTTGATGTCGTCTATTTTTTATCCAACAAAAAAAGTTATCTTGTCCTTTGACAACGGTAGACTTAAGAAATTATATTAACCCAATAAATATGGAATCACAATGTGTCTTCCTTAGAATAAAATCATGTAGCGTAACCAGCCACCTACGACAGCATGCATTTTACATAATTTGAATTGTTGAAAATATTAGTGAATATATCTATCTATCTAACTATCTTTGGACAACCTTTTTGACGTAAACGCAGAAACAAGACTTCGTGTTACGACAAAGAACTGATCCAAAATTAAGCGATTCAAAGATTCTTTCTATGTATTGTAAATTGACTGTCACTATACTAACAGATTTAGTCTTTCTCACCTGATTACCAATTTCCACATGATGTGCAGCACCTTTGAGAAATTCCAAATAAGATCAATTCAATAGTCACCGTTCAGAATATGGTGCATTAATGTAAACAACAAAGACTAACACGATTTGTAACAATGTATTTACATTACGCTCGAGCGCAGTGGTCGGCAATCCAAATGACAGGAGGAGTCATTCCTGTAAATTTTCAAAGAGCTGGCGTTTTCGGAGCAGCAATGAATGAACTAGTCGCGCACTAGCTGCCAAACTAGTAAAGTTTCTGAAGCCATTTATTGAAGATTTCTAGTTATAACAAATAATGATGCATAGATGCATGGCTATTTTACAAACCGAACATTCAATTATACTATTTAGTCGGTTAACGTTTCTTAAAAAACGAAAAGTTCTAAACTGTTTCAATTAAGTAGCAAACACTTTCTTGTTTTTTTACCGTACCCAAGTAAATTTATAACCCCAGAGCCCCTTTCGAACTGGAATCGTTGGTTCACATTTTCTAGCGATTATTACCTGAGGAGCAGCATTAATACTATACAATAATATATTCTTTCTCGTTTACGAACAAGTGTACTACCCTACCCACCAACAGATTAGCTTGCTTCTACTGACATAACTACAATGACTTCAACAAATAAATTCCAAAGTATATACCAGGAAGAAGCTCTTGGAAATCTGTTATGTATTCTCCTGTCCACTGTCTCGCCCTTAACAAAGTTATCACAAGAAATATTAGTGTTCGTAGGGTAATAGCTTTGAGATAAACCAGTCACAGAAGAGTAAATACTAGCGCACAACACCGACATTTTTCGAGAAAACTTTTCCGGACAATAACACATGGAGAACATTGACCTAAGTGAGACGTAGAAGAACTAGTGGCGGACTGGAAAGAATTACAAAAACGAATTACTTTTTTTGAGTAATTCCTGATGTAACGGATTACTGCTTTACTAAAAACTAACTTGATTCACGTTGGAGTTTAGGTTGCGCACGTTTTCCTTTGTAATCTTTCTAGAAAGTAAGCTTTCTTTCAAAAATTGGAGTGACAGCTACGTTTGAACAATTGCAGCGTCCGAAAAATACCAATATTTCAAACCAGTTACTTTGTTTTGAACCATACCGAAACGTCCACCACCTCTTTGGTAAAAGCAACACTGACGAACAGGTTTGACTCTCCTCCCTCACAATGAGAGTTCAATGCAGTAACGTCATTAATACTGACTATTTCCACTGTAGTAATGACTTCTATGTTTTTATTCATAAAATAATCCTTCTAATACTTAGTTCACGTGTTACGACACTGATATGTTTCACGCATGTGGAAGCCTGGAAATATCAACGATGACAGATGAACGTTCTTTAAGCTCATACTTCAGAAAAACGCCAGATGGGGATCAAACTAGCAACCTTCTGATGACCGGTGAGACGCTCGAACCATTGAGCTATCGAGATTTAGACGGCCAGTTTGGCAGCAAAAGAACGGGTTCCATCCCCGTCTGGGGTTCAGAAATCATTTTCCTGAAGTATGAGCTTGAATAACGTTCATCTGTCAACCATGTTATGATACTGTTGATTAAACCAATTTAATTACAAGAACTTACAGGTAATCGCATGGACTCGAGTAAGGTTAAATTTCTAAGTTTCACAATATATGCACGGTTGCGAGGTGACAAAGACAATTCGCAACTTGACAACACAAGCGAAAATAAACCGTTATTTCACAAGACCCGTGTAGTTATTTATTTATAATGGAAAGGACAAAACTAATTCATTTTAAAAAAATAAAAATGACGCCAACACTTTAAATTGGGTTAGTGTGTTGCGCTAAAAACCAATTAAATGCACAACCGAAGACAAAGCTTGAAAAACAAGTCCAATAAAATTTACTACATGTATATCAAGCAAGAAATTGAACAAAAACGTCACTGAGACAAACGTCAAAAATTAATTCAAGGTTGGACGACAGTAGTTAGGTAAGAGTTATAACTTTTCAGTTTGTGTAAAAACGTTTGCTACTTTAAGTGTTCGTCCAATCAAACGGAAGTAACACTACCATCAGTTAAGAAATCACCCAAGAGGATATTAGTACAAATTCCTAAGTAGAGCTTTTATCACGACCAGGACGCCATGCTTCTGAAAACATTCTTGTCATTCACATCCAAATGTTTTAATGGGTGTCTTTAAAGTGAGTGTCTTTATTCATACTGGATAACCCTTTCTCAAACTCATTAATAACTCATAAAGCAAAAACAAAAGAAATACATAATTAATCAGTATTTAGAAATCGGAGGAAGATTACAGTTGAATTTTTCCAACTTTCGGCTAGATTTTCGCCTAAAATACTGGTTCGCTTGAGAGGTAATTTCAAACACTCGTTTAGTGTCCTTCCTCCGATTTCTAGATACCTCGAAACTCGTTAAAAAAACTCGGCTTCGCCTCGTTTTTCAACTCGTTTCTCGGTATCTAGAAATCGGAGGAAGAACACCAACTCGTACATGAAATATTACATCAGCTATTTATGCTGTTCTCTCTAAAGATCCAGTAAGGGCCGTCCCTCATGGGTTCAGTGTTACTATGGGAGGAAACCAGAGACACGGAGAAAATTTGGACAACACTCTTCTCACATGTGGCCAAGGTAACTTTAATGCACTAAGCTGGAATCGAACCCTAGTCAGTGGTGAGAGACATGTGCACTATCACTGTGCCACCAGTACTCCCTTTGAAGGTAATGTGTATAGAACATTTTCTTTTGAATGAATGAAAAACACATACCTTGTGCAAGCAATTTCGATCTCAAATGGGGTTACAATTGGTTTGAAAAAATCCTAAGAAAAAAAAAGAACTTGAAATAGAACTGTCGATTTTGAGGAATAAATTAGACTCCATTAGCTCCCATCAAAGTAATTCACCTGTGAGTTGATCAAACTATTCTCTGGACATGCTATCAATACGAATATGTCAATTTCCATGAAATTCGCCAATTTCTCTGCATTCAATTTACCAACAACGAAGGTGTAAAACTAAAGAAAGTTAAAAAGATAAACGATATACTATGAAAAACTGAAATCCGATTCAGCTTGAAACAACTAAAATTTGCATTCAGCTAAACAAACACGTATAATGTAGTCGGGCTATTTCTATGCAATCGTCCATGGAAAAATAAGTCAGTAAAATATTTTTTATCCTTATAATGAATAACTTAAAACCTGGGGCAATTTTCTCTTCGAACTTTTTCTTTTGTTTGAGGGGGGTGGGGTGGGGGAAGAAGAGCTCTCATTAAACTGATAAGAACCATTTTGGCGGTATATATAATAAATATAAATTAACAAAGACCTCGAAGTTTGACACAATATTTGCGTCAATGGCAGTTCAGCGCACGTACCTGAATTAATTACCCATCGCGGGCTCAACTCAACTCACCAAAACCTAACCCTTACGCTAAACCTGACCTTAACCCAAATCCAAACCGTAACCAAAATCCGAACTTAGGCCATAACCCAATCCTACCCTAACCCTAACCCTAACCCTAACCCTAAAACGTCAGCGGTTTGTCTGCAACTGCTAAACTGTACTCTAGCCCATCATGTCGTTTCATATTTCGCTTAGCAAACAATCAGAGTTGTCTTCACATGGTCTGCCTTTATGGCACAATATCGCGACGCTTTGGATTTGAAATTATTGCGCAACCTAAATCTAAGTTTTTATCCAAAATAACACGATTATTATACTTCTTATTCCTCTATCACCTAGTTTTGATGTTTTCACTTCACCTGTATAAACCGTGCTTTGCAAACTCAACGAAGCTTCATTCGTTTAGATCAAGCTACTGAGAAGTTGACAGGGTAAGATCTTTAAGAAATTGTCGGTCAAATTGTTGACGGAGACTCGTAAAATATGTGAAAAACAAAATTTCCATACCTTTTTTCCTGACTGACGAAGTATTTTCTTAATCCTTGTGATTGCTGATAAATAATTAGCTAAAGAAAGATACAACAGATGACCATTTAATAATTCACGTAGCAGCTTGGCTGCTCGTAATCGAGCTCATACATTTAGAGAAACTCTCCTTCAATCCAGGGCCTTTACAGCCACACAATCTGAACCTTCAGATCATCCCTAAGACTCCCCTATGTCTTGTGACCAAAGTATTGCTAGTTTGCTATCTTCAGTCATCTCATGATCACACCCAAAATTTATTGTTTCAACAGAGGCGTTAAATCCTTTATTCCAGTCATTGGTGTTCAGGAGCGTTATAACCTTTCAAAAGAGTGTGATAACGGCTTATCACGCTGCTCTCCTTAGAACACAGTGAGATAAACCGCTTCTATTTACGTCTCTTCGACTTTAAAACTGTAAAGAAAGCCGATTTCATTGTGAGTGAGTCATGAGATAAGGTGGTCAAGCTTCACTCGCAATGTTAAATCCTTTATCACACTCGTGACCATTGATTAACCCTCACTAAGTCATATACTGCTTGTACCTTTCATAACTATCGGTCGGACTTTCTGTGAGCTCAAGAGTTATCAATGACAAACTGCTTTAAACTGTTCATTGAACTGTTTTAAAATTCAACGAGGCGTTATTCCTAAGTATCTGAATACCTACGAGTAAACACAGATACTTCGCTGTCAAGCAATGAGCATATCAATGATGCAGTTAACTAAGTATCTCAGAGACTCAGACCTTCTGTCTCGACCATAAGGTACCAACTGACTGCCGAGTAAGCAAACCGTATCTACAAAACAACAAATAATCCCACCAGTGCTAGATTATTGCGATACTGTCTGACATGGGTGATATAAAGTTAAAAACTCCAAACTCAGAAACGTTTCCACGTTCCCATGCCTTGGCCTTCCGGGCAGAAGGTCAGCAAAATAGCCCTGGTACCGGCTAGTGAATTCTTTAATCTGATTGGTACTTTTTTAATAACATCAGATATTTCACCCGGAGTCCGGTGTGTTGAGAAATTTCTTCTCCTTTCAGTATTTCGAAGTGTCGGAAATAATGATTTTTGTCAAAGTTAAGAACCACATTTCAAGCTTGTCTACGATATCTATAAGAGATAATGAAGAAGGTATGGTGGATTGTGGCAGACGGTAGTAATGACGAGTGTTTTGCATGAGCACGTTAGCAGGGTGCTGTACATTTCCTATTCATCTTTCATGCCAAAAAAAGAATGTAATGAAAAACGAGTTGAAACTACGTAAATTAATACACTACCCCCCACCCCACTACCATCCCCACTACCACCACCACCACCACCATCAACACCAAATTCTGGTGCGTGGTGACCGACCAGATTGCTAACCTTCCACCGTAGAGGTAACTTGAACGACGTTGCCTTACGAAAACACGTTCTAAAGAGACGTTGGGCAAAAGGTGAACGGCCGAAACCTCATTGAAAATATGTTTTCTAGAGACCCAACCACTCTGGTATGTCGCTCTACTAAATTTGTCTTTCAATGAAGTTTTTCTTTTCCCCACAAAACGTTTGCTTTGCCTATAACCAAGAAAACTAACGTCAGTAAGTTAAATGAACCGACATATATTACCTTTTCCTAACGTTGCTATTAAAATGCCAACGACTTGGGAATCCTTAGCTTTTTCAATCAGATAATATCTAAATATAAACCAAAATGAATGGATGAAAATCAAATGGAATAATAACTCCATTCTTTCTCGTTTACCAACTCAGAGTTTCATGCCTAAGCAAAGCAATATAAACTTTTTAACGTTAATAAAACATTGCATAAAAATAATTTGACGACAAAATAAACTGAGAGCAACGATTCTCTGTTTGGCATCGACGGAATTCCTCCACCTTTTCCGAAACTCTATCAATGCCTTTATTTTTTACGAGTTAAGCCCTAAAAGAAATAAAAAACATTTTTTTCTGGGTTTGCAAAGAGATATTGAGTAACAAGTGAAATATTGGAAGAACTCAATATTTCACTGGACATATTCGCTTTTCGACCAAGAGTTCCCACGACTGTTTCTCTTTACTCCAAAACTTCCACTCGTGTTTCTTCAAAGTGGCTTCCTAGGGCAATTTATTAATCGAGAAGTGGAAGCTGCACGTGGCGACTTAAAGGATTTCTTTCAAGAGAACAGTACATACGACAATTTCGAAAACATTCCTCTACCGAAATATTTAAAACTTTTAACGAAAAACCACGTGAAATCCCCCGCCAGGAGAGTCTTCTATTTTGGGCTCTTTGATCAACAAGTGTAGACTGATATTAAAAACTTAAATTTCAACAAAAAATCAACTGTTTACAACCCATCCAATGAAGGAAATTGTTGCCGCTTAGCATAAATTATGCAAGTGAAGAATATAAGTTGCAGAGAAGTTGGCAGAAAACAGGAGTTGCGTTAGTGAGATAGCTAGCATAACAGTGGTGATAAACCCTAGAAGCCGCATAGCCGACCTTTTGTTAGCTCGCTAAAAATTGTCACCTTGATGATTGCTTCAAAAAACTGAAAATTGAGCAACGAGAACCAGGTTCAAAGTCACATCCTCGGGTTTCGGGACAGCTGCTCTACCAGTTGAGCTATACTGGCTAAACCCATCGACTCCTCATAAACAAGACATATACATGACGGAACGAGCCAGATACATGAATAGGAAAACTTGAGTATCACTCTTTACTTGATAGCGAAGATGACTGCCACTGAGGCCGTCGAAACGTAAGTCACGCCAGACACAACAAATAGTCTTTGTCAAGTAAACTATAACTTGAACGATCAACTTTAACCAACACCAACTAATTCTCTATTCTAGAGCCATCATATCTAGGGACCTACTGTACGCAAGGCCGAGGTTCAATTAAAGAAACGGACCTAATCTACAATGAGACGATATGAGATGCTTGGATTTCTTTTTGGGTGTTCTGAACAGTATTGGTGGATTGGCCTGAGACTCAGAGGACAGATGCAGGGCAGCCATGTTGGTTGGTAGGCGCAATGGTATTTAAATAGCAAACCAACCAGCAAGGTAGTCGTGATATCATAACCCAGCAATTGCAGGTGCAATTGACTTCAAAACAGCCTTGAACTTGGTCTTGACTAGCAGCGTAACAAGGGTTCGAACCTTCGGTAGCAGGCGGCTCAAACTTCCCCTAAGTACTTTTCTGGTTTACAAAATAATACATTTATAAAAAAATCCCACTTTTCCTTGCCTCAAAAAATTTGAAAGTTTCAAAAATGCTATTTCCACTTACATTAATAGAACGCATTTCACGAAGTGAAAGTAGTTTATTACGTGTCGCCTTTGGGTCTATAAAACTTAATCAGAAACCTGCCTCACCGATCGGGAAAACAAATCAAAGCAATTAAGTGTATTGGCATGATTGACAGTGTTTACACTTATAGTATTTACAAAAAAGGATGTGGTGCGAAGGTTCGACGAGTGAAAAAAAGCTTCCAAGGTTCGCAAAACCTTCGAAGGTCCGAACCTTTATTCCACTATTAGTCTTGACATTACACTATTGCAAGTACCTTATTTCCATCTATAAACTGAAAACTGCATGTTTTCTTGACACTATTGCCATAGCTTTATTAGTTTTTATTAGGTTATTACACTCTGTAGTTGAGTAAAGGGGCTACTGTACTGGGTGAGGAAAAATATCATGCCTGGGGGCTAAAGTGAGGCCTGGAGGGGCAATGTCTCACCAAGTTAGTATATTACAATTAGTATATTACAATTAGTAGCCAGTAAGAGAAATCAACTTTTAAAATCTCACATTCGTCAGAATAAAGGGTAAAATGTCTATCAGTAATATGGTTAACTTTCTATTACTATTCATTTCTACTTTTTGAAAAACAAAACGAAAACAAAACTTATGCTTTCGTTGCGAAAGTCTTCCCGTCGATGGATGGCGATTGTTTTCCTTGAGTTTGTTTCGATGTCGATTCCAGCAAGCCTTGCTTACGTACTTTTCGGTGTCATCTTTATGAAAGAGGTTCATAAACGACCTTACTATGGCTCAACTGCGATAGTCGTCAAAATACGCTCGAGTTGCAACAAGGTTATTACCACGATAACAATAAATAATTGCACAATATTCCAAATACCGTTTTTCCTCTATTTAGCCTGCTGGGAGATTATTTTTTACAGTGATTCAGGACAGATGACTTAAAGTAAAGTGTCTTTATTTATACTGGATAACCCTATCAGCTACCTAAGCTGTTTTTCCAAGAGGTCCAGCAAGGGCCATCCCTCACGGGTCCAGTGTTACTACGGGAGGAAACCGGAGTACCTGGAAAAAACCTCCGATGCTTGGTCGAGTCAAACTGGACCACACTCTTCTCACATGTGACAAAGGTAACTTTAATCAGAAAACTGCACAGAACCTGAATCGAACCCGAGTCAGAGTGGTGAGATACACGAGTATTACCACTGTGCCACCAGCACTCCCAGATTGGGGCGGGCTAAATAGAGGCTGGGGGCGTCACGAATTGTCACGTTCTTTTGAAATTAATAATTATATAAACAAACATATTAATTCATAATAATATGAACACATTATGCTGACGTTTAAATATACCGACTTTCAATTAAATGTACGTGTTCCTTCATTAAACGTTGTCGCTCAGTACTCACATTTCAATATTGAAATATGTCTGCTTTTTAATGAATGAAACTAGCGTCAGCAGGGATGGGGCTTGATTGAGGCTGGATGCTTATGTTTTTACTGAGTTTCTGAACTGGGAGCTCATCAGAAGGAAGGGAGTCGCTAAATAGAGGAAATTCGGTATCTCAGATAATGGATACTGAATGTCTAATCTTAACTTTAATATAAATAACAATGCCCAGCAGATTGTGCGAAGTATCGCCGTATCTGCTGGGCATTGTTATTTATATTAAAGTTACGATTTCCGCCTGGACAATCACTCGTAGACATGTCTAATCTTAAAGATTTTTTAAAGATAAATGAAGACCGTACTAAATGGTGGATGTAAAACAGAAACTGTAGGGGTCCATCTTAACATGTTTATTGGTGATCCCTCTTCTGTTGCTACTGAAATACCATGCACGAATCGGAGTCTGTTTATATTATAGCCCAGCAAACAATTTGATGAAAACCATCTATCAAGTATTCTTGCACCTAGTAAACAAACCGGCCATCATATCGCGTTTAATGACTTCTCCATTTTACCTTCTGGCTCTTCTCAAACTGATATTCTTACCTGTGAAAGTTACTAATTTAAAAAATAAACCCTTCCCTAAACCGTACAGTTACTTCTTTTCCACTCTGTTTATTTTAACGTGATTAGGAATTCATCGCACCTTTCTCTACGCTTTCTCCTATAAACCTTTTACACGATAAGGCTAAGGGGTGGAAAGGCTATCTAATCAGCCTCTATTTATAAATGAAGTCTACGGAAATTCCAACATACGTAAGCATTTCGATAAAACGTTGGTATTTAAGATGAAACAGCAACAAACCTTTTCATAAGCATGCGGTTCACGTTCAAGGTTTCTTTGCGAAAAACATTCGTGACTGGATTATATGTGTAGAACTACAAAACGAGAGAAAAACAGCTACATGAGCCATTCATCCTGTGGATTAATCGCAATCCAAACAAAGTATGCAGGTCCAGGGAAATAGCAAAATTCAATATCGTTTGTTTTGTCATTGTCAACATGAAAGTATTCAAATAGGACCAAGAGCTGGAGTCTGGGAAATCCATGTTTTGCAAACCAGGGGACAATACTAAGTTCCAATACAAAATAAAACAGATTCCAAAAAAAGTCATTCTTAACTTGTGATTCAAGTAAAAGAATGGACTAGAAAATATAGAACAATTATTCACCGAAGCGGCGAGGTACATATCCACACTATTCACCGACAATGAGGTGACCAACTGTTTTAGCATATGCCTCGCATAATTGTATTCACACTCATATTTTTTTGAATTTTTAAAACGATCTGACGGAACGTCGGCTTGTCGTCCACTCGTGATTTGTAAACAAAACATTTTGAACACATCCTATGTGCATTTATCAGTAAAAAGTAAAGGAAATACATACTGTGAATACTTTATTGTCAAATTTCGTTGCTCTTTTGGTATTGTATCACACGGCGGCTTCATTTATAGAAAACAATTATCTTCCTCCGTAACAGAAACAAAACGGGACGCCATCTTGATATGCTCGGAGGTGAATAGTGCAGGCTACTCCGAGATAGAGGAACCAATCAGATTGTTCAAAAAGCTCTATTCATCCGCGAGGTATATAATAGACGGTGATGTTTCAATTCTATTTCAGGGTCATTATCAAACCACATTTGGTTTGATAATGGCTTGCGGAGCGCTATGTATCTCCAAGAAGGACATCATTAATAATTATTCAACGACAGAGAGGCTTTTATTTCAAATGGGCTGTTGAAGTATAAAGAAAACTCGGATAATTGGCATTGTAAAAGGTTTAATAGTTCTTACGTTTCGTTGCTGCGCGCAACATCATCAGTGAAATAATAAGTTGATACATAGGCGATATATTTATATTATATTACATAGGTGATATTGCATGACTGGTGTGTGAGAGGAGGTCGGGAGGAAAGACAAAGTCAGGAGGAAAGACAAAGTCGGGAGGAAAGACAAAGGCGATAGGGGCCACAGGATGTCAGTAAGATGCGATAAATAGAAGGCTGGAAACACTTAAGAGAAACGATGAAAAATATAAATTGAAATAAAATGAGGATTATTATTAAAACAGAGACAGTGGAAAGGAGCCCAAATTGGCATTGAGTGCTGGGTTAAGCTTATTAAAAGTTTTCAAAGAGTTCAAGGGACTGGAATCTATCTTCCCAAAGCGTATCAGGAAGGTTGCTTCGTTAACGTATTGTTAGTTACATGTACAAATAGATGTACACGTACAAAAATATCGACAGACAGAAGACAAAGAGACAGACAGACATATTCACGTAGACATGGACTGGGGAATAGAGTTATAAATACACACATATAGGTATACCGAGAACATGCACATATATAAATCGTATTTATATTGGATAACCCTATCAGCTACGTAGGCTGTTCTCCCTAGAGGTCCAGCAAGGGCCACCCCCCATAGGTCCAGCGTTACTACAGAAGGAAAGTACCCGAAAAAACCTCTGATGCTTGGTAAGGTCAAACTGCACAACACTCTTCTCACATGTGACCAAGATGACTTTAATCATATAATTGCATGGAACCGAAATTGAAACCTAGTTACTATGATGAGAGGCGTTCACTACCACTGTGCCACCAGCACCCCAGACATATAGACGCATATGAATACACACCGGCACACCCACGAAGACACAAGATCTTGCCCATGACCACGCCCATACGTGCAAATGCACGTGCACACGTAACTGCACAAGCTTAATATAAAAAATTACGATTTGGATCAGGGTTAGAAATAGCAGCTCGTAGTAAAAAGATGCTCTAATTATTTAATTAGAAACAGACTTTTAAATCAGCGTTTCATAGTCCAGCACCATACCTGGCATTTATTGTAGGTCATCATATGATTAGTTAAAGTCAGACTTTCTTTACCAATATAAAAGACAGTGTAGTCCTCGATAGAGAGACCTTCGGCCACCGCAATTTTTCGGCCAAACCTACAAGAAAGCCAACGTCTTTTTTAATTGTAAGCTATGTTCATCAGAAAGCGTTACCAGAGTCCAAATTTATAGAAACACACGTATTTTACACTCACAATGCCAACCAAACTTTTCAGTCGAAGACACTAAAGCCTGATTCTCATTTATCGCAAGAATTGTAACATGTTGGAGACGCACATTATCCCCCGATGTCGGCGATTTTTTGGTCATTCCGGACTGCGATGTTCTCATTTGTCGTAAGAATCGTAACAATCGGAATGTACAAGAAGTTACCAGCCAAACATCAAAAGGTCGACAAGTTGGCTGCTTTCAATAAAGTTATTTTTATGCGGAAAACTCCTCCAGTTAATGGTTTGAGTGAAGATCAAAAAGAAGCGACTATTACGTAAAGAAAACAAACAAAAAAAAAGATTCTAATTGTGGCCACATTTGCAAAAACGAGATCTACCTGGATGTCTTTTTAGCATCTTTTTCCAGGTTTCTGAAGTAATCTATCGTTTGTGAAGTCGTCATTTTTGATTAGATTCTGGCTTGAAATATCACCGATGACGCAAATGATGTTTTCATATATCTTAAGAACCCCCAACTGTCGCAGACCGTCGGTGATATCCCGCAAAACTAGAAGTGCTTCTGATTCTTATGACTCTTACGATATGCGTCGGGAGCAGTCCGGGATGCCATATTTTTATGTTCTCGTACATTGTAAGGATCCCCGACAGTCGGGGACATAGCTCGTCATCGATTCTTAGGAAGATATGAGAACCAGGCTTAATATAAAGTAGGGGCGACTTTCGTTACATTTAGAACTGGTTCGTACACACAAGATAAAAACGAAGCATGAGGCTATCTTTACGACTGGACACTCCTTTTAGGAGAATGTATAACAAAAGTAAGACATTTTCCTGCCTCACCCTTCGTCAAGAACAAAACTATGCTGCAATGCGCAGACTTATTCGCATGCTTGTGCCTACGCTAACGCCCATGTCGATGGCTTACTTCACAACTTGACTCATTCAGGGGTCCTCTTTTTTCAGTCTTGACCTTTATTCTGACTTATGTTATGCTTATGTCGAAAGTGTAAACCTGCCCTTAAAGTGTGGCTTGTGATTTGACTGCTTCTGGAATACCATGCAAATGTCAATTGCACTTTTTATATTTCCTACGGTAACCTCCTGATGATCTTGACATTAACATGTCGGGTTTTTTCAGGGTTGCAATTTTATCATATAATTTTCAGTTCCAGGGACATAAGTAGCCTAAAAAATTTAGGTTCTTCATGTTTCCAATTCTGTCCTCCACTTTTAATCTCACGGAGACGTCCAGTCAAACATGGAGGATTTGAACGCAGTAGTACAAAAGAAGAGACTGTCATGCATGATGATCAATGTCCCGAGGACACAACTAATGACCAAAATTTCGGTCCCACATCGTAAAATTTGCGTAAAAACCGAATGTTTTTGTCATAATTGTAACCTACTTTTTAAAGAAGCGCCTTATTTCAAAGACAAAATGTATAAGCAAATATATGGCGAAACGTAGACTTGTACAGTGTATAATTTTAGCCCATTCACGGAGAACTACGGACTGAGCTAAAATCCAATTTCGTAAAAAACGAATATCTTTGTCTTAATTGTAACCCATTGTTAACGAAGTGCCTTATTTGAAAGACAAAATGTATAAGCAAATATATGGCAAAAATTTAACCGTGGTTTGTAGCCTTGAACTTCTTGGATCAATAGCTCAATGCTGGCGTAACTTGTACGGTAGATAAACGACATCAAGTCGGCAAATTCTTTATCTAATGGATTGACGTATGGTAGCATGAACGAATTTTCGGCGCTATCTACACATTACACAATTAGACTTGTACAGTATATAATTTTAGCCCATTCGTAGAGAACTACAGGCTGAGCTAAAATCCAAGATAAATCGACAGGAAACTAACAGAAACGTTGTGTAAGTTTTAAGATTGTTCGAGCAAGCCCTGGTTCACGTTTGTCATAATCATACTCATAATCATTAGGACATACGCAAGCCCAGTGAAGACTTCATGGTTAGTTAACTTCCTTGTATTTGGAAAGCACAATAAATTCAGTTGACCGTGAAGTGCTAATTGCGCTTGGGTATGTCGTTATGATTACGACAAACTTGTGAACCAGGCTTAAACAGGTGGGTGTATAGATGAAATTAATGAAATTCTGGTTAAAATATAATCTTCACAAATCGTGTAAAGGTAAAAGAGTATCGTCACCTTTCAAAGTAAGTTAATGATTAGGGAAGCGACTGAGGTCCCGTCCACTGGTATACGTTTTCCTTTTGTAAACGCATCAACGTTTTTCGTCCAAATGACCCTTTTATATAATACTATCCACATTGCTTCTTGTTCAATAATTTTTCCTTTTCACGTCAGCCCGAAAACTTGAATGGGCATACAGTATTCCAATAAAAGTCAGTTGCATACCTACGATACTTCTTACCCCCACCAGTCTCGATGGTGATGGATAGCTCGCTTAACTTGTTTTTAACTGGAACACTTGCAAAGCAGTCGCATTCCACACATCTACCAGAACCCTTGAACTCATGATCATGTGGTGAATGAGCTTCTTCACTGGTCTGAACTACATGCAGGTCATTCTGTTTTTTATAAAACATTCCAGGATCTGGGCAATTGACAGCTGCTCTTATAATATACTTGTACTCTAAAGCAAGCCTCGTATAAATTTCATCTGAAGAAAAAAACAAACAACAAATCAGACGACATAGCACAACAGTACATTGATTAAGACAACTGTTATGACGCAGATGTACCTATACGTAACTCTGAGTGTGAAGTAAGCTGGGTTACATCACCAACTAACCCTAAAACCACCAAACGGACCGCATGGGCCGTTGAGATATTTACATGATGCTTAAAACGAAATAAATTTTTACAATGTCTTTACAACCGTTTATATCACTGAAAATGACTGTTCTATGTGGCTGTATTCCGTTAAGTGGTATAAAATCTCAGCAGGGCACAATTCTTTGACCTCACTTTTAGAAAGATCTATCACTTAGATATCCGCATTGAGAATTTCAAACAAAAATCTTAGAGTCAGAATTTTTTCTCATATTTACAAATTTCTAGTAAAATGTCTGTAAAAAGTTGGTGGTTTTAGGGTTAAGGACTATAAATTATTGAGGTAGTCTCACCTTTGCATTAACAATAATAAATAAGAGGTTTGCACCTTCGCGGAAGCTACGGTCAATTGTGGACCTTCAGGTCCTCTACCAATTGTATACATACATACATACATAAATACACACGCATACACATACATACATACATACACATACAAACACACATACATACATACATACATTACATACATACATCACGAACATACATACATTATATACACACACATACATACATACATACTTACATACATACACGCACATACATACATACACATACATACAAACATACACACATATATACATACATACATGCATGCATACATACATACATACATACATATATACATGATTGAAATCACTTGCAGCTCATGATAACAATGACATTCATTCACATGCTACCAGTGATCTCAATCACTTTTCTTCATTAACCCTTTCTCAGCCGGATGTCTCCCCTTGCGGAGTAAAAATGTCTGGCGTTAGCCACAGTGAAATAAAAACGTTGGATACGGATCAAAAAGACTTAACAGTGTACAGGTATTGTCCAGATTTTCCGCTAACTTTGCAACACTGAACCTTCGTAGTTGTTCTCAATAACCATCATTGCCAAGGAAATAAGGTAAATCCTTGATACTGCAAGGAGAAATTAAATTCCCATCATCGCTTTCCACGTCTACCAAATTTGGAGTTATGGGGTGCAGCCCAGGGCTGTCCAACTTCTACAGTTGACGTTTTCGAGCATTGGTTCCGATTTTTGTCGAATATTCCGATAATCGACGAATATGGGCGTGGTCGAGAACAAGGTAGGGATTGGGATTCCGGTGTGTGTGTGTGTGTGTGTGTGTGTGTGTGTGTGTGTGTGTGCGTGTGTGTGTGTGTGTGCGCGCGTCGTGCAAAAATATATAATACATTATTCCATGAAATACAACCCAGAAGGACTGGCAGACTTTGTCTAAAAACCAAACGTGAATTTACGTTGTTCTAAGTATAGTTTAACATAAAATTTCCTTAATCCCAACAATCAATTCGCGTTTTTGCAGTTATCTTCACAATTATTCACATTCTATGACATATTTAGTCATTGTGATTGTCAGGATATTCAAATTTCCAATATTTTCACTATTCAGTCAGTATAAAACTGACGTTTCTTACAGCGATCGCAAGCGGGTGTTCGAGTGGGGCTGGCAAGGAAACAGCATCGTATACGTTAAAACAAAAAAGTTAAATAAGGCAAAAGGTCCTACGGCTACTAAAGTGTTGAACCATTATTATGAACCGTTTCAACTCATGAGGTAGTTCTGCATTTGTTTTGAATTTATTGAAAAACCTTGGACAACAAGTATGGGGGAGACCAGACCTGCTGAACAACACTAATATATCGACGTATAAGACTTTCCAACTGAAATGCCTTCCCAGTGGGCTAAACATACACATTCCGAACCCGTTCTGTAACCATTTGACGGCAGGAGAAAACAAAGAAACCGAATCCAACCAATTTAGTTCATCTTCGTATGCACTGTCGTTGCATGATCAGTAAAGCTTGACATTCGACATTCACAGTATAAAATGTCTCAAATTGAATGAATAGTTTAGTTCCTTGTTCAGCAAAGTAACGAGAAAAGGATTATAAATTACAATCACAATAATTAAACTTAACAAGAAATCCGCTGTACACGTTTGTGCGGGTAAGATAGACATTTTACTCACGTTATAGAGACGTCTAAATTCATGTGAAACATCGGGATATAAAAGTGACGGCCGGGAGCCATCGTTATCGCAAATGAGGGCATTGCTTGAGTTTTCCAGTGAAGACTGGAGCGAAACTGGTGTATACACTCCCCAGATATCAAGATCAAGGGCTACGATCACGTTGGAACTATAGTTTCAAGCTAAGATTTAACTGGCTACTCAACAAATAGGACTGGCTGGCAGTTGACAGCGACAGATAACGACAGTCTTAATCTCAGTCTTCCTTCTGCCCCATTGTTCCCTTTCGTCTTCTCTTCCTGTTCATCCTCATATCCCGTTCCTCCAGCTGCCCTTCCTCCACCTCTTTTTCTTCCTCCTCCACCACCTCATTCTTGTCCAGATATTGACTACGGTAGAAAATGAATACTTCTCCGCCATACTATACTTTAGAGGTAAATCAACTAATTTATCATTTAATAACTTGTGTGACTGTCTGATCGATTTAGTTTGTGAGTAAAAGTTCAATATGCAAAGCGGCAAAATAGTTACAGACTGGGACAAATAGTAATGTAACTGTGGTCACGAAGAGCAGCGGTCTGGCCTTCGGGACCTATTTTCAGCCCTTTAAAAATCACGTGAACGGCATCGAAAAATAATAGTGCAAACTTGAAAAGAACTGTAATGCGTTGGATGTGAAGACATAAGAGGTCAAAAATTGCTAAACAGTGGTGCCCAGATAGCAGATTAGATTCCTTTATTTCCCTTTGTACACTTATGGGCAGGGGATACATAAAGGCAAAGCCGGCAAGACTGTTAACGTTATAGGAATATAGTTTTTAATGCTTTGATCCACGAAAGGTTTCGAGTTTACGTTAGTAACACGTACAGGTGTGACGAGTTTCATTAGACATTGTATGTAGTTCGATGTCAAGTTACCCTGGATTAAAGTCCTACTTTTTCACTGCGTTGTGGACTAAATTACGCGCATGGGATTTGCCAGTAACTTAAACGATTTGATTCTGTTGGCGACGTGTCGCTATAGTTGAATCGAATTTACCAAGTATTGCGAATACGAAGTATACGGGAGCTACAAATATTTCTTACCTATGGCGTGATGGTAAACTACGTCATAAATAATCAAAATTCTGCAATTTTTGTCCAGAGTTGAGCTTTTTAAAGACTGGCAGCAACTGTCAATGTCAATCGGTTCTTTACCAAACACGAACAGCACTGGGACACGTTCTGTACTAAGAGAAAGACGGTGAATAGGTAAACTACACCAACAATGGGATTCCAGTTCAGACACGGGGGTGCTGGTGGCACAGTGGTAGTGCACGTGTCTCTCACCACTGTGACTAGGGTTCGATTCCTGCTCCGTACAGTTATCTGATTAAAGTTACCCCAGTCACATGTGAGAAGAGTGTTGTCCAGTTTGACTCTACAAAGCATCGCAGGTTTTCTCCAGGTATTCCGGTTGCCTCATGTAGTAACATTGGACCGTAAGGGGTGGCCCTTACGGGACCTCTAGGGAGAACAGCTCAGGTAGCTGATAGCGTTATCCTGTATAAATAAAGGTACTTTATCTTCACGAAGAAAATGAACGGTAAGTGCAAAATGGGCGATTTCTTTCGTAGTCATTATACCAACAAGATAATAAGAAAACGGAGTTTTGGGTTTCCTGTTCTGGCTGAGCTAGATTTTTAACTGACGTTTAGGCAGCCTGCACGGCTGCCATCCTCACAGTGGCTGTCGAATATCAGACTTTCAAAAAACGGGTATATTCAATGAATATTTAGCTTAATTAGCAAAGCGTAATACTTGATTCGATAGGGTCGGGGGTTCGATTGGTCGTACAAATTTTATAAGGACATCAGACAGCCAAAAGAACTCAACTCTTGGTTTAAGTCAATAAGAACTTTGATGAAGATGTTCAAAGACTCCTATTTCTGGCTCTCCACTACGGTTGAGAAACCCAAGGAGAAAAAAAAAAATCTCATCAACAAAGAGAGAGGGCAGGGGGAAGGGCCGAAGGCTTTAAAATGTCGACGGAAGTGTAAAAGGTCATTCCGTAGGTTTACTTTTCCACCCGAAGCGCGATGAAAAAGGCACGTTTTATCAAAGAGAAGCATCTTTTTTCCCATTTTTTTTTTCTCAACGAGGTGATGAGCTGAGCTTTTGAATATAATGAATCATCGACTTAAGGCATTAAAAGCCAGGTTGCAACATTGCAAATATTATGGCATGACAAGTTGCTTGGTAAGTTTAAAGGTCACTCTAGATATTTTTACGTTAACAAAACAAAAAAAACCAAAAAAACAAACACCAGTTTCCAACTGATAAAAATCTCGTCAATTTTACGTAAAAAATTGTCAATTTTACGTAAAATTGACCTAAAAACGTCAATTTTACGTAAATTTCCCGCCGCATCGGATGTCAAGATTAAAATTTTCTCAGAACCACGCGTTATCACATGACGTTCAACGTCACTCTGTAATCCAAATGTTAACTCTTACAAAATCCAATGGCACAGAAGAGCGAGTCAAGCTGAGCAGTTGATGAAGATTTCAGTGACGTTTTGAAATTTGGAAAACTTAACATGTGTTAACTGGGCTAAACGGCCAAA
Organism: Heliopora coerulea; assembly: GCA_030142905.1. Lineage (NCBI taxonomy): Eukaryota > Metazoa > Cnidaria > Anthozoa > Scleralcyonacea > Helioporidae > Heliopora > Heliopora coerulea. The sequence continues at coordinate 468,658 of JASJOG010000229.1, forward strand.
GTACTGTCCGTCACCTGAAAATACCCATATTTTTGGTATGAATTCCTGTAGTTAGGACTTTAAAAAAAGACGACGGATGCTTTGTTCTTCAAGATATGTCCCCGAAATTTCCACCATTTACCAAAGTTGATTTGCTCTTCTTATTTCTGACATACAAAAATGAAATTATAAAATAACATGTAATTTTTACAAGTGATGTTATTTTGACTGATTATTGCGGGTACAGACGTATGAAAGTTAATCCTTTCAATTGACTGTTACAAGTCAACGTCACCTCTGACTGGTAGCTGTGGTTACATGATGTCGATGGCCCATCATGGGTGAAGTAATGGAAGCAAGCATTTACTCGATAGTAATTTTGAAACAAGTGATGACTCATTTGGTGCATCTTGTATGACATCAATACTTGGCATTCACAATATTATACAAATTACCGGTATGTCAACTCAGCCACAAGCCAACGTAACGTTCCATAATTGTGCAAGGGGTTTCCATTGACATGAAAGGCTAAAAATAGCCTCGTTTCTGATCACAGATGATATGGTCAAGTCATTAAATTTACTTGTGCCTTGCCCAAGAACAGTGTATACCTAGCTGGCAACAGCAGTGTTTTATTAAAAAAAATTGAAGAGTGTATACACTGCCCTTTACAGTACCTTCTTAGCTTTTTTTCAAAGAAAGTAACACCATAGAATTTCCTTCAATCTATAATCTAACATAGAAGTTGCTTCACTATTTATTCTTTCTTACTAAATTAACCCATTCCAGTCCATACCCAACTTTTTAATTTTATTGTGGCTAATGCCAGACTGTTTTACTCATCAAGGAGAGACATCTGAGAAAGGAAAGGGTTAACCCATTAAGTAAAGCAGAGCAGAGTAGAGCAGAGCAGAGCAGAGCAGAGCAGAGCAGAGCAGAGCAGAGCAGAGCAGAGCAGAGCAGAGCAGAGCAGAGCAGAGCAGAGCAGAGCAGAGCAGAGCAGAGCAGAGCAGAGTAGAGTAGAGTAGAGTAGAGGTCCTTAGAGGTTCTCCCAAGAGGTTCAGTAAGAACCACCCTTCATGGGTTCAGGAGGACACTAGAGTACCTGAAGAAAACTTGCAGGGCTTGGCATAGTCAAACTGGACAACACTCTTCCCACCAGTGACCACAGTAACTTTAGAGCTAACAGCATGGAGCTGGAATCAAACCCTCATCACTTAGGTTAGAGACAGGTGTGCTACCCCTCTGCAACCAACACCCCATCAAACTCCCAAGCACACAGAGTTCTAGGGTTTTTTCCATGGTTTACTACAAGAACCAAGAAGGAGCAAAAATTCGCACCATACCAGTTCTCAGAACTATGTTAGTAACCTTACAAATGACAGAAGTTTGTAACAGATGTCTAATTAAACACTTACGAACTCAAGCATGCTGGACCAAAATGAATTATGAGATCAGCTTTTACATGTTCAGCAGCAATTTCATCAACACAGCAACTGAAACAGCAGGATAAAATTCCATTAGTTCTAACATTCATTCCAAGATTGTCATGATCAGTAACATGCAAAAATTATTTACAACTTATTGACCAAGTGTGAGGTCTGTACTAGTGAAATATCAGACCAATATTTCATGAGAACAAACCAAATTAGCAAAGTCAGTGAGTAGTTTATTAATTTATAGCTTAATTTGCCAAAATATAATTGACATATGCAAAAATTCTGTCATGAAATGCAACAAGCAAAACAATTCTGTCATTATTTCAAATAAAATTTCTTCCTTAACTTCATTCTACATACTTGTTTCTTTTCCTTTTCAGATTGTTCATAATACATTTTCACTTGATGAACTGTCAAAATTTTTAATCTTTATTTGAGACAAACAAGGCTTTTTTAAATTCCTTTCCCCTGAGCAGGCATTAAGGAAAACACCCAACCACTTATGAACCAATCAAATTGTATGATTCCCATCTTCAGACAACGCACTGCCACAGCCATATAAAATATAAGAATGTTTACTTTAATAAGTTTGCTTCTTCCTGCTAAAATAACAAAAAAATAAAATAAAATACACCAAGTTTTCAGACTTTCACCTTCACAGTAAAATTGTCCTAGCCTTAATATAAGCGCCAACTTTCTGGCTTTATCCAGAATAAATTTATAAAAGGCCTCCAGGTAGGAAAGAGATGGTGAAGATTGTTTCTTAACCTACAGTAGTTCCTTTCATGACAACTGCTCACTCCAACATTAGCCAGAGTAAATTTTTTTTTTGTTATCCAGAGTGAAACTTCATACAGTACCATTATGGCAGGAATATGAGCAGATTGCTGTTACAGTAAAAGACCAGTTCCCAATAGCCATTTAAAGCAATATCAAAATTAGTTTTCTAAGCTGAGCTTGTACTGTATCTGGGAAATGTATGGTTTAATTCAACTTTTTGTCCTGGATGTCTCCTTTAGCTGCTACTGTGAAAAATATGTTGATGGGCCATCTGAAGAGGGGACAGATTGATAAAAAATAAAAAAATTTAAAAAGTTGCGACCCTTCCCTAAGTTCAACAAAACTATTAGCATCAGAATAAAATTATGAAGGGTCACCTCAGAAGGGAATAAGTATCAACAACCATATTAAACTCTACAAACCCACCAATAGTACTTTAGAGTTTTTGTACATACTACCTAACTACTAACATGAGGCAGTTTTCAAAAAAAAACAAAACCAAACACTGTCACAAAAAACTGATAAAACCAACATGACCAATCTTTCACGTTAACTTATTTAATGTGGATCAAAGAAAGTTAAGATACATGTGTTTACTTCTTGAAGTGATGTTGTTGAAATCAAGTTTCATTATTTGAAATTTGAAAAATTTGAAATTTCTATGTATCTAATACATTTAAATGTTTTTGATCCTGATATCCAAAACATTAAACTGACATTTGAATGATCATAACTTTGATCTGGCAGAGCAGTACTACCTGCATTGAATGCAAAGTGGATAAAATCAAATAAATAACTGCTGAATCGGTTTTTTGGCTTTGCAACATGAAGGAAACTGACAAAACTGATCTCTAAATTAAACTGATCATTTCTGGTTAACTGATTAATTGCTCTATGCTACAAACCAATCACGATATAGAATACAACTAAACAATTAATTAAACACTTCAAGAAAACAACAAATTTTTTGAAAGTAAACATGTTTCAGCAAACTTATGCCATCTTCAGTACAATATGGAACTAACAAACTATATATTATGTGATCTCTGGTATCTTAATTAGCATGTTGCAATCACATATATAGCCTGTAAATAGTTTGTTAGTTTCATATTGCACTGAAGATGGCCTAAGTTTACCAAAACATGGTTACTTTCAAAAAATTTGTCATTTTCCTGAAATGTTTAATTTCATTTGCGCTACTCAGAAATTATGCTAAACATTTAATATATAGATGTATGTTAAAAAGAATTGATCCTCCCAAAAGTAGATCCCTTTTGTAGCATTTAAAATCAATTTTCTTTAACATTTAAAGATTTTTCTAGCCAAGTAGACAATCTCCAAACTAGCCATTTCAAACACACATGCCACATACTATAAATGCAACCATTAGATGGCCTAAAAGACCTACTGTTTTTAAAAAAAATACTGAATTACCTTTCCATACCCAAGATAGAATAAATATTTAAACAGGAAAGAACATTTAGCAAAGGTATCAAGTGGTTGTATTATTTCTAATATCATCAACATAGTGGCAAATTAACAATTTTTTTATATTTCCTTGTAATGGAGGTCAACCACTTGATGAAGACCTGCATGTTGCAAAATATTTTTGGTATTTCCTCTCAGATTGATAACTATAATGGGTTTAAATGCAAAGTACAGTATTTATACATTTCTCTCATTATGTTTGATGCATTATTACATTAATTGAAGAGCCAATTAAAATACATTGTAAAGTGTTATTATTTATACTGGATAACCCTATTAGCTTTCTAAAGTACGTTGATCTACCTAGAGGTCCAGTTAGGACCACCCCTTATAGGTTCAGTGTTACTAGAAGAGGAAAAGGGAGTGTCAAGAGAAAACCTTTGATGCCTGGAAGAGCCTACCTGGAGAATACTCTACTTTCTGCTGACCAAGCAACAGTAGCTTTGGTCAAAAAACTGTGTGAAGCTGGATTCAAACCCTAGCTACAGTGGTGACAGACACATATATATAGATACTGTGCCACTGGCACCTCATTAGCACCCTAAATTTTGCAATAGCAAAATGTAAGTTACAAGAAATAAATAAGTGCTAAATATTTGAATAAGACAAATATCTTAAATTTCAAAGGTTTTTATGTTTACTAAATCTACATTTAGGAAAAAAATACCTGTAAATCCTGATACCTGATTCTTACTAATTTTGGTGAGAACTTAATTTCATGAAAATTGGGAAGCTGTATTTCAGGAGTATTTAATTTTTAGAGAAAAAAAGAACTGAAGCATATTTAATTTTTCCATTTTGTCATTTCTTTAATCTCACAAGACTCATAAAGACCAGTTACATTTACAATTGGTTTCATTAAACTTAACTGTTCTAGCAGCCTGGTAACAGAAATAAAACAAACCACTTCAAAATTGCAATGAATACAAGTCTCACAACAAAACTCTACTACAATAGCAGTATGAGTGTTGGCAAATGAGCTTCTGGTATACAGTGTTTATATTTGAGTGTCATCAAATGGATCCTAGGGAGGAAGTTCCATTGTTCAACAGATAACTGAAATGATCCCAGCTTTCTCCCAGCCTTTTGCAATGTAGTGACTCCCCTTATTGCTTGAGAGATAGTTAAACAGACTTATAAGCCAGGTGGCATGCAGAGGGTTGATCACAGTAAGCCTCAAGTTGACCATAATGGAGCATAATACAAGGAACAATTACATACTAGCATGATACAAGGAGCATGTTAAAGCTAAATACAAGGAACTGACAGATGGAAGGCTTGATGATTGCACAAAAGAGGTTTTGAAAGATTTAAAAGCAAAGGATGATACAGATGAGAGTGAAGCAGGAGGACAAAACTAAAAAATCCAGCAAAATTAACATTAAACCCATGATTCTAATACAGCAACTGTAAAACTTGTATTGTTTTATTGATATAATATAGTATTAAATTTCATGAGTTTAATTTTTGCCAATTCTGTTTTTAGCAAGAATTAAATTTTGCAATTTTTTTGAAATTGTGAAAATCACAAAAATTAGTACTGTGAAAATTAGTAAAAAAAAATACATGTATATACTCCTGAATTACTGAAGCACAGATTTCTTCCCTATCTCAAGTTAAAATAATTGAGTATGAGATATGAGTCATGCACTCAATGAACAAAATGAAATATTGCTAGAGAAGATACATGTACAAGTTCAAAATGGACCAAATTAATGAGATGGGGAGCAACATATTTAATCTTAACAAGAGCATTAAATTCTATGAGCATAAAACTATGATTGATTTTGTAGGTCAGGCTGCAACAGATTAAGTTAATAGTGTGATATGAAAATCAGCCAAATTGCTTAGAGCTAAGATAGATCAGGATTTCACTATACAAACTTCCAAGGATTTTCTAGACAATATCTAGCTTATTGGATTTAGTCACCGCTTAGCAACCAAAGTTAGAGTGACTTTTTGGTCAATTACAGTAATTTTCAAAAGTTAAATTTTAGATGAATGCAATTCTATTACACTGCATTTTGAGCAAAGGAGAAACCAAGTATATGTAAACCAACCTTCCATAAGATGTGTCAGCAAGGATATAAGCCTTGCAGTTGGCTTGGTCCTCAATCATTTGGGCAACTTTTGAGGCATCACTTAACTGTGAGTCAGGAAATTGAAGAGCAACCTAAACAATTGGCAATGTCATATTCATTTAGAAGAGGAGCATAATTAATAAAACAAGTTTACAATTGTGGGAACTCAATCTGGTGACAGTCCAACCCACCAACAAACCTTATTTAATGTTATAAGATATTTATATTTAGTTAATGTAATTAGCTCATAATGTAAGAGATATCAATACAAGGCAAACGAAATCGAAGGTCGAAAATTTCTTGGGTACCACTAGCAGGGGAACTGGGGGGGGGGGTTGCAACACCTGTCCATTTTGCGAGAACTTCTTCCAACCATTTAATTAACAATATTAATAACTTCTTTTCGTGTTGAAAGATGTTTTTAAAAAGATATAGCAACCCATGAATGGTGGAAAATTTTGCTCTTTGGCTTTTACATGTAGTCATTCAACCGATGCTCTTATAATTCTCTAGTTGCGCTTTTGAATTTCTTTTGTTCAAAGACCGTATAAATTTCTCACTGCTAAAAACAAAAAAAAAAACTTGCCTTAGTCTACAGACTGGCGAACACTTGCCTTAGCAAAGTTGTAATCTCTTATACATTGTACGCATTTTGCGAGGTCATAATACTCCTTCAATATTCCAGAATGTCCTTCACTACTCGCATTTGTTGATCCAACTGAGGTAAACTTACTTTCGTCAATCGTGCTGCTAAATTTAATAGTATTTGAACCAAACATGTAGTTTTCCGCCATCTTCGATTAAAGATTGCAACTCTATTACTCCAATTATAATAACCAGCGGTGTTATTAAAACTTTCCTTTCGATACTTTAAGTAACCACAATTTTCTGTTTCGTATCGTCATCAACCTTAAACCATGGTCTTTCTGCACTGCGCCCTGCAGAACGATTTTTCTCCAGACTGCTGCCCTAGTGACTCATCTAAGTCTCTGGGGACCCGTGCTAGATATAACTTCTGGAGCTCCTTCAGCCGACACCAGGGAGAGGTCCGGGTTACAAAACACCTCCTCCCTGGGAAACTTTTCAGTTTCGGAGGTTGCTTCGCAGAAAATTAAAGAAAGTGCTCTTTTACATTGAAAAGCCTTCTTGGATTTGGACCAGTGTCCCACGTAAATCTGGGTGTGACCGGTGGTCCAAATCCGCTAGCACATTTGGACTCCTCGGTCTCGGAGATTCATATCCGCATGGACTCTCTCGTGGATTTGGACACCCCTTATTCAAAAATTAGCGGAATGACAACCACAACCACAACCACCAAGTCTTCTACGAACAATGATCGATAAAAATACACTTTTCAGGTTCACTGAACAGTGAAGAGCATGTTGTTTGTCAGTCAGTTATTTTGTCACTGATACCAGAGAGTTGAGTACGATATGATACAGCGTGATTTATGCGGAAAATGGCTGCATCTGAAATGCAAAGTAGTGCTATGTTAGCCCAGCCGGAGAGGAATGGCTTTGTGGCGAGTGTCGACCACCAAGTCCTGCCACAAAACGTTTGAAAGTGTACTGATTCTAAGCCAAAGGACAATGATGCATTAATACATGTATATCCAGAGGTGGCGCCTGGAATTCCCCGACGCAAGGGCTAACGTCCCAGACGGCAGAGTTAAAACAAAGGGGCTGGGACCACAGCTCCTTTATAATTCCCTTATTTGAAGGTCGAAATCATGTTATTTTTCCCAAGAATCATCGCAACAACTGATTTGAAGCAGTTTATTTTTAGACTTGACATCGGATCTGTTATCTTTCTTGGCTAAATCTGTAATATAACGAGTATTTATAGTTTGTACAATATATAAATGTGTTATCCTCAGTGTAATTTCCCGACAAATTGTAAATTTTTCCCCGACCGGGGGGGCTAAGGTTTCCCAACAGGGGGCTGTATCCACCTCTGCCACCACACGTGTGTATATCACTTACGTACCATATTAATTGTTTTTATTAGCATAAAATAATGTGATGTGTGAAAGATATTTTTTATTTCTCTAATTTTTTTAATTAATTTTTGAACAGTTGAAATATCTAAGGAGCTTATGATCGATATTTTCAACGGTTAAAATTTCCTTTTGTTCAGTGGGTCCAAATCTGCTGCGACACCTAACAGTCTACATTTACGAGTAGATACGGCCGTATCCCCAAGTATTGCAGGCACTTGTCGAGATTTACGGGGGTCAAAATCTGAGGGACACCAGGGCCAATCCGAGAAAACTTTTCAATATAGAACAGCATTTTCTTTAATATTTTGCAAAGCAACCTCTGATACTGAGAAAGAAGTCTCCTAGGGAGGTGTTTTGCCACCAAGACCCATTCTGTTAATACCCCTGTTGATAGGGCTCAGAAAAGTACCTGTCCATCAACTACATTGACACATGTTTTGACGTGACAACATATTAAAAAATCCTGACTATTCAAAAATGGCCACTTTTAGCAGTTTGGCTGACAGTCGTGTAATCAACTTTTCTGTTCTGGCTCATCATGTATATAAGTCTTAATACCCCTAAATTATTGCCAATGTCGTGCCGAAATATTGAGCCGTACTGTGCCTAAACCGTTGTAGTGTAAACGGAGCATTAAAGTGACGTTTACACTGTGATAATCACGCCTGACTTGCCCGAAAAGAGGAGCACCTGCAGCTAGTCTTGCCGTGCTTTGCTGTATCTGAAAAAGTCGTATGATACGTCACAATGGTGTTTTCAGATGATCGAATTGTCCGATCGCCCTGACTTGAAAAAGTCTACGCCGCCCCTCAAGTAACCTGATTCACCGAGGAAAGACTTAAGTTGTTGGACAAACGAGAAATCTTGGGCCAAGACTTAAATTTTTTACTTTAGCCAAAACAGGAAGATGGCCTCGCCCTAAGCCTCGGCTGAGTTATTACGAACCTGACACGTCTCTGCTGTCTGTAATTCTAATCGATCTTTTTCCGGAATCTTGCTGCCAGTAGTTATTCCACATGATTGATTTTAAATGCCGTATTGATTTTAAATACATGCCGTGTTTGGCTGTTTCGTCCGTTTTTCTGACAAATGTAAATTTGCTATTCATTTTGGAAAAGAACACCTGCTGGCAACGATCGCTTTCCAATCAAGGAAAGCGGAATATGGAGATAAAAATGAGTTCTTTTAAACGCTTGGGGACCTGTAAAGCAAGCTGAGTAGCTAAATATAAAATCTGCCGATTTAATCTACACACTGCCAAACACTTTTTAGGAATTATGAAGCTGAAAAGCGGTAATATGAGAGTGTTCTGAAGTCTTAAAGCGGAATATGATTATTAACCAGCGCCAACCTGTTGCATTTTGTGCTTTAATGTTTATTTTGCTCATGAACCAAGTACGCGCAGAGAAAGCTGCCTGCTCAACCGTAGCTCTCACGTATTTAGCGACGTGACGAAGGGGTGCCATACATTTCGAATTAGTTCTCCAAGTTCATGGCATGATATAGTATTCAAGTGAAACATCGGCAACCATTCTTAACTTTTTCGATAGATATGCATATACCACCTAGAGGCAAAGATAAAATGTTTAGATAAAAACCATCTAAAAGTTGTTTTGTTGCAAGTTTTTTTTACCATAAACTGGATAGCACTATTTATACTAGTCGCTTTACTTTCGGACGGAGAACATCAACCTTCTGAAACAGGTTCTGCTACCTCAAAGATTAAAAGACTGTTTTGATCCTTCTTTATTACATCTTATATTTTGTCGGAAAGTTCGATTGCTTTTTCATAACCATTGAAGTAGAACGAGAGATTTTTACTATCTTAAGACAAAGAAATTCGGATGGAAATTTATCCTGACACTGAAAGTGTGGGCGTGAGTTTGAGAACTCTCTAGAATCCAGATCGTCAGAAAAGCCAAGTTTAGAATTTCTTATAACTAATGTTCCAGCTAAGTTTTCAAAAGGAGCAGGTGTGTGCCGAGCCCGGTGGCTTTTATCCGAAGAGCCAAGGACAGCACAGATGCAAACGAGAGGGAACTATTGAAATGCAAATTCAGACTGGGTGGGGTCACATGTTTTGAGATGTTTAATGAAATATTGATATATATTTGCATACCAAACAAAGAAAATTACTAATGTAAAATCCACAGTGGGAATTGATAAAAGAATCCTGTGGATCGTTAAAAGCAAAGTTTTGCCTCGCTGTAGATATTACCGCTCAATGACTTGCACATTTCGCGATATATTTATTCCATGCGGTTGCTCGGTCAGACCACAGAAATGAGTAAGAGCAAAAAGTAGTAACATGACCTTAAAAGGGGATAAGCCTTGACAACCACGTTTTGGACCTTGTCCAATAGATAGACAGCTTGCTTCCTCTCTGGCCAATCAAGAGCCGACTTTGAATTTGAGTTGGATAATTACGAGGAAACTGATTCACCCTTCGTGGGATATTTTTATTAACGAGCGGAGACGGCAGGATTTCAACAGAAGGAAATCGACATCGCAGATTACCGAATGGACATCTACAACAGGTATCGAAGTCCATATCAACAAGCTCCCGACATGTCGATTCATGATTTGGTCGAATGTGATATGAAAGAACTAGACGTAAATTACAACGATCCATCGTTCGACGTGAACGTCTATTCCGAAGGTTTTCATCAGCAGATCAAATCGGAAAAATCTCTGAATAACCCGCTCAAAATTCACGGCAATTTGCCGGCTGATCTAACGAACTTACAATGGCTACAACACATGAACGTTGCTATTCCAGTCGAACATGGTGGTGTCAGTCAAATACACGATAGTACAGTGATGGTAGATCCAAATACTGCAATGCCTGTTCAGGCAAACGGTTGGGTTCATGCCCCACCATCTGCCATTCATACGACGAGCGTTCAACAGCAAGTTTCGCAAAGACATCTCATGGACAAGCCAAAGAAACTTAACACTGTGCCTATTTCAGCAAAAGAAGGCAAGAGCAATAAAGAAAGAACTTATCCTAAGCCCGTGTTCAGTTATTCTTGCTTAATTGCAATGGCCCTACAGGACAGCGATGCCGGAACGTTACCTGTCAGCGAGATCTACAAGTTTATGCAGTGAGTAGATTTTCCGCAGTTCAATAACTTTGCTCCTAAGAAATTTATGGATTTACCAGTTTCTAAGTTACCCACTTGTCCTTTCTTCTGTCAGGTCTAATTTCCCTTATTTCAAGACAGCACCCGACGGGTGGAAGGTACGGTTAAATACTTCTTATTGTATGAATTATATGAAACGTCTTTCAGATGTCAAATTTGTATCTGTCGTGAAACCAAAGGATTTGGGCTCATTTCGTGTAGTTTGCTATACTCTTTGATTTTGCAAAAGTGATTGGACAAGTGTCTGGCATGAGATCATTTTCAACGTCTGATATTGAGAACGGTGAAGACGTTTGCTTTCGAATTTGGTTTCCTAACCAATATTTGCAATCTAATGGCTTCCAGTCCCAGAATCGAATTTCGCACAACGATAGCGTTTTGGCAATTTATGACACTGCTTTAAGAAGTAATTTGAGGACGATGGGAGAGATACTCATTGCTTTGGAAGTCTAATCATATTTTATGAATTCTACATCGATGATGACTTCAAATTACTTCAGTGTAAAAGCCTTCGTTATGCATGGCTGGTTCTATTGGAGGCCATTTAGGTTGAAATTCCCGCCACGCTTTAAACCCCTTGGGTTTTCTTTCAGTGATGTTAAAGCCACTTAGCTACCTTGTCGACGAGGTAGTGAAGCAGTGGAAACAGGAAGAAGTCAAAAGTTGTTTCGGTCAAAGTTCTTCCAAATGCCACTGTTAAAAGTTTAACCCGATTTGCTAATGTTCAGAGACAGTCGTATTCGTTAATGCCGAATAATTGCCATTGAAAATTTCTTCGATAGATTGAATTTTAGTGAAATAGGGCTTTTTGTGTTCCAGAACTGACTGCAACCCGAAAACATCATAAACTAGAATATTGCGGTGCCTCCGAACAACGATGTATGATCAATGTATTAACGGTATTCGCCTAAACTTTTCACCATGATATTTTAGAAATGTGACAATTACTGGAGTACTTGGGCTTGAATGAAGTTTGCTAGCCCAGCTCTGTTTCTTTGTCTTTTATTTGTAATTTTAGTTCTCTCGTTGCATTCGTTTTGAATTATTCAAAGTAGAATGTTCAAGGCCGAGCCTTCGATTTTTTATCGAACAAAGAATGTCGAATTCTCGAACAATGGCGATGACGACGACAATAACACCGCCACACCCGGAAAGCGAATTTTGAACAGTTTTTGCTTAAAGACGTTAAAAGCCATTCAACTTTTGCTTTGCCTACAAACAACGGAACGGCTAAACTGCAGCCTTCCAATAAAAAGTAAAATCTTGTCGAAGTTTCGTTTTTTAAGCGTTGGTTTGGCCAAGACGCGCAACAGGTGAAGGTCTAGTTGTTGAATAATTTACAGCCAAGCTGAATAAAAAAAAAGAGAGAGTTAAACCTTTTGCTTGTACGATAGCAACGATATTCACTGGCCAATTGAATCAGTTTTGGTTTATGATTTGTGACTTTCTTCTTGCTGAATGTTTGCGATGAAAATTGGGAAACGCTACTTTTTGTTGTGCAGAACGGTGTAGATTTTTTCATTTTCATGCAGTGATGCATTTTGCAAGAGGAAGCAGGTGTGGATGGATCTCTATTCAACAATTATCAGCAACATTTCAACCATTGATATCTCTCTTCACTTGCTAAAGAAATTTTTAAAGATCGAGTCTGTGTGTTTAAATTTTTATTTGAAAGTGAATGGCTAAAGCAAAGGAAATTCTTGAAAATTTTTATCACCTGTCTATACTTGTAAGAAGTATTTTGGTTTCTTTCTGTCCAAACAGGTATTCTTAATTATCATAATATTTTACTTTGACAAACCCCAGTCAGTTTTACTTGTCTAAGGTATAGTAGGTCTTTGGACAGGAAAGTTTTGAGCCCATCTTTGTTGAATTTTTGACAGGACCTGAAAATGCTGCTGTCTTTTATTGTATTTTATACAGTTAAACCATAACTGATTATAAAGAATTCTAACATTTCGAGCAAAGGCCCTTTGTAAGAGAGTGAATTTTTGTTCTTTTAACACTTAGTCTATTAAACACTGTCTACACAGCATCATATTTTTATACCATCCAAACTGACTCCCATATTGGCAGTCATGACTAATTTTATACAAAACTTAAACATGGTAAGTTGACATGGTAGTTTTATAAGCTATCTAATTAACCATAGCAAACTGATATATCAGTGGCAGACTTAAAACCATCAAAGAGGAAGAGGATTTAAGGCAATTATAGCATTCAGAAAAGTAAAGACATGACTTCAAGTGGTGCCAGTTAATCACTTTATTCTAAATAGTTTGATCTAAATTAGAATCACAGTGTGCTATTTGTATAAAATGCATGCTTGCTATGGCCACCAATGGAGACTGGCCCAAAAAAATGGCTCAGAATTAAAACAACTAGCATATTTCAATAAAACAAGATTCTGTTAGTGCAGATTATGTATTATGGTCATCTATTCTAGGAAAAAAGCCAGTGATCCTTAAATTTTTTTTATTTTTATGTTATTCTAAATGTCCAGGTATTGTTTGATGGTGTTATAATTATGTTGGATTCCAACATAGTTTGTCACCTTGATAGACCAATAGTTAAAATATTGATCTGCAAATGTTTTATTTCTTTATTCATGCCTAGCAGTGTAACTCTTTACATTAATACTTACAAATGTCCAATGTAGCCTGATGAAGAATTAGATATAAGTTTAAGTTTCTCTGGATTAAAAAGTGTTATTTACTAACTTGAAAAGAACATTACACTTTTCAAGCAAGAGTTTCATCACAGAATGCCCAGTTAAAACAGCATACTTGTGAAGTCAAGATACATCCTTTGTGACCAAAGCAATAATCTTGGCTATTGATTTTCCAGGCAGAAAGCTCAATTGCAATATAAAGATCAGAGCCCAGCTCAGAATTCTTAAATGTATCATGATAGTAAAAGAGGAAACTCGAAAAGTTTTAAAAACGTTATTAATCATGTTTTAAAACATTTTGAGTTGCCTCTTTTACTGTGGCAACACATTTAAGAATTCTGAGCTGGGCTCTGATCTTTACATTGCAACTGGTCTAAAGCAATTAAGCCATATTGTATTATGAATAATTTCCCCTTCTGGTTTAAAGGGTAACATTGTGTGCTACTGTTGGGGGACCCATACCATAGCTGAATTCCTTTAATTTGTGAGTTTACCATTTTCCTGGTAATAATTTATAATTATGGAATATACAGTTTTACACTGGTGAGAATTCGCTCAGATAATTTTCAAATTTAACTGAATATCATGAGTTTCCATCTTCATGAAAATATGGTACTGTTACAACTTTGTTGCATTCATTATTACTCTACAGTAATTAATAATCCGTAATTATGATTATAGCATAGCCAGACATGCTCTAATGAAGTAAATGTAGGCCACATTGATTTTTAAAAGCATTTTATGCATTTTCAGTCACCATAATTGTAATATTGCAACTCAGATAATTATACAGTACTTTTTGTTTAGCTCAAACTAGAACCACTTTTTTATCAATCTCAGCCAGCTTTTGGTTGCCATTCTTAAGCCACATTTGTTCTTTGACCCTTAGTGGCACTCTAACAGTCTAGAACAGCAGTAATTCAAAGTCATCAACAGCCTGTAATATAGCAGAATGAATGTTGTGGATTAGTTGTTCAGTAAATGCACACTTGAACCACTTCATGAAGCTATTTAAAGACATCCATATTTTTTTTTTTTTTTTTGTTGCAAAAACAGCTATTAATAACTATTATGAAAAATGGGCTGTCTGAAACCTTCTTGAAGACATTCCCTAATTAATATAATTACACTGTATTTTCTGTTATACTTGCCTCACTGACCACACAAGAACTGCATTGTAATTTTTTCAGGGTGAACTGAGGTTCAGTGGCAAACAAAGCAGACTAAGTGGATTTTTGTCTTGAAAGCCATTTCAAAAAAATTGACCAAGCAATTGAGAGTAATATTTTTCTTCTAATTCCTGGTCATGTAATAAAATTAACATGCATTTGTTTTTGATCACTTATTGACTTCCCCAAGTGTTAATCAGTTGTAACTCCCAAAATACTAGGTTTTTAGGAAAATAAAACTAAAAATACCACTCCCAATACCTCATCCTTGTGGTATAAAAATGACTGGGGAAAGGAACTAATTTAAAAATTTAATTTAAATTTTTTTTTTAGAATTCAGTACGACACAATCTGTCCTTGAATAAAGCCTTCTGCAAGTTGGAGCGGCCTCAGGGGACATCCCAAAGAAAGGGATGCCTCTGGACTCTCAAACCTGAGAAAAAAGATCAAATGTTGAAAGAAATTAAAAAATGGAAAAAGAAACATGCTGAATCAATAAAAGCAAGCATGGCTCATCCAGGTACTCACTTTTGTTATTAATTACAGGTTTAATTATTTAACCTTTTCAAAGTAATAAATTAGCTTCCTTCCTGATTCAAATATTTAACTAGCAAGGTCAACAGCTGAGCTATGTAATTTGGCATCTATCATATGTCCAACACTCTACAGAAAGGAAAAGTGTCTGCATGCAAATTTGATGTGTGGCTTAAGGTCCATGAGAAAGAAAAAGTGTGATATTTAAGAAGGGATACTCAAGATAACTAGGAAACCTGTGTTGCAGTATGTCTTTTGTTACACAGATTATATATCATTAATAATGAGAGTACCTGGATCTTCTGTTCATCAGAAATATGGAGAAACTACTTCCCAAACAAAGTTATCACTAAGCCAGATAAAAAAGGTTATATTCCTCAAACAATTGAAAGCTAGCTGAGCGTTAAATTGTTTATTTTCAACCAGTCACTTCTGCAGTATCATCTACATTTTATTCCGTTTTAATGCTAAGTGGTATTCAGTGCCATATTATCCCTAAGGCTGACTAAGCTGAGGCCTGGAGGCCCACCAAAAGCAGGGGCTCATGCAACCTTTGTTTCTTTTGGTGTTAAATGTTAACATCATGGATACGGCAAATGCAACCAGCGCGTCACTGAAATTAATTTATAGGAATCCTCTTTGATACGAGAGACCCTAAGGGTGCGTTAAACTAACAAAAAAAGAAATTGGTTCAATTTATTTTTCTTTCAATTTCTTTATTGTTGCTATGTGGTATTTTTGACCGTTTTTCGAGGAAAAGTCCTGGACACGAGGCTGGCGGCCATATTGGGATTCTAAAATCCGCCATCTTGGATGGGACAAAAGAAGAATGTTTGGGGTTCCATCAAAACACAAGTCTAGATATCAGAAGAGGAAAGAAAAAGAAGAGAGACTGCGAAGTGAAACAAAAGGACTGCAGACTCTGTTTCAAGTAGGTGTCCGTACAAATGGATGCAGAGCACAAATATGGATCAGAACGAAGCCGTGAAGCTCTTAATATCATTGAAGAATTATGTCGCCAGTTTAAGAGATGCTTTTGAGGACTTTGAGGAGAAAGGGAAGATCAAAATTGGTTTTGAAAATGAGCCGGTGTACCAAGAAGATACCCAAAGAAAGAAACGAAGAAATGTGAAGCTCAGTCGAAATGATGGCAATTCTGAACGTACTGCTTTTTCAGGGAGGGAGAATTTTAGGGTCGCGGTGTTTCTTCCCATGATCGATCACTTGTTAACAGCACTTCAGAAGAGGCTGGAAGCATATGATGCGGTTTCTGGCAAATTCGGCTTCCTTTCAAAAATGCCCTCAGCAAACGGTGACCAACTGAGGGATGCGGCAGAGAGGCTGGTGAAAACCTATCCAGAGGACCTCAATACCAGCTTCCCCGAGGAAATTGTTCATTTCCAAGAGTACATGAATGAACCTGAATCTGATGTGTGGCTAAGTAAAAAAGGTGAAAATAAGGGGACCTATGTTGCATTGAGAACAATGAAATGCAGGATACTTTTCCAAACATGTACATTTGTTTACGCACTTACTTGTCACTTCTCATCACAAACTGTTCTGGAGAGAGATCTTTTTCTGCTCTGAAACGTATTAAGAATTACCTGCGATCCACTCTGGAAGATGAAAAGCTCAGTCATTTGGCATTAACGCATGTAGACTCGTCCGTGCTCCGGAAATTAAATCTTAACAATGTTCTGTATGAGTTTGTTGAAACATCAACGAGAAAAATGTTTAAGAAGCTAGATACATATGTAGGCCTATATATGTTTAGCTTTACTCAACAGTACTGGTATTTTAGTATTGCTTTGCTTCATGCTAATTAAAGATTGTTTGATAAGAAATTATTTTCTTTGTTAAATCATTAATTACTTCATTTGTAATATTATTGTAATAAATTGTACAAAACGAGAGCATGAAATTTCCTGGGGGGTGTTAGGGGATGTCGAGGGGCCCAAAGAAGTTTGAAGCCTAGGGGCCCTGCCATGGGTTAATATGGCACTGGTGGTATTAAAGCAGAATAATTTTTTTTATTCAGCTTAGAAGGGGTTTTCATGAGTAAAAAGGTGAATTTGCAGGGAAAATTATGAATTATATGCACTGTATTTTAGCATCCTGTGATATTCCTGAATGCATTACGGTTATTTTATTTTAGCTGTTATGATAAATTAATACACATAATTTTATTTTAACTTTCAGATGAGTTCCATATTTCCAGTGATGACCTCAATGACAAATTTTGTGAAAAGAGAACTACAAGAGATCAAGATGATCATTGTGCAGCTGCAGATGCAGCTAAAGATCTATTTGGAAATGGTATTATGGAAGAGATTAATTCAGAAGCTTTCTGGGATGACATCATGTCTTCATCTTCCCCTGATAGCTTAAAATATGTAGACCCCACTTTTGTAACATCTGGGGTGCACGACAGTTATCCTAGTGAAGTAAGTACAACAGTTGAAGTGGACTCATCTGCTCATTTCTATGGTAACGAATATGATCAGCACATTCCAAATGTGAGTAATGCCTATTATAATAGTAATGCATACCCTCAAACAGTAGGTTACTAATGACAGAAATATGATTTTGGAATATTAATTTATTTATATCACCCTACATTAAGAACCACTTTCAGTGGATAGAAAAATAATGCTGGAAATTGCTTTGATTATGTGGCCTTTGCAGTACTCATTCAGGGTTTGAATTAGCAGGTCACAATTTGCAATTTGCAAATTGATTTTTGCCACCTGTGAATCTAAAGTTTTATTTTTGTGAATCCAAATTTTTCAATGACATATTCATATGACTTCCAGAATTTATTGTGTGCAATGTTTTTTTTTCCTTAAAAAAAATGCCAGAAATTTGTGTGAAATATGGCTGAGAAAGATAAGGAAATCCTTTGAGTATGTTTCGATATCTTACGAATTTTTTTGCAAATCGACATTTTTTCTCTAATTCGAACCCTGCATGTGTCATTGCTTTGAGTAGTTTTGCCCACCCCACAAGTCAACCAGTAGGGTTTTTAATTATTTTTAGTTTTTAATTTTAGGTATTATTATTATAATTATTTTTCCTGAGATCAAAATGCAATAAACTTAAATGTTTTTCATCACAATATGAATCTACTTAGATTTAAAAGAACAGAAACTTTTTAACCTAGGTATTGTTAGTATGAAATGATTTGAAGAACTTTGTGTGGTTATTGTGCAAATTTGAAATTTGACCTACTGTTAACTTGTGCACATCTGCTACTGTGGACACTGGTACAGTCAATCTATTACTTACTTAAGTCCTTTTGAAGTTAGTTTCTCTTTGTCAAACATTAAACTACAAGATGTGCTGTAGCTGTTATCAGTAAGTTCTGGGCTTATGCTTGCAGATTCCAAGATGTTGATTATGGTAATTTCTAGCCATGACATGCACAGAGAACTGTTTTGGACATACTACACCCTAGTAGTGCTTGGTGTATTCCTTCCATAGAAATGTCTAGTGTAGGAATTTTGGAAATTTATGTCATATCATTAGTTAAATTTTGCAATAGTACAACCAGCCTGTCTCAGCATTTTAATCAAATAAAAGATTTGAACACTTGATACGTCTCTTAAAATTGTTATTAAACTTTCTTGATGGTTGGCATGTTGCATTGTCCATAGTTGCTTGATCATTGCAGTACACTGGCTTTGCTGTTTAAGCAATCTAATCTAATTACGATTTGTGATATGCCAGGAGTGTGAACATTTAGTTCTTAACAGGTTCATGGCCTTATCATGGGTCGCATATTGCTTAGTTAGGTAGAGTGTTTTAAGTTATTAATGATGGCAGTACAATATGTTTTGTCATTCTCAAGTCTTGACAACCGTAAATGTAAGATATTTGTGCCTGAACAAAAAGACATATATCTGTTTCTAAGTAATATATTAAGTAATCTATTTGTAAAAATGTATATAGCTATATCCGTTTTAGTTCAATTTGTCCTTAATTTTAAAATAAAGTATTTGTTATCCAACTTTGTCATGATCTTTTTTGCTCATTCTTTTAATAATTTCAAGTTTAAATTTATACTTTTTACTCTTTTGGGTCAGTATTCTACTTTTTAGTTTTGCACGTCAAGAAGAGACGTCTCAGACCGGAAAGGGTTAATGGGTAACCCCCAATGTCCGACATATCGGACACCTAGAAAAAAACGATACATGAGAGAACAAAGACCAAGAAAGAAATTCAATAATTTAAAGGTTAAGGCTTAAATACACCTCGATTACCTTTACGGCCGTATCCGACCTTTTAATTTTAGTCGTGCTAACACCAGACGATTTTACATGTTCAGGGGGGCGTTTCCAATCGGAAAGGTTTAAGAATACCTCTGCGAAGACTGTCACGGGATTGTTCCCTATACCAGGGCAACAATCTCGGGACAAAAAATCGCACGTGTACGACTGCCTTTAGACAGTACCTCTTGAAAACTTGATATCAAAAAAAAAATAGTAACTGTGTTCCACCAGACGGGACGTGGTCATCCGAATGTACATATAGGCCCTGATGACAGGAGACAAGCTGGCCCGGTTACTGGGCTAGCCTGCCAAACAAACCCACTAAAGAAAATGCGATTACATGGCAATGAATCATCCCGTTTACCGGGCTAGCTCACCAAATGTAATAATAATGGGTGAGCCTGGCAACCTGGCTAGTTTAATGTCAACGAGCATGCGCACATAGCAAATTCAAACAATCCAGCTGGGCAAGCGGGTCAGCTCACTTCATGTAATATCAAAACAATCGTTCCCGGCTACAGGGCTAGCCCGTTAGTCGAGCCAGCTCGCCTTCATGTAATCAAGGCCTCGGGAAGCACTGAAACATCTGCGAGCGAACAGAAATCCAAATTGTTACAGTACGCATATGCACGTTTGAAATTATAGCTCAGCAGATCTTAATCCCCTTGAACATGCCACTTAAGTGTTGCGTAAGTACCCAGATACGCGGTTACTGAATTATACAAGTTCCTGTGGTAATCTTTTCACATCTCATTTTCATGTTTCGGATCTGGCCTCGTTTTCAAGTAAAAAGAAGTACCGTGTTTCCTGTAGCCCATAGATGCTCTAGCCCCCTAGGAGCTTGATTTTTTCCATTGTTTCCCGGACTCGGAGCTTATTAGAATGGGGAGGTGGGGCAAAATAGAGGAAATATGGTAACTTGGTAATGACCCATTAACCAGATAAATGAGGCGCGCGCATCAAGTCACGTAGCTGACATAACTCGAGTGCCGATTACAAAGTTTTACCACAATCATGGTGCATACCGAACAAATTTGATTCGAGATAACTCATCGTTTAATAAGGGATCAAATTTCCGCGTGTACAGTTCTTTGGTAAATTTTAAATCCAAAAGCTTTGATATCAAGGATTTTCTTCAGCAGCTTGAAGGTAGTACCATCCGGGAACTACAGCAGCTGGGGACCAGTTGCATAAACACCACCATGAATTTGAAGTTTTGAGGTCGAACTCTGGTGGTAAGACACCGATTTTTAACGTTCATGCAACCGGCCCGAGAACTTACCAATTGGGAGACCTCTAAGGCAGTGGTGAGTGTCCATTGGAGGGTAGTACTTTAGCATTTCATAGGGCCTGTTTACATGAGGCCGAGTAATCTCGAGGGATAGGGTCAAAGTTGGGCCTGTTTCACATGATAAAATGGAACTGAGATACCTCTGTCCCTCGCGATAGCTGTATTAACTAGCTGTATTAACTAAATGGCTGGCCGAAGTATTGTCGTCGCAAGTACTATAATTATAACTATAATCTCTGCTATTATTTTTATGCAACTACATGCATGGACTTTTGGTATTAAATAGTATTAGCTTAGAATGTAAAAGAATGTATAACGTAATGTAGGTATAAATGAAAAGTACTTCAACTCTAAGAAGGGCATTAGCAAGGAGGAATTTGAAAGGACGACGACGGTTTGGGAAAAAGCCCGGTCAAATAGATAGCTGGTAGCAACACTGAATTAACCGAATTTTACGTGAAGACGAAAATAAACTTGCGTATGCCTCGTCAAGTATTCACCAAATTGGCCGATTTTATCGATTTTAAACATTACTTGCTGCAGTCGAAATTTCCACGTCCGTCATGTTTTTTTGATCAGCTAACACAATTTGATATAATTACGCATGCGTAATTATGTCAAAGTTTACCCTACCTTCCGAGGGAACTCGGACTGAAGCTTTCACATGGAAGCAAAAATGTCTCGCCTCCCAGGGTTACCATACCTTTGAGACCGAGATATGTCGGGACCCAGCGATATCTCGGTCTCATGTAAATGATCACGCATTTGATCAAGATGATATATAGGAGACAGGGACATCTCGGAGACCCGAGATATCCCTACCTACCGAGATATCTTGCCTATTGTGAACAGGGCCATACAGGAACTTTATTAATTTTTAATTCTAGCTCCGCGTTTTCCTCGGCGGAGGGACTGGCCGCTCATCGTCGACGTCTTCCGTCATGTCAGTACGCGGAGGTACAACAGGATTGGAATCGAAATAGCCGGTGGGAATTTCACTACCCGAGTTTACCCCACTTTTAGGCTTGTCTGGTCTAGGAGGTAATTTAGGAGGCACTCGGGCGAGTGAGTCCGTGATATTTTCATGGGCCTCTAAAGATTTCGGTGGTGTTTCTGATTCCACCTGATCTTCTGGTTTCGAGCATCTCTTGCGAGGAAGTGGAACTGGTCGAGTGTTCAAAGTAGAAGTTCTATTCATAGGTACAGGCGATTGGACGGAAGATGCAACAGTTTCTGCAGCGCTTCTGGAGAGAGATGTATCAGCGGGAAGGGCGTGTTGTGTGGGTAAATCTTGAGATTCATCGGAAGTGTGAACGACGGGCGACTTGCGTAATGCAGGGTCGGAATTGGTTGCTTGAAGAAGGGACTGAACACCAGAGGCATCAACATGGGTCACGTGCCTTACATCAAATGGTGTTCCGATGTTGAGAGAGGCTGGAGCCTAAAACATGAAAAGAATTAAATGACGTTTCTTTCCGACACTCCGGAAAGAAATAACTCAATGCAGGACACGGACGAATCTCAGATATTTTTAAGGGAGTGTGAATGAAAAAGAATGGGAAGTTCGGATTTAATTTAGGGATTTTGGATCCATTTAATCCGTAGTTGTTTTAGATTTAACTGATCATAAGTCCATCACAATTCAGCCAAAGGAATCCAAGATTGATTCTCAGATTTCATTAGTCTGCGCGGCTGCAATAAGCAATTCCAAGCCGCTCATATTTCAGGTGGCGTATGGTAAATTATATGTAGGGGGGGAAGTAGTACTCTGTCAAAAAAACGGGAGAAATCTGGAAAAAAATGAGAAATTACATGAACCTGCGAGAAAAAAGAGTACAATATTTTCTATTTCATTTTTGGCAGAGTACTACGTTTAAATTTATTTTTCGTACGTCGATTCGGAACTGCCTACGCAGCACTCCATTTTTAGTATTTCTGTCACATGGAGGACTTCAACGAAAATTGACACGAAGGGGCGGAACAGAACTTCAAGGAAATATGGGGGAAATACATGGTCTAAAAACACACCCTAGAAAATATTTGACATGTACTTCCACCCTCTGAGACCAGTCCTGATGCGGTACAGGAGGAGTTGGACCTTTGAAGCGTTTATGAAATTGAAAAAATGATGCTCCATATTCTCACTCGTTGGGGACCAGGCATTGAAAAATGAAGAATTCCACTTAAATTTTTGATTTATCATTTGCAGTTGGCTTGATGTGAACATTTGAAGTTTTTCATTAGTGACGACACTGGTTGTCTGGGCGCGATCAGTAAAAATCGAAATCCATGATATTTCGGAAAATATTAAAAGTAAGGAAAAAAGAAACTAGGCAGTAACAGTATAAGATACATATTTTTTTGAATTGTGGGAGCTTGGAGATATCTTGAATGATAGATGAACGTTCGTTAAGCTCTATCCTCAGAAAAACGATTTCTGAGCCCCAGACGGGGATCGAACTCGCAACCTTGTGATGACCGGTGAGACGCTCTAACCATTGAGCTACCAAGACTCAGATGGTGAGCTAAGGCGCAAGTTCGACATGTGTGCCACTATATATGTTAACGCTCCAACCGTTGGGCTACCATACACCTTTTGCTGTTCATTACCAGAAAATGTGCTATCATTAACGCCAAAATACATTCATTTTAACAAATCGATACTCGTTAACGCTTTTCTCAAGTTCATTTAAAGTTTTTGCATAGAAAGTGCCACTCATTACCGTAGATACGCAATCATTTGCATCAAAGGACATTCTATAGCGCCAACTGACGACCATTAACACCATTCTACTATACATTAGGAAAAATAAAATTTCAACTACGCGACATATTTCTCCGATCTGTAGCAGACCGGAGGTTTAAGGTTATATAGGATTCCGAAATGTATAAAAGTTAAGGGAATAAAACTATCATAATTTGTACATAAACCGAATTCGGTTAGACAGTTCGAACGTCTTTTATTTCGCCAATATGTCGATGATTGTTTTGCCATTCTTCGCTCAGCCGACCACGTTCTATGTGTTCGGCTGAATCCTTTGAAGACTATCTTAACTCACAACATTGAAATATGTTTTGTACTGGGATAGAAAATAGTTCTATTCTATCCTTCTTGAACATCTTAATTGATCGCACAGGTGGTTTTCAACTTCTGTTTATCGCAAGCCCACGTTCACCGGTTTGTTTAAAAATTTTGGTAGTTTTATTGCCTTATCTTATTTTACATAGCAAAACAGTCATCGAAATATTGGCGAAATAAAAAATGTTCGAACTGCCTAACCGAATTTAATTTATGTATGAATTATGATAGTTTATTCGATTATCTTTTATACATTTCGGAATTCCATATAACTATAAATTGACCCTGCAACAGACCGGAGAAATATCTTGCGTTATTGAAATTTTGTTCTCCCTAACGTATAGTAGAATAGTGTTAACCGTCGTCTGGTGTCGCTGTAGAATGCCATTTGATGCAAATGGTTGCGTATCTACGCTAATGAATGTCACTTTGTATGCAAAAATGTTAATTGAAAGTGACGGAAGCGTTAATGAATGTCGATTGAATAAAATGAATGTACTTTTGCGCTAACGACTTTGAGGTTGGCGTTAACGACAGCACATTTTTTGGTAATAAACAGCAAAAGGTGTATTAGAATATATCTCATAAAATTATTAACATATAGCGGCATCCGCTTAGGTCTCACATATGTCGAACTTGCACCTTAGCTCACCATCTGAGTTTCGGTAGCTCAATGGCTGGAGCATCTCACCGGTCATCAGAAGGTTGTGGGTTGGATCCCCGTCTGGGGCTCAGAAATCGTTTTTCTGAGGATAGAGCTTCAGGAATGTTCATCTCTCATTCTCAAACTCATTAATAATCACGAAGAAAAAACAAAAGAAATACATAATTAATCAGTACTTAGAAATCGGAGGAAGATTACAGCTGAATTTTTCCAACTTTCGGCTGGATTTTCGCCTAAAATACTGGTTCGTTTGAGAAGTAATTTCACACATTCGTTTAGGGTTCTTCCTCCGATTTCTAGATACCTCGAAACACGTTAAAAAAACTCGGCTTCGCCTCATTTTTCAACTCGTTTCTCGGTATCTAGAAATCGGAGGAAGAACACCAACTTGTACTTGAAATATTACTTCAAATAACATTAGAATTTTGAATGCTTGATTTGAGTAAAATTAGTAATTTGAGTGCATGATTGGTTGGTTATCTTTTTACATTGACCACAGTAACACATCTAGTTCAAGAACTCTTTTTTCTTATCTCATCAAAATATAATTTTCATTATCTCTGAACGCCTGCAGTACCATGAACACTTCAACGGCGATAAAGTTTTGTGTGCGTGCATTCAATCAAACAAAAATCTGTCTTGTTTTACTATAAAAAGGCAATAGTGAAAGTTTTAACATTGCCAAACATCTTTACATTAACAAAAGTATGCGTTAACAAACCAGAGTCAGTTACTGAGTAGGAGGGAGTACAATTTTATGGAGATTTCTTTTGAGAGACTTTAGCTGAAGGGGAACTTTCCTTTGGTTCGAAGGAAAAGTTGAGAAAATGACATCCCACAAAAATTTTAAGCTACAAGGTACGAAACCCGTCCTGCTTCTTAAATCCGTACACCGAAGACTTTGGGAAAAGTTTTTCTCTGTAAATAACAGGAAATAACGTGTACTCATAATAGGTAAGTCAGTAATAGTTACGGATTTTCAGTTTTCCGGATCGCTACTCTACCAATTGAGCTATTGAGTTAACTAGCAGCAGTATGCTCGTTTTATCCATTTTAAGTGAGCGAGAGATTCTCGTGAAAAGTTAACACTCGATATCCGCAAGGATGACACTGTTCCGACTCTACTTCAGTATCATCCTCAGGGTAACATGAACAGAGTATTTCATGGATTAACCTACTCTGCTGAAGTCAACTGGAAAAGTTGATTAGGTTGGGATTCGAGCTCGTATCTTCGAATTTCCGGACCTAATATTCTGTTCAAGTCACCCAGAGGGTCCACAAACCGGAAGATGCGATTTCGAATCCCACTCTAGTCAACTTTTCTAGTTGACTTCAGCAGTGTAGCTCATTTCATGAAATATTTTCTTCATGTTACCCTGAGGATCACTCTGAAATAGAGTCGAAACACTGCATATTCTCGCGAATATCGAAAAGTTGTCGCGAGAATCTTTTGTACACTTAAAACGGATAAAATGACCATACTGCGCCCAGCTAACTCGATAGCTCAATTGGTAGAACAGCGGAGAGTTTGAATTCCGCTCTATAGTCAACTTTTCTAGTTGACTCAAGCACTGTAATAATTACATTTCAGTAAATTATGTTGTAATAATTCTATCGCGTTGCTATAACAAAATATTAACATTTCTACCTGACAGGACTTCTGTTAACATTGAAAAAAATATTTCATAACTGTATAATACATTTTTAAATGCTATAAAAATCCTGTCGAGTAAAATTTTAGTCCTCAGTGTGACGGTTGCAAAACAGTCTTCTCCACATTTATGGGCAAATTTTGGATATTCTGGGACACAACGGCTAATATCCACCAGAAATGGTCGTAATAAGGAAAAGCTCTTCACAGAATCTAATATCAAGTCAGTTCTAAGGTACGTTCACACGTCACGATTTCTCGTCCCGCTTTTTGGCAGTCATTTTGAAAAATATTGGCCCAACTCAGGGACCGGGGCCTACATTTCAAAAAAAGAATTCAAATATCTGGCCAATTAATTGAGACAGGAAAACGGCTATTTAGTCCGTTTGCACGCTGACCTGATTAGCGACATCGTTGGTTTTACTCCACAGGGACTGTTTACACAAGTGGTTTAGGTCGACCTGGGATTGACCGAAATCTAAGCCTGTTGAGTATGAAAAGCTGGAAGTGAGCCGAGGTCGATCCCAGATCGATCTATAGGATTTTAGATCTACAAAAAACAGATGAACGCCAACTCGAAGTAAACTGGCATCGCTTTTATATCTAACGCAGATAATTTTTTTTTTGTTTCAGTTTTATCACAGAATTTTCTTAATCGACATTTTCCTGCATGTACCAAAAGAACTATAATCCAGAACCAGCTGACAACTTTAAAAAGCATAAGACGAAACAAAATCTGAATTAAAGTGACATCTTGAAAAACCCAAGATATAGGTTGTAAACAAGACTAAATGTTGAAATGGTAAATTTTCCACTTTCTTGCAAAGTAATCTTC